>JAWPHD010001082.1:0-359322 GCA_037043455.1 Cyrtodaria siliqua | reverse complement strand
TGATTTGTATTGTATTTTACGTCATTTTCAACACATGTAAGGTTATATTTGTTGTGGTGAAAGCAGACCACCCACTTTTCCTGGGTAGAACCAGTACTGTACACCTCTCGCCATCCATAAGGATCGACACTTCCTCACTTAAATCGAGCCCCAAGTAGGATTCGAACCCGCAGCGGTGAGATGTTCACAAGGCACAATATGGCATTTTCAATAAATCAAGGGCCATCACTCTGGTGTTACTGATCAAATATAGCTGGTTTTCGAACTTGTTCGAGCTTTCATTGATAACAACAATCTAGCTAAGTTTCGTAAAGATCAAATACAAAATAAATGTGCTAGAAGGAAATTAATACTATGTAAAAAAAGAAACGAAAAACAATAATAATCCAAGGACTATAACTCTGGAGTTACTATTCCAATATAAGTGATTTTCGAACCTATTCGAGCTTTTGTTGTTATCAACAATCTGGCAAAATTTGATGAAGATCAATTACAAAATGAAGGTGCTAGAGTGTTCACATGGCAGCATATGGATTTTTTCAACAAATCAAGGGCTCATAACTCTGATGTCCCTTTTCCGATATAGCTACTTTTCAAACTCAACAATCTGGCCAAGTGTGGGGTTAAATGAAGGTGTTAATGTTCACAAGACTGTAAGTGATATTTTTCAATAACATAATGGCCATCAATCTGGTGTTATTATCCGATCTGGCTGGTTTTCGAACTTGTCCGAGTTATTGAAATAAAGACCCTGATAAAGGTTGGTAAAGATTAAATTTAAAATGAAGGTGCTAGAGTGTTCACAAGGCTACGTTATCAGACAAAGGACGGACCACGCGTCTTCCCAGACTTTTTTTTGTATCTCACCCATTATTGAAGTGGCGACAATGGCCAAGGTCGTCAGGTGAGCGATTCAGGGCCATTTTGGTACTTTTGCTTTTTTGATGACGCAGTTTTGGTTTAATGAACTATTCAGCGATATTTGATATGGCCATGAGCGTTAATATACCGAGTGGTACGTATATATACATAAACGATCGTGTATGATCGTGTTACTAGTCTGTAATGTAAAATATGTAATGTAAACTTTTGAAATCCATTCAGTGAAATAGAATACCCTTGATATATAGTGTGTATAACATCGCACGTAGGCACGTACTTCACTTTTGTTTGCGAGAGTACCCACATACGAAGACATCTTAGAATATAAACATGTTAAAAACGACCCAATTATTGGGTACAAACAGTTTTAATTGGAGCGCATGCGTTTGTAAGTGGGTGTAGGGGAGGAGGGGAGTTTTATCATGGCTATATTTAAAATATACCACCTCTGAAAAACTATTAATTAGTTTTAATACGTTTTAATAGAATATTGTAGAACACATATCGACATAGGGCAATGGTTTTCAAATTCGTTAAAAGTCAAGAACCACGGAACAGATTTAGACAGTTTTTATGAGATGTCGAGTTGTCCGTCGTCGGTCGTCCGTCGGTCCGTTAGCTTTTGCCTCATTAAGACTATAGTGCCTTAATTTTTCATCTGATATTTACCAAACATTACCAGACTGTTAATATCAGTGAAAACTTGGACAAGTTAGAAACCAGCCGGATCGGATCAGTAACACTGGAGTTGTGACCCTTGATTTCGTTAAACATGCTATATTTTGTTAGATTAAATGAATAGAGCCTTCATTTTTCATATGATCTTTACCAAACTTGCCATCGATTGTTGATATTAATGAAAGGTCGGACAAATTTGAAAAACAGCTAACACCAGAGATTTATTGAAAAATTCTATAATTTGTTTGTTAAATATGTAGCTACTTCATTTTTCATCTGATCTTTACCAAACGTTTGAATGTTAATATCAATGAAAGCTGGGCCAATTTGGCCCCGCCCCAGGTGTTATATGTTTTACATAGGCTTGTATAAGGAAAACATTAAAAAGAAATTGTCTCTGAAATCGCACGATATATCTTCAAGAGCTCTCGTATAGTGCATGCAGCAGCATCAGCGTATTGTTTTTTTTAGAACGTTATTCATTCCTAACCATGATATCATGTATGGCAATGGGGGAGAACTTTATTCGTTCCTGACCATGATACAGTGTATGACAAGGTGGGAGAACGTTATTTGTTCCTAACCGTGATATCACGTATGACAATGGGGTAGAACGCTATTCATTCCAAACCATGTTATCATGTATGACAATGGGGGAGAAACGTTAATCGTTCCTAACCATGATACCATTTATGACAATGGGGGTGAACATTATTCGTTCCTAACCATGATACACTGTATGACAATGTGGGAGAACGTTATTCGTTCCTAACCATGATATCACGAATGACAATGGAGGAGAACGCTATTCATTCCTAAGCATGATATCACGTACGACAATGGGGAAGAACGTTATTCATTCCTTCCACGATATCATGTATGGCAATGGGGAGAAACGTTAATCGTTCCTAACCATGATATCACGAATGAAAATGTAGGAGAACGTTATTCATTCCTACCATGATACCATGTATGACAATGTGGGAGAAGGTTATTTGTTCCTAACCATGATATCATGTATGACAATGGGGGAGAACATTATTCGTTCCTAACCATGAAACCATGTATGACAATGCAGTGGACAATGGGGGAGAAGGTTATTCATTCTTAAGCATGATATCACGTACGACAATAGGGGAGAACGTTTTTTATTCCTAACCATGTATCATGTATGACAATGGGGGGAGAATGTTATTCGTTCCTAACAATGTTACCATGTATGACAATGGGGGAGAACGTTATTCATTCTTAAGCATGATATCACGTACGACTATGGGGGAGAACGTTTTTTATTCCTAACCATGTATCATGTATGACAATGGGGAGGGGGGGGGGGAGAATGTTATTCGTTCCTAACAATGTTACTATGTATGACAATGGGGGAGAACGTTATTCATTATTAACCATGATATCACGTATGACAATGGTGGAGAACGTTATTCATTCCAAACCCTCATACCATGTATGACAATGGCGAGCGAGAACGTTATTCGTTCCTAACCATGATATCACGAATGACAATGGAGGAGAACGCTATTCATTCCTAAGCATGATATCACGTACGACAATGGGGAAGAACGTTATTCATTCCTTCCACGATATCATGTATGGCAATGGGGGAGAAACGTTAATCGTTCCTAACCATGATATCACGAATGAAAATGTGGGAGAACGTTATTCATTCCTACCATGATACCATGTATGACAATGTGGGAGAAGGTTATTTGTTCCTAACCATGATATCACGAATGACAATGGAGGAGAACGCTATTCATTCCTAAGCATGATATCACGTACGACAATGGGGAAGAACGTTATTCATTCCTACCACGATATCATGTATGGCAATGGGGGAGAAACGTTAATCGTTCCTAACCATGATATCACGAATGAAAATGTGGGAGAACGTTATTCATTCCTACCATGATACCATGTATGACAATGTGGGAGAAGGTTATTTGTTCCTAACCATGATATCATGTATGACAATGGGGGAGAACATTATTCGTTCCTAACCATGAAACCATGTATGACAATGCAGTGGACAATGGGGGAGAAGGTTATTCATTCTTAAGCATGATATCACGTACGACAATAGGGGAGAACGTTTTTTATTCCTAACCATGTTTCATGTATGACAATGGGGGGAGAAGGTTATTCATGCTTAAGCATGATATCACGTACGACAATAGGGGAGAACGTTTTTTATTCCTAACCATGTTTCATGTATGACAATGGGGGAGAACGTTATTCATTCTTAAGCATGATATCACGTACGACTATGGGGGAGAACGTTTTTTATTCCTAACCATGTATCATGTATGACAATGGGGAGGGGGGGGGGGGGAGAATGTTATTCGTTCCTAACAATGTTACCATGTATGACAATGGGGGAGAACGTTATTCATTATTAACCATGATATCACGTATGACAATGTTGGAGAACGTTATTCATTCCAAACCCTCATACCATGTATGACAATGGCGAGCGAGAACGTTATTCGTTCCTAACCATGATATCACGAATGACAATGGGGAGAAAGTTATGCATTCCAATACATGATATCAGGTATGACACTTGGGGAGAACGTTATTCGTTCCTAACCATGCTATCATGTATGACTATGGAGACCGTTATTTGTTCCTAACCATGATACCGTGTATGACAATGGAGGATAACGTTATTTATTCATAACCATGATATCATGTATGACAATAGGGGAGAAAGTAATTTATTCCTGACCATGATACAGTGTATGACAAGGTGGGAGAACGTTATTTGTTCCTAACCGTGATATCACGTATGACAATGGGGTAGAACGCTATTCATTCCAAACCATGTTATCATGTATGACAATGGGGGAGAAACGTTAATCGTTCCTAACCATGATACCATGTATGACAATGGGGGTGAACATTATTCGTTCCTAACCATGATACACTGTATGACAATGTGAGAGAATGTTATTCGTTCCTAACCATGATATCACGAATGACAATGGAGGAGAACGCTATTCATTCCTAAGCATGATATCACGTACGACAATGGGGAAGAACGTTATTCATTCCTTCCACGATATCATGTATGGCAATGGGGGAGAAACGTTAATCGTTCCTAACCATGATATCACGAATGAAAATGTGGGAGAACGTTATTCATTCCTACCATGATACCATGTATGACAATGTGGGAGAAGGTTATTTGTTCCTAACCATGATATCATGTATGACAATGGGGGAGAACATTATTCGTTCCTAACCATGAAACCATGTATGACAATGCAGTGGACAATGGGGGAGAAGGTTATTCATTCTTAAGCATGATATCACGTACGACAATAGGGGAGAACGTTTTTTATTCCTAACCATGTATCATGTATGACAATGGGGAGGGGGGGGGGGGAGAATGTTATTCGTTCCTAACAATGTTACCATGTATGACAATGGGGGAGAACGTTATTCATTCTTAAGCATGATATCACGTACGACTATGGGGGAGAACGTTTTTTATTCCTAACCATGTATCATGTATGACAATGGGGAGGGGGTGGGGGGAGAATGTTATTCGTTCCTAACAATGTTACCATGTATGACAATGGGGGAGAACGTTATTCATTATTAACCATGATATCACGTATGACAATGGTGGAGAACGTTATTCATTCCAAACCCTCATACCATGTATGACAATGGCGAGCGAGAACGTTATTCGTTCCTAACCATGATATCACGAATGACAATGGGGAGAAAGTTATGCATTCCTATACATGATATCAGGTATGACACTTGGGGAGAACGTTATTCGTTCCTAACCATGCTATCATGTATGACTATGGAGACCGTTATTCGTTCCTAACCATGATACCGTGTATGACAATGGAGGATAACGTTATTTATTCATAACCATGATATCATGTATGACAATAGGGTTAAAGTAATTTATTCCTAACCATGATACCATGTATGACAATGGGGAGAACGTTATTCGTTCCTAACCATGATATCACGTATGCCAATGGGGGAGAACGTCATTAATTTCTAACCATGATACCATGTATGACAATGGGGAGAACGTTATTCGTTCCTAACCATGATATCACGAATGCCAATTGGGGAGAACGTTTTTCATTCCTAACCATGATAGCGTGTATTACATTGGGGGAGAACTTTATTCGTTCCTAACCAGGATATCACGTTTGACAATGGGGGAGAACATTATTCGTTCCAAACCATGATACCTTGTATGAAACTGGGGGAGAACGTTATTTATTTCTAACCATGCTATCATGTATGGCATTGGGACAGAACGTTATTCGTTCCTGACCAGGATATCACGTATGACAATGGGGGAGAACTTTATTCGTTCCCAACCATGATACCTTGTATGAAAATGGAGGAAAACGTTATTCATTCCTAACCATGATACCATACGTTATTCGTTCCTAACCATGGTACCATGTATGACAACGGGAGAAAACGTTATTCGTTCCTAACCAGGATATCACGTATGACAATGGGGGAGAACTTTATTCGTTCCAAACCATGATACCATGTATGACAATGGGAGAAAACGTTATTCGTTCCTAACCATGATATCACGTTTGACAATGGGGAAGAACGTTATTCGTTCTTAACCATGATATCACGTTTGACAATGGGGAAGAACGTTTTTTATTCCTAACCATGTATCATGTATGACAATGGGGAGGGGGGGGGGAGAATGTTATTCGTTCCTAACAATGTTACCATGTATGACAATGGGGGAGAACGTTATTCATTATTAACCATGATATCACGTATGACAATGGTGGAGAACGTTATTCATTCCAAACCCTCATACCATGTATGACAATGGCGAGCGAGAACGTTATTCGTTCCTAACCATGATATCACGAATGACAATGGGGAGAAAGTTATGCATTCCTATACATGATATCAGGTATGACACTTGGGGAGAACGTTATTCGTTCCTAACCATGCTATCATGTATGACTATGGAGACCGTTATTCGTTCCTAACCATGATACCGTGTATGACAATGGAGGATAACGTTATTTATTCATAACCATGATATCATGTATGACAATAGGGGAGAAAGTAATTTATTCCTAACCATGATACCATGTATGACAATGGGGAGAACGTTATTCGTTCCTAACCATGATATCACGTATGCCAATGGGGGAGAACGTCATTAATTTCTAACCATGATACCATGTATGACAATGGGGAGAACGTTATTCGTTCCTAACCATGATATCACGAATGCCAATGGGGGAGTACGTTTTTCATTCCTAACCATGATAGCGTGTATTACATTGGGGGAGAACTTTATTCGTATCTAACCAGGATATCACGTTTGACAATGGGGGAGAACATTATTCGTTCCAAACCATGATACCTTGTATGAAACTGGGGGAGAACGTTATTCATTTCTAACCATGCTATCATGTATGGCATTGGGAGAGAACGTTATTCGTTCCTAACCAGGATATCACGTATGACAATGGGGGAGAACTTTATTCGTTCCTAACCATGATACCTTGTATGAAAATGGAGGAAAACGTTATTCATTCCTAACCATGATACCATACGTTATTCGTTCCTAACCATGGTACCATGTATGACAACTGGAGAAAACGTTATTCGTTCCTAACCAGGATATCACGTATGACAATGGGGGAGAACTTTATTCGTTCCTATCCATGATACCTTGTATGAAAATGGGGGAAAACGTTATTCATTCCTAACCATGATACCATACATGACAATTGGGGAGAACTTTATTCGTTCCAAACCATGATACCATGTATGACAATGGGAGAAAACGTTATTCGTTCCTAACCATGATATCACGTTTGACAATGGGGAAGAACGTTATTCATTCCTAACCATGATATCATGAAAATAACTTTATTTATTCCTAAGCATGATATCATGTATGACAATGGGGGAGAACGTTATTCTTTCCTAACAATGCTACAGTATGGACATTCCTTCTGAACTTGAAAACGAAAAACGATTCGCATGTTGCATATTATTACAATACTGTTATTGCTTCGTGTGAATGCTTTAAACAAAAGGATTATATATCCCTATCTGCATGCCGTCTTTAATGTGTTTAACTGCATTTTCCTCCGGCCAAGTATCCAATAAACTTGAGAAATCCTTATTAAAAACCATTTATAAAAAATAAATTAGTATTGTAAAAGGAAACAGTCTACATGTAGATGACCTAGGGTCATATATGATGGTAGACTACACTCAAGGCATGAAAGATGCGTATCTATAAATCCAGTGCGTGGTCCAGTGGTAGAGCGCCGAACTCAGAATCGAGAGGTTCGATCCTCGCCGCGGCCACGTTATTTATCCTTGAGCAAGATAATTAATCCACATTGCTTAGTACTGAGCCATCGAGATTGATTAATCTAAGTTGCAATAACTTGTTTCGCAATCGATGTACAATAAATATATTTATGAATCAGTTTTTGGCAATTTAGAAACCTATATATATAAAACAAAAGTGACATTGTGTAATATATATGTATATATTACACAATGTCACTTTTGTTTTTAATTGAATGGACTTAAATGTCAGTCAAATGCAACCTGTTGTTTGTCAAAATGTAACTATACGCGAGGCGTTTTATTCCGCGGATTTCTTGTGATACATTTAAAATGAAACACTGGCTCGCAAGTCACGATATTGTGCTATTAAAAAGTAGTACATTATGCACTGAACACATCTTGATATAAATGAATCACGAGATAAATGACATTTGACCTACATATTTTATTGTGTTTTTGTTGTTGTTTTGTTTTGTTGTTGTTTTTATGACTAACTAGAAGTACAAAATAAAACGAAAAAACAACAACAATATCAGTGCATCAAGAACAAAACGACAAAAACAACAAATCACAACTTTAAATGGGGAACCGCATCAAACAATTAAACAGGAAATATTTTTTACAGAGAACTGCAACCAAACGTAGGAATAAGGACAGACTGACAGTACTTTAACGGCCGGTTGTGACCGAGGTTTATTAGAGATCTCTTCAATAATGGGGTCGTTGAAGCCCATGCAAGTTTAAAATGGTAAATACTCAGAAAAATTAGAGGTAATAATTAATGGTATGTGTGAAATAATTAGATCGACAACAACCAAATAAAGAACCAGTCTCAGTCTATACCTTCTTCTAATAGCAGTGAACACATGAATGCTGTTTCACTAAATTATTTTGAGGGACAAGCTTAAATACAAACCTTTAACCATGTTTTTAAGTGTGTAACGGGGCATACTTGTTTTAAAATCAATTATGTGAAGAGTTTCCGAGATACAAACTAACAGACAAAACGTTTACAAAACGTTAACAGGTAAAGGGGACGCAGACAACGACGTAGAGTACGATCAAGTGTATTTCCTGAGCTAACAAAACCGAGTCTGATACTTTTCTCAACTGTTTTTTTGTTGCTTCCAAGGGATACCATTTTCAGTATTTATTGGCATTCACGCTAGCGTTTGTTTAGTTTGGTCAGTGCAGTGAGCCGCTGTAAAAAGTTGCCCCGACTACAAATCATTTGTGTTATAACCCCATTTCAATATTTATTAAAATGTGCATATTACATGCAAAGTTTTGATTATGCGTTTCTTTTTCATTTCTGTGTATTATCTGACAGTTATCTGGTATTCTTTATTTCCTTTATGTTTTCAGTATTATACACTGAACTGTTCTCAAGTGACAGTATTATATTAAAACTAAAGAAAAACGATATGCGCTTGAAAACGACCTTTAAACTTGTATATATACGTTTTATACGTAAAGCACGATGTTTTATAGGGCAAATAAATATCCACCCGGTTCATGGTTGGCTGAATACAAAGATGACTGCAACGTTACACCAACCGCCCACGGACTTACTCGCTCGGTACTATAAATACGGGTGTTCGAATCATTCGGTAAAACTCGGAGCTTAAAGGTGTGTGGTACAAGGTAAGTTGCTGGTTTAATCTCACTGCTTCTTTTACCACAGCTATTGTTGTTGTTTGTTATTTTCAGATAAAGTATCTTTGCATTTTGTGTCATAAACAATTGATAGAACACACTCTGTTTCAATGTCCTATCTATGTAAAAACACTAGTGCGGCCAAAATTTCTTCCACAAAAAAGTGGTCCAACTGAATCAACTGTTCTTGTCTTCATTAGCATTTTCATGCCAAAAAAATAATGCCAATACTTTTCTTCATTTTCATGCCAAAATAATGCCACTACTTTTCTTCATTTTCAATGCCAACACTGTGCCAATACTTTTCTTCATTTTCATGCCAAAACTATGCGTTCCGTTTTGGAACTTCCGAGGGCGAACAAGAAGTAGTTATTTTTAAATAGCCTTTTTATCTTTGAAATCGATAGAGTTTGTTGGTTGAATGATGTTTTAGGTTAATTTTTTCAGCATATATCATTATAGCATATTTTTCAGCATTATACGTTCACATTTTAGGCTATATCTGATTTGTTGCTGGGTAAAACCAGTACTGTATACTTCCTACCGTCCGTAAGAATCGACACTTTCTCATTTACAAGACGAGCTCCCACTGATATTCCGATAGATTAAGTCTATTAACGAAAACTCAGGAAAGTGTGAGATTTATCTCCATTTCTCTTTGGACAGTGCGGATTTTCCATGAAATATTGCCTGGCTTTAAACACACATATCACAAAAACTATTGTGGATACACGTTTCATTCATGTCAAAACCTGCCACACATTTATTTCTCTTTCCAATAATGTTATTTCCTTACTTGTTACACTTATTTGATTACCTAAACAGAAGAAGAAGATTTTATTTATAAATCAATAGGCCATAGGCCCGTGAGATACTACAAATGCATATATACATAGAACATATGACATAGCAATAAACATATTTACAGTTCTAAGTATTTACATGAACATTTTTTTGCTATAAACATAATATTATATTATTTGTATTCCTAATTAATAGAAATAACAGAGAAGGTGATACTGTTGTGATGTTATAACGTATTGCAAAACATTTCGAACAGAATTAATATAACAATCCCAAGGTGGTAGTGCCCCATACATGCCGCAGGATTGATAAATATTTGCAGTTGTTTGCTCCCTTGATATTTGTATATATAATTTAGTTAAATACAATATAATTATATATTATTAACCTTAGAAATACAATTTTATAAACAAAAACATCAACGCAAAAGCAAATTAAAAAAAAGAAGATTTAATTTCCCCCTCCACACATAGAATGAAAATTACCTATTTTATTAACTGGAAAACATATATATTATGTTAAAGGGACACACGGCAATCTTGATTTTTTAAAAACTCACGGCGTCCTGTTAGTTTTTCTCTTAACTTGGATTTATTCAATTATTAATATTAATTATTAGAATAGTTTAAAGCAAATTCTTTTTGCATACTACTAACTTTTTATAATATTGCACCAATAATATATTTAAAAACTTGGTAAAATAGTGAAGAAAACTGGATATATCTCAATTTTTTATTTAATTATTTGCAAGCAGTTTTAAAGTCAAATGACGCATGATAAGTAAATTTAATATCTGAAAAAAAAAATGATTGCCATGTGTCCCAATTCACAACCACTTTTCATTTTTCTGTATGTTTATATTTGCCCACTGTTAATTTATATTGTACACATCTATTGCTCATGTTACCCATGTTGTATATCTCATGCTTGTAATCTGAGTGTAAATAAAGAGTTTGCTCTGTTCTGTTCTATACGTGACAAAGAATAAAAAAAAAGATGAACTTCAGCATTTTGAGAGAAATAAACGTTCCACGGAAAAGTTCGTTTTGTCTGTTTTAAACAGCTTTTTTGTTACAGGCATAAACAAGTTCTTATTTTGATTTGAACATTATATACATTACTATAATACCATTTTGCTAGGCATTATATGGTTGTTCGGGGTGAATAATGTCCCCGTCTCCCTCGACACCCCACCCCACCCCATCCCCCATCCACCCCAGGCCGTCCCACGTCTGTTTATAGAGTTTATATATAAACATGTTTTGCATTTTATTAAAAAAAAAAATCTCCAACAATAAATTTTGACATATTGGTACCACTCAAGCTGGCAAATTCTAATATGAAAGGTCAATGTTTTCAGCTTCTGTTAAGCCAGGATAGTATTTTTAGTTCGGTAGCTTAAGTGTGTAAAACTATTGTTTTATAAAGGGAGGTAATTTTTAAGAAAATGTTCTAAATTGATAAAAAAATGGATGTATGGCATGGATTAGATCCACCATTTGTTTGTGTGTGTATTTGATTGCATTCAAAATGGTTACGTAAGTCATGTAAACATACAACAGTTCAATAGTTCAACCCTTAAAAACGTATAAAAACATATGGAAGCAACCATTTAAGCATTTTAATTACTAAACACACATTCTATCGAAAGAAGGTAAAGACAAACAAATTAGAATATATTTATCCTTTTTAAGCAAATTGCATGTGAATATAGTTTTTTAGATTCTATATATACGAAACAATACGAAATAATATAAACGCTTGACCTCTTTTAATTAAAAAGATTGAGCTAACAAATGTTACAATTCAAAGTTCCGTTGTATTTGTCTTTGTGTCGCCTTCGCAGCATGACAGACAGATAGGGATCGCTTTGTCTGTAGTCTGTCTTCATTCGGCGTCTACGTCCGTCTGTCCGTCACGCTTTAACCTGCAACCTGAACTTGGTCATACTTTAAAAAAGTATTTAACCTATGTTTATGACCTATGTCATCTCTCACCCCAAGGAAAATAGTTGCACCACATGTCTAATAACGTTGTCTTTCAGTTCGGCAAAGTTATGCCGCTTTCCATTAAACCTTTACCTGCAACCTGACCTAGCTCATAACGTTAATTACGCACATGACAGCCTAAACAAGTGTTCTGTGGAACACCCTTCTAGTTATTTATTTAACATATATGCAAACTCCCACATGTATGTGATTATCATCCCTTGAATCGATCATTGAATTACCTTACGTGGTCCGAGTATTAACTTTCATACCCCATCCAACCCCTTATCGAAGAAGCGAAAACGGGGTTGGCTGGGTATGAAATAAAACCTTAATTTTGGCTTAAAAGTTATTTAAACCATGTTATAGGTAATTTTAAACAGGTTATCATATTTTTTCAGTAAAAAAACGTTTTTAAACGTGTTTATTGTGTTATCCGTTATAAAATCCTGCTATTATAAGCTTTCCCATCGCTTAATGGAAAATCTCTTATTAATTAAGGTGGGACAATGTAATGTATACTGAAAGGAAAAGGAAACGCATAATAAAAAATGTGTCTCTACTATAAAATATATAGAATAATTGTAAATGGCCCAGTCACACCAACCACGAATGTCTCCCCGAACCCACTACGATTGTCCCACTCACGGATGCCCCCCGGATGGGCATTTCTCAACAAATACTACGAACTACTACGAATACATTACGGTTTGAGTACAGTTGAGTACGGTAACAGGAAGGAGCAGCAAGGCTGGCGCAGGAAACACCGCGGTTGACATGTGTAAATGACTGGAACCACTATGGTTCCGACTGGAACCACTATGGTTCCACTACGGTTCCACTACGGTTCGAGTACGGACTACTACGGACAACTACGAACTAGTACGGACTAGTATGGAGTGTCAAGAGCGTGTCACGGTTCACCACGGGGTCCGCAATCGCGCAATAAAAAGGCCTGCATTTCAGCAATTCGGCCTTATTCGCGATGAAACCGTACTAGATCGTAATAGGCCGTACAAGTTCGTGTACAGATCGTACTAAACCATGCTCCAACCGTGAGATAACCTTACTGAAACCCTAGTGTCCTCGTAGTAGGTCGTGGTAGGTCGCAGTAAGCGTGGTCATTCCCGGTATGCCGGGAATGTTCTACGAATCACTACGAATCACTACGAATCGCTGCGAACCCACTAATGATGCTCTACGGATGGAAAAATCGTGGTGCTGACCCCGAGAGTTTTGTCCAAAACTCTCGGGGTGGGTCCACGGATACATACGAACTACTACGAATAACCACGAATAACCCAGGATACACTACGGATTCACTACGAATCCACCCGTAGTGGATTCGTACAGGCATTCGTGGTTGGTGTGACTGGGGCAAAAGGTACACAAATGATACACATGAACAGCGTGCACTTACATTGTAAACTGAAACATGTGGTATGGTGAAACGTTCGGATGAACAGTTTATTAGATTTGTTATTTGGTTTGGACCATTTTTGTTCGAATATATACGTGCTAATGATCAATTGGTTTTGTTTGGCAATGTTTCTATGCAAAATAGTCACTCAAATTTGTTTAACACATCCACAAATATAGTTGCCGGTTAAAAAACGTTTATGGAGAAAGTCCGTCAATGTCATCATACTATAACATTGAGATTATTTTGAAACCACATGTCATTGAAATAATGTCATTGCCTTTTTACAATGGTGCATTCTGAAATTTGGATGATGTGATAACATGGCTTATTTTATTTAGAAATGATGTCTCGTCTGCTCTCGCTGGATTAATGGAACAATTTATTTGACATTAAAAAAACACGAAAAACTTTGAATAAAATTGCGTCATACATTTCGGATATAAAGGGCACTATTTCAGCCATATAAGTATTCTTTCTGATATTATGTTCACGTAAATAATATTGAATTACTGTCATTGGTTGAAATTTTCAGTTGACCATAACCAATCCATTTTGGAGGTTGTTTTTACATAAAGATGGCAGATCAATGTCCTTAAATATACAGCAGCTAACGGGTGTTGCACGTGATGCAAGTTAACACAGGGTAGATACAAAGGAAATGTTGCAAAGAGATTTGAAAGACTAGCTCATCAGTCTTTGCTTTAGTTCTTGGGAGTAGGAAATCGTTCTTAAACGAAAACAATCGATTTACCAAGTAGTTTGAGTATATGACTGCTGAAAGAAAGTATAATCTTGATACCGCTAAGGCAATAGGACAGAGTATCCTGAAAGATATGTTTTGAAAGACCATAGTTAAAATATTATTTTAAACAGCAAGTTGTCTAAATGGACACAGTCTATATAGTAACAAGAAAAGTATAACGCAAGTCACCTGTAGTCGTCGATATGGAGATGACAGTCACGGGAAAGTAAAGTGAAGAATTTAAAGATACTGTATGAATGCAGATAAGTCTTTATTTGGTATTATGTTAAAAGGAACATATTATCAATTAAACGATATTACAAAGGGAATTTCAGTGACGATGCTACAATATAATATAAAAGTCATATACAAGTGATTATCATATAGGCCCTATTTATGTTCATGTTTTAGTCGTATTCAGGCTCAAAACCGCTTCGGAGTTGCCGTTAAGGCAATCAACTTTGCATTTTAAATAAATTACAAGTGATCTTATAGAAAATATTTAATGTCTTTACTTCTTTACTTCAGTATAATACTCAAATATAAATGGGTGCCGAAACGTCTAGGGTAAAAATTAAAATAGATGCCGAAATGGTTTGATGCCGAAACGTCTAGGTGCCGATTCGTCTAGGTGTTAAAATGGTTTGGTGCCAACACGTCCTGAATCGATCTTGATCACACAGACGCAAAAACTTGAGAACAGTCTGCATTTAATTCATTTAATTCATGTAGTGGTCATTGGGACCCTGCTTTAATTAGACTAATATATTATATACACAAGTCTAGAAAACTGATGGTGAGATTTTCCAATCCAATCCACAACGCAGTAGGATCGGCATACAACGGCTTGTAATGAGACCCTGGAATAATTATCAACTGGATATCAGTTAATAATAATCCAGTGTCTCATTACAATGGCTTGTTGTATGTCCATCCTACAGCATTGTGGATTTGACTGGTCAGCTCTTGATGAGCAGTATTCCCCATACATATGCAACAGCAGCAGTACAATATTTGCGTGCATACCACCACGTGCAAATAAGGACCTCCGAAAGTCTTACACATCTTTAGAATATGAATGGTACACCTGGACTTTGTTATAAGGCCTGTTAAAACAGACGAGCTATCTGTTCCTTTATAATTTCGTAATGTTAACAAAACTTACTTTACACAATACTTGCAGAAAGCACAGACCTCCCTGTATTGTAACATGGTGTGATTGCATGGGAGTTAGTTGTAGCATTTATACCAGATTCAGAATGTTATCATGCGCCAACATTAACGTAGAATTCTGTTAAAGATTTTAACATCATGATTGTCTCTTACAATAGCTTTGAGACGTACATGTATATTATTTTCCAGGCTGAGTTTTCTTTAATACTATGTTTACTTCTGAATTGCATTTTTCTCAATCCAAAATCGAAATATCACTTCTCTCGGTTATGTTAACTGGCATATATATGTTCGCAATAGTTTAATAAAAGAAATAGTACACTGGCATTTACGTATGCAATTTATGAGTTTGAGATGTAATTCAAAATCGTTTAAAAATGTCTTCATGTTGTTATTCATACAATTCTTTTTTTAAAGCTATTTTCTTTTGTGTTCGCCCATTTTTCCCCCATATACACGAACATAATAGAAAAGGTTAAAGACCTTCAGATCCCTTTCATTTCAAAAGAAATTATGTTTTAATAAATATTCAAATTTTCATAAATGTTATTTGCTGTTTTCAAGTTATACTTCGGAACTTTTTGTCTGTACCTTAATACATCTTTATTTATAGTTTTGAAAAATACTTTATTTTGTTATTTAAAGATTTTCTCCAAAAATGTCCAGATGTATAAACTTTGTTTATTCCAAACATTTTCCCCATGTACATTAATATAATAGAATGTTTAAAGAACATTCAACTCCCTTATATTGCAATAAAATTATATTTTAGACAGTCCAGTTTTCGGCGGTTTTGGTTTAAATTTCGATATTCTGGGCCAAAATAAATGACATTATCAAATCTATGATCCTTTAGGACTGTCTCTTCTGTAGCCCATGACACCATTATATTTAAAGAAATACTAAACGACTTCTGTTTTGCTATAGTTTAATCATAATTTAGAATTTCATAAATATTTCAAAAATCAGCGACTTTAATTCATTTTGTGTTGATTTCCCCCAAAAATTTCAAGATTTTTATATTTTATTCATTCCAAATATTTGTTTACATGAACATGTATATAACATATAACTTTAAGGACTTTCAATCTCCCAATATTTTAATGAGAATTTTATTTTTAAAAGTAATCCTGTTTTTAGTGATTTTGGTTGAAATTTGATTTTCTCACATCATCCAAATTTTACAACTTCCAGAAGCTTCACCCCCCCCCCCCCAACCCACCCCCCCACCCCCCCCAACCCCAAAAAATGACAACCCCCCCCCCCCCCCCCCCCCCACCCCCCCAACCCCAAAAAATGACAAGCTGTTTACATTGTGTTCATTTCAAACATTATTTTCATTTATATGAATATAACAGACAACTTCCAGAATAGAAGCTTCACCTGCCTAATATTGCAATGATAATAATATTTTAAAAATTATTCCAATTTTTAGCGAATTTTGTTCAAATTTGCATGTTTTTGCCCAAAAATAATGTGTTAAGATACCGTTACAGTAAAATTATCATGGCTATTTCTTTTTTACTAAGATATATCTAAAAGTTGGTAGCATTTAAAATTTGCCAGCTGAGTTGGTACCGAAAAGTTGAGTAGCCCATGGTCTAAATGTATCCCTCTTGATGGCGTAATAGCGTCACGCGCACTGCACTGTCTTGTTTTCATTTTATGCAATATTTTAAGGAAATCAATTTAATAGGATTATTATCTGTGAATCGACGACTTTATGTTAGCTAACACATTATTAAACCACACAAGCTTCTTACCAATAGTCGATTCCATCGGCGAATTGGTAATAGAAAAATAAAAACATATTTTTACTGGAAATAATTTATGCAACAAGTTTGAAAGAGTTACGTATGAACTCTAATTGATATGACATGTATCAGGAACCTATTTCAATTTTCAACCCAGATAGTATGTGCGATCTACCATATCTGACAGTGTTGTTTACAAAAGGAACGCATGAACACGTATCAGTAAGCTAAAGTTATGTATTTTCTCAATTCCGTAACGGTCAGCTTACAAAGTAAAAGCAAGCTTTTTACTCCATTTTTGAGTTAATCTGACAAATATTTTTGTTTGACAACAAACATTAAATAATCAAAAATATGTGTTAAAAAAGAAAGATTCAAGATAAAATAAAACATTTTTTTTACAATTGGATCAACAGGCATAAGATGGTGCTATTATATATTAAATAATAAAAGATGAAGAGAGAATATATATATATATATATATCGGCTCGCATTTCTCACTTCTCCCTGTTGTGCTGTCACTTCTCATTATTTTTCATTGGGAGAGAAGTGACATTATTTTTCGTTTTTCTTTGTTTCTAAGAAATGTAAGTTTATGTGTATTGTATCACGTATTTGAAGACGTATGGCAATACACATCCCTAATAAGATTAGTAACACTAGAGTTATGGCCCTTGCTTTATTGAACAATGCCATAGTGTGCCTTATGAACATTCATGTTCCTTCATTTTTCAGCCGATCTTGATCAATCTTTGGTAGGTTGTTAATATCATTATTATCAGCTAGGACGAGTTTGAAAACAATATATATCGGACAAGACATAGCAGAGTTGCATTATTTACAATGCTATACTCCACTTCCTTAGCATTCTCGAACTTCACCATTTTACCAAACTCGACCACAGTGTCGATATTCATGAAACCTCTGACAATTTTAAAAAAACAGCCTGATCACATTACTAACACTAGAGTTATCGCTCTTGATATTTTGAGAAAAACAACAACAGCACACACATAAGCACACACGCACGCACGTACACACACACACACACACACACGCACACTATATTTGGCTAAAGTTGCTTAATCATTGTACCAAACTTGGTCCGACTACTTATATCAAGTTTAATAACAAGCCAAATTTAAGAAGAAACATATTCCAACTCCCCCTAGACCGCCAGCTTTGATTTAATGGTTTATTTTGGTTTAAAAATATTTTATTTCAAAGATGACGAACTAAACAAATGTAACATACAATACTATTGGAACGAAAGCAAAATGCTTATAGAGATCGATGTTTTGCTCTATGACATGATGACAACTCTTCTAGGTCCTTCATTTTTCTATCTTTACCAGGCTTGTTCAGAATGTTTATTATCCCCCCAACCACACACACACAAACACACTGCCCAGCACCACCCCACACCCATCGCTCCAACTCGAAATAGTAATTATTAGCAATACTTGGTCCTCTTGTTTAACTAAGAGTTCATGGCCGCCTTTAATAATATTTAAACATATCGGATGCATGGTTATTGGTACAAAGCATAAGTTTAAAAAATGCTCTCCTTTACAGCTGACGATAAAAGGCAATTATAATAAAAAATGTTATCACGCAAAAAGTTTTAGGTGTGCATACTGAAAACTCATTGTCTTGGCATACTCAGATAAATAAGATGGATGTGTTCAAAGTTAAATACAAAAATCGCACTTTTGAAGAGAATGTCATACTTTCTTACAAATGACATGAAAACAACTTTGTTTGTAATGTGTATATAATGTCAACTTTTGATTACTGGTGTACTGTTTGGGGAAAAGAAAACAATTCAGATATAAATAAAATTGTTAATATACAAAAAAAGAGCAGATAGAATACTACTTAACAACACTTTTGTTAGTTTGTTTGCTTGCTAGGTGTTTTACGTCATTTTCAACACATGTAAGGTTATATGACGGTCGATTTTTTTGTGGTGGTGGCAGACCACCCACATTTCCTGAGTAGAACCAGCACCAGTACGGTACACCTCCCGCCATCCGTAAGAATCGACACTTCCTCACTTACAAGTCGAGCTCCCAGTGGGATTCGAACCCGCAGCTCTGAGAGGCGAGAAGGTTTACAACGCAACGTCAAAACTACATTAACTCGTACATCTGAACTATTCAGTGATCTTAAATGGCTTTCTTTTCAAGATAGATGTAAATACCATGCAGCTGTTTTGGTATTTAAATCGAAATATCAACAAATTTCCAATTATATATCAGAACTGTTAACTTTTCCTAACACTTTTTTTTATCTGAAACCCGAAATGATCTTGCTCAACTCAAACCAAATACAAATTATCTTAAAAATACTTTGTTATTTTAGTTTTTTAAATTTGGAATACTATACCAATGACTATACGTATATCGTCTTCTGTTAATTCATTTAAGTATCAGTATAACTATTACTTACAAAATTCATGTAGATAAAAGCTTGTCTGTCCTCGATGGAAATGTGTATTTTTAATTTTGCTTTTGACATAGAGTGAATTGATGATGTGCTATTGTGTTGTTTATTTATGATATATGTTATGCTTTCTTTTGTTTTACAGAAGGTCGCATTGTAAAGAAGTACCTTGTACATATATTTCTATTGGATTAATATGTTACCTTATTATTATTATTTGCCGATTAAAGGTATAGTTTTCTCACGGGTTCTTAAAGTAACTGTAAATGAATATGCGTAAAATGGATAATGAGTTGGCACTCTTAATTCGACGCTCTAGTTTTGGGGGTTTGGCCTGGCTAGTTCAAGCCGTTTATATTCTGTCTATAGAGCTTGGATTCTCAAAATATGTATGTTATATATATATATATATATATATATCTCGTCGTGTTGTTAACATGTCCATTGCATATGTCTGTCATACTCTAACTTCCGATAAGTAATATATAGAGTATGGTCTTTTCGAGGTGGTTGATTTAAACATCGATATGGACGTAGCTCTTCAAGGTGTTTGTAAATCAACCCGCGAGAAGATACCATGCCCTATTTGACTGGTGTTAGTTTCAATTACATGATTTACAAATGTGCAAATACAAAGGAAATGTCAGTGACCATGGTAGTTGTAGCATGGTCGCTGACATTTCCTTTGTATGACATTTGTATTTGCACAGTTGTAAATCATTCAAATTACAAAGGAAATGCCAGCGACCATGCTACCAATGGTCGCTGACATGGTTATTGTAGCATGGTGTCTGACATTTCCTTTGTATTTACACAGTTGTAAATCATTAATTGAAATAACACAGACAATGACTGGCGTACTCTGACTACCAGTTACCGGAAGTTACAGTATGGCAGACATATGAAATGAACATGTCATAAAGCAAATAGAGTATGGTCTCATCTCGTTGAGTCCGAATTGGTTCAACCCTCTCTGACATTCATGAACAGGAGATGAATGTGCCACACATTACATTTTCTAAATCCAAAACTAGCTGTATACACTTTTGTCAACTACGTAAACATCATGAAGACCCTCATCTAACACTAGATGGGTCAATAATACCAGTAGTGGACGAGACTAAAGTCCTTGGTCTTATTTTTGGCCATAAATTAACGTTTATACCACACCTTAAATACTTGAAGGCCAAATGCCTTAAAGCTCTTAATTTACTTAAAAGTTGTTGCAAACACTAATTAGGGAGCAGATCGAAAAGTACTTTTACAACTTTATAGATCTCTTATCAGTCCAAGCTGGAATACGGCTCAATAGTATATGGATCGACTCGCAAATCGTACATGCAGATGCTCGATCCTATACATAAACAAGGATTACGACTCGCCTTAGGTGCCTTTCGTACATCACCAGCCGAAATTTTATATGTTGAAGCTAATGAACCATCACTGTCTCATAGACGGGATAAACGCCATTCGCCACAAATTAGCCCTTCAATATGTCATTAAATTACAATCTAACCCTTCAAACCCAACTTTCGATACAGTTTTAGATTATGAACCTCTTTTTGATCGAAAATCGAAGGCCATTCGAACATTTGGTCTTCGTATTAAAACAAAATTAAGAGACATTGAAATCGACCTAAATTTGATCGCCAAGTATAAAGTACCACAAATTCCACCGTGGACTTTGCAAAATTAATGAAATTAAATCGAAATGCAGTAACTTTCAACATATATACACAGATGGTTCTAAAGATGGAGATAAGGTAGCTGTAGCAGCTGTTGTTCACAAACACAGCATAAAGAGCCGCCTGCCTCTATGTTATCAACTGAACTTAAGGCATTGAAATTGCTTTAAATTATATTCAGGAATCTGACGATGACCATTTCGTAATATTTTCTAATTCTCTTTCATCTCTTCAAGCACTGGGTAATATGAAACATGATAACCCAGTTGTGCTTCAACTTCTAGAAAAGTACAATTCTCTTATAGCTGATAATGTTATTATTTTCTGCTGGCTTCCAAGCCATGTAGGAATACGTGGTAATGATAGAGCTGATAGAGCTGCTAAGGTAGCATTATATTTACATATATATAATGCCGAATTACCTTATATTGATTTTAAAAATTGTATTAACACTTTAATTCGTAACTCTTGGCAATGTGCTTGGGTTTTGTCAGAGAACAATAAACTCCATTCAATTGAACCGTTACTCGGGGAATGGCGTTCTTCTAGTAGACACATTCGTCGAGAAGTTGTTCTAGCCCGGTGCATGATAGGGCATACACGTTATACTCATTCATATTTATTACAAGGTGAGCAATTACCAGAATGTATGTCCTGTTTTGCACCGTTAACGGTCAAACATATCTTGTTGGAATGGATTTTGATCCTATGCGGCAAAGATACTACAATGTTAATACTATGAAAGAGTTATTTGATACTGTAGATTTTAGTCTTGTTTTAGATTTCTTGAAAGAAATCAAACTTTATAAATCATAATGATATGTTCTTATATATATATTTACTTGTTTATATACCCGTTGACGGGCATTTATTGATTTACATATATACATAGTTTATATTACTACCATATCATCCCTTTTTTATTTACTACTTCATTTCATCATCTTTCATCAGTTTTTGCGCACAATATGACGTGCCGTAAAACACCATTCGTTCGTTCGTTCGTTCGTTCGTTCGTCGTTCGTTCGATCGTTCGTTCGTTCGTTCGTTCGTTCGTTAATTCATTCATTCATTCATTCATTCATTCATTCATTTATTCATTCATTCATTCATTCATTCATTCATTCATTCATTCATTCATTCATTCATTCATCTCGTTGATCGTCCATCTCGATAAACCAACTCGATGAGATCATACTCTACTACTTAGAGTACACCAGTCATTGTGACAGTTGTTATTTCCAATTAAATGATTTACAAATGTGCAATTAAACAAGAAATGTCAGCGACCATTCTACAAGGAGCATTTGCAGGCACAGTTTAATTAATATCCGACCAATATATCTCATGATCAATCAACTAAAAAAAGAATAATTAAAAATCACGGTTCATAATCATGTTTTATTTTTATTTAGATTTGGGGGCATTTTTTTTTCTTTCAGGCACACATTAAGGATGAAAGGTTTGATACAAATGACCATTGCTTTTGGGCTCCTGTCATTGACTAATGGCAAAGTAACATTGGGCACAGATGAACTCGACTTATTGGAAAGACTGACAGATGATTTGGTGGAACGAATGGAACATAAACAGGTGGACGGTATGTAAGAAGGATTATTGTGGGTTATAATGTCAGATGTAAGTGGTCTTAAAATGTCAGGTGTAAGTTCGTTTTAAGAACTGTTATAACGTCAGTGGTTATATAATGTCAGTTGTAAGTGGGTATTTATGTCAGATGTTAGTGGGTATATAACGTCAGTTGTAAGTGGGTATATACTGTTAGTAGTAAGTGGGTATATAATGTCAGTTGTAAGTGGGTATATAATGTCAGATGTAAGTGGGTATATAATGTCAGATGTAAGTGGGTATATAATGTCAGATGTAAGTCGGTATATAATGTCTGATGTAAGTGGGTATATAATGTCTGTTGTAAGTCGGTATATTATGGCAGTTGTACGTGGGTATATAATGTCAGTTGTAAGTGGGTATATTATGTCAGTTGTAAGAGGGTATATAATGTCAGTTGTAAGTGGGTTTATAATGTCAGATGTAAGTGGGTATATAATGTCAGATGTAAGTGGGTATATAATGTCATATGTAAGTGGGTATATAATGTATGTTGTAAGTGGGTATATAATGACAGATGTAAGTGGGTATATAACGTCATCAGAGGTAAGTGGGTATATAATGTCAGTTGTAAGTGGGTATATAACGTCATCAGATGTAAGTGGGTATATAATGACAGATGTAAGTGGGTATATAACGTCATCAGATGTAAGTGGATATATAACGTATGTTGTAAGTGTGTATATAACGTCAGATGTAAGTGTGTATATAACGTCAGATGTAAGTGTGTATATAACGTCAGATGTAAGTGTGTATATAACGTCAGATGTAAGTGGGTATATGTTGTAAGTGGGTATATAACGTCAGATGTAAGTGGGTATATAACGTCAGATGTAAGTGGGTATATGTTGTAAGTGGGTATATAACGTCAGTTGTAAATGGGTATATAATGTCAGTTGTAAGTGGGTATATCATGTCAGTTGTAAGTGGGTATATAACGTCATATGTAAGTGGGTATATAACGTCAGATGTAAGTGGGTATATCATGTCAGTTGTAAGTGTGTATATAACGTCAGATGTAAGTGGGTATATGTTGTAAGTGGGTATATAACGTCAGATGTAAGTGGGTATATAACGTCAGTTGTAAGTGGGTATATAATGTCAGATGTAAGTGGGTATATAATGTCTGTTGTAAGTGGGTATATAATGTCAGATGTAAGTAAGTATATGTTGTAAGTGGGTATATAACGTCAGATGTAAGTGGGTATATAATGTCAGTTGTAAGTGGGTATATAATGTCAGTTGTAAGTGGGTATATAATGTCAGATGTAAGTGGGTATATAATGTCAGTTGTAAGTGGGTATATAATGTCAGTTGTAAGTGGGTATATAACGTCAGTTGTAAGTGGGTATATAATGTCAGATGTAAGTGGGTATATAATGTCTGTTGTAAGTGGGTATATAATGTCAGATGTAAGTAAGTATATGTTGTAAGTGGGTATATAGCGTCAGATGTAAGTGGGTATATAATGTCAGATGTAAGTGGGTATATAATGTCAGATGTAAGTGGGTATATCATGTCAGTTGTAAGTGTGTATATAACGTCAGATGTAAGTGGGTATATGTTGTAAGTGGGTATATAACGTCAGATGTAAGTGGGTATATAACGTCAGTTGTAAGTGGGTATATAATGTCAGATGTAAGTGGGTATATAATGTCTGTTGTAAGTGGGTATATAATGTCAGATGTAAGTAAGTATATGTTGTAAGTGGGTATATAACGTCAGATGTAAGTGGATATATAACATCTGTTGTAAGTGGGTATATAATGTCAAATCTAAGTGTGTATATAACGTCAGTTGTAAGTGGGTATATAACGTCAGATGTAAGTGGATATATAACGTCAGTTGTAAGTGGGTATATAACGTCTGTTGTAAGTGGGTATACTACGTCATATGTAAGTGGGTATATAACGTCAGTTGTAAGTGGGTATATAATGTCAGTTGTAAGTGGGTATATAATGTCAGATGTAAATGGGTATATAACGTCAGTTGTAAGTGGGTATATAATGTCAGTTGTAAGTGGGTATATAACGTCAGATGTAAGTGGGTATATAACGTCAGTTGTAAGTGGGTATATAATGTCAGATGTAAGTGGGTATATAATGTCTCAGTGGGTATATAACGTCAGTTGTAAGTGGGTATATAATGTCAGTTGTGAGTGGCTATATAACGTCAGTTGTAAGTGGTTATATAATGTCAGATGTAAGTGGGTATACAATGTGTGTAGTAAGTGAGTATATAATGTCTGTTGTAAGTGGGTATATAACGTCAGATGTAAGTGGGTATATAACGTCAGTTGTAAGTGGGTATATAACGTCAGATGTGAGTGGGTATATAACGTCAGATGTAAGTGAGTATATAACGTCAGTTGTAAGTTCGTATACAATGTCAGTTGTAAGTCGTCAGATGTAAGTGGGTATATAACGTCTGTTGTAAGTGGGTATATAACGTCAGTTGTAAGTGGGTACATAACGGCAGATGTAATTGGGTATATAACGTCTGTTATAAATTGGTATATAACATCAGTTGTAAGTGGGTATATAATGTCAGTTGTAAGTGCGTATATAATGTCAGTTGTAAATGGGTATATAACGTCAGATGTAAGTGGGTATATAATGTCAGTTGTTAGTGGCTATATAACGTCAGTTGTAAGTGGTTATATAATGTCAGATGTAAGTGGGTATATAATGTCAGATGTAAATGGGTGTATAACGTCAGATGTAAGTGGGTATATAACGTCAGTTGTAATTGGGTATATAGCGTCAGATGTGAGTGGGTATATAACGTCAGATGTAAGTGAGGATATAACGTCAGTTGTAAGTTTGTATACAATGTCAGTTGTAAGTCGTCAGATGTAAGTGGGTATATAACGTCTGTTGTAAGTGGGTATATAAAGTAAGTTGTAAGTGGGTACATAACGACAGATGTAAGTGAGTATATAACGTCTGTTATAAATGGGTATATAACATCAGTTGTAAGTGGGTATATAATTTCAGTTGTAAATGCGTATTTAATGTCAGTTGTAAGTGGGTATATAACGTCAGATGTAAGTGGGTATTTAACGTCAGATGTAAGTGGGTATATAATGTCAGATGTACGTGGGTATATAAGGTCTGATGTAAGTGTGTATATAAGGTCTGATGTAAGTGGTTATATAAAGTCAGATGTAAGTGGGTATATAGCGTCAGATGTAAGTGGGTATATAATGTCAGTTGTAAGTTGGTATATAATGTCAGATGTAAGTGGGTATATAATGTCAGATGTAAGTAGGTATATAAGGTCAGATGTAAGTTGGTATATAATGTCAGTTGTAAATGGGTATATAATGTCAGATGTAAGTGGGTATATAACGTCAGATGTAAGTGGGTATATAACGTCAGATGTAAGTGGTTATATAACATCAGTTGTAAGTGGGTATATAATGTCAAATGTAAGTGGGTATATAATGTCAGATGTAAGTGGGTATATAACGGCAGATGTAAGTAAGTATATAATGTCAAATGTAAGTGGGTATATAAAGTCATATGTAAGTGGGTATATAACGTCAGATGTAAGTGGTTATATAACATCAGTTGTAAGTGGGTATATAATGTCAGTTGTAAGTGGGTATATAATGTCAGTTGTAAGTGGGTATATAATGTCAAATGTAAGTGGGTATATAATGTCAGATGTAAGTGGGTATATAACGTCAGATGTAAGTGGGTATATAATGTGTGTTGTAAGTGGGTATATAACGTCAGTTGTAAGTGGGTATATAATGTCAGTTGTAAGTGGGTGTATAATGTCAGTTGTAAATGGGTTTATGACGTCAGATGTAAGTGGGTATATAATGTCAGTTGTAAGTGGGTATATAATTTTTATTTTTGTAAATTTTCGGGTCTGTCTCTAGCCTCATAAAACGGTTGCGGTAGTGCATTGATAGGGTAAAAAAGTCCGTTTTCAAATAAAAGGATTTAACAATGTGTTAATTAAACCACTCATTAGCCAGTATGCGTCGAGCGAGCGATAAAAAATTTATACTGAGGGCGTGCATCGAAATTGTTTGATATTTTATCTACAGTAACATGGACATACATGAATGAATAAAAAAGGTCCTTTTTTCCAAATAAAAGGATTTACAATGTGTTAAATAACCACTCATTAGCCATTATGCGTCGAGCGAGCGAGAATTTTATTTATAAAGGTTGCGCCCCGTATAAGTGGGTATATAACGTCAGATGTAAGTGGATATATAAAGTCAGTTGTAAATTATAATATCAATTGTAAGAAGGTATATAACATCAGTTGTAAGTGGGTATATAATGTCAGTTGTAAGTGGGTATATAATGTCAGTTGTAAATGGGTATATAATGTCAGATGTAAGTGGGTATATAACGTCAGATGTAAGTGGGTATATAACGTCAGATGTAAGTGGTTATATAACATCAGTTGTAAGTGGGTATATAATGTCAAATGTAAGTGGGTATATAATGTCAGATGTAAGTGGGTATATAACGTCAGATGTAAGTGGGTATATAATGTGTGTTGTAAGTGGGTATATAACGTCAGTTGTAAGTGGGTATATAATGTCAGTTGTAAGTGGGTGTATAATGTCAGTTGTAAATGGGTTTATGACGTCAGATGTAAGTGGGTATATAATGTCAGTTGTAAGTGGGTATATAATTTTTATTTTTTGTAAATTTTCGGGTCTGTCTCTAGGCTCATAAAACGGTTGCGGTAGTGCATTGATAGGGTAAAAAAGTCCGTTTTCAAATAAAAGGATTTAACAATGTGTTAATTAACCACTCATTAGCCAGTATGCGTCGAGCGAGCGATAAAAAAATTATACTGAGGGCGTGCATCGAAATTGTTTGATATTTTATCTACAGTAACATGGACATACATGAATGAATAAAAAAGGTCGTTTTTCAAATAAAAGGATTTACAATGTGTTTAATAACCACTCATTAGCCATTATGCGTCGAGCGAGCGAGAATTTTTTTTATAAAGGTTGCGCCCCGTATAAGTGGGTATATAACGTCAGTTGTAAGTGGATATATAATGTCAGTTGTAAGTGGGTTGATAATGTCAGTTGTAAGTGGGTATATCACGTCAGCTGTTAGTGGGTTTATAATAGACCCATCCTCAGTAAAGCGTGAACATTTCTGACCGAGGTCTTTAAAGCCATGTATCGAAAGCAAGGAAGCAAAGAGACTGTTTGAATAATGTTATGACTGTGTCTTTCAAAAAATAAAATGGCTTTTCAGTTTTTTTAAACAAAACTCGTTTTCATAGCGCGTAGGTAGAAAAAACTCTAGATGTCCTTAGTCAAACTGAAAAAGGCCTTTTTTTTTTACAACATAACATCATATTAAATGACACCCAAATTATGTAGTTTTACACGCATAGTTGTAATAAATATGAAATTTAACCAACACGATTTATTTTGGTTTCACTTTTGTGCGTGTCCGCAAACTATCAAATCGTCTAATATGATAAAACAACTGATGACATTACTTACTTTAGGTGATTTACCAAGGTTAAAACACGATGGAAGGAGTTTTGTATTAAATGCAACAGTAATTTTAGATGTATCATTTACGAGGCTTTCCTTATGCTTGCTGACATAGTTTCAATATGAACGATATAATGTACCAATAGGTATAAATTCGTTTAAATATGATTGACGATTCCCACTAACAGTAAACATTAATACCGATTTGATCAAATACTGGGACTACCTCGAAAACTATCAGAACAATTCTCAGAGATGCCGTTAAATCTGAGGTGAAATCTGACACATACAAGACCCTGGTTAAACGCAGTAAAGCTATCACGAGCAACAAAGCCATGGCACCTTGGCACACATACTTACCAAGCATAAAGGTTTAGCACGTCTAATTACATGTAAGCCTCCGAGGTGTATCACTAATTACATGTAAGCCTCCGAGGTGTATCGAATGTAGTTCCTATAATAAAAAGTAATCCCTCTCCTTTTTCGATGAAAATGGCCATTATAAGTAGGGCAAAACTGCCCATTTCTATTCGATTTTGTGATTGTGTATATAAGAAGCGTATTAATAGGTTTTACTGGATCACTGATGAACATTTTCGAAATTTCGACTATTTGCTTACACTTTGTGAGCAATGAAAACAGTCAATCAGTGAAAACAGCTGTACCCTTGATCTGTTTAGTAAAAAAAACCACAAGAACTTTCTTACATGTCTTGTGACCCCACCTTTTCTGGTGATTTTTCAAGTGGAAAATTAGTTTTCTATATGAACATTATGAATAAAGATAACGTCTTCGTGTGTTATTGCTGTGGATTGCACGATAAATTCAAAGAAATGCACTAAATGGCATGTTTGATATCAAGATACGAAGAAAATCATGGGCGCTGTCATGTGTGTTTTGAAAATATATATTTCGCCGAAATTATTCCGACATTAGTACTCTAAATGGTAGGTCGTAGAGGCCCGCTTAGCTCAGTTGATAGCGAACTCGACTGATGACCCGCGAGTGTCATTTTAGTGTGCGTTCAAACAATCTTTTCTTTGTGTTTTTTTCAGTAAATATTCAATAATGGTTGGTGTATTAAGTTTGTCAACGGAATTATTTTGTGTTTTATAAGCCAAAAGTTACGGACATTGTCTCTTTCAATACCGAGCTTAGACTGCTCCACAGCGTTTTACTGAAACGCGACATGCGCAGTGAAGCAGTCTATACCGAGCAATTATGTAGGCTGAAATCTGATTGGCTAATCGTAAGGTCAATCTGACGTGACCTCGAATGGAGTGTTGTCAGATCCTTAGTAGTGTAGAGAATCGTAGCCTGATAAAGGGTCTGATTTTAATGAGATTGGATTTCAACCAATCTCATTAAAATCACATCCTAATTACGGTTTGATACTCTCCGCTATAGGATTGCCGAATTTCAACGAAACTTTGCAGGGATGATCAGTTCTAAGACTAGTTATGCATATCATCGCTGTGTTCCGGTTGAATTATTTTTGGAAGAGTTATGGCCCTTTAAACGTTTAAATACACAAACGTTTTCCCCGACCAATTCTCATGAACCGATGGCCGGATTTCAACAAAACTATTCAAAGCCTAGTTGCGCATATATAGCATCTCTATGTTCTGGTTGAATGATTTTTGGCAGAGTTATGGCCCTTTAAATGTTTTAATACATAAACTTTGTCCGGACAAGTTGTCCTGATCCCTTGGCCAGATTTCAATGAAACTTGAAAAGGATGATCTGTACTAAGCCTAGTTGCGCATATCTTCGCCGTGTTAAAGATGAATTAACAAATTTAACTCTTAAACATCATATGAACATTTCTTGAACTATGTCTTTTTGGTATCAACATGTAGGGTTGCATGTTTGCAACATGTTTTCATGAATTAAATCTGCATGACAACAGGTTTGGTAGGAATGAAACCACTAAATCTTTCCCCTACCACCCTAAAATAGGATACTGTGAAAAATGAAGATTTGTGTAAAAGGTAAAATATTACTTCTTATCATTCAAACTCGACTTGGTAGCGTTCAGCTAGTATCAATTCTGACTTTAGCGGTATTTTTGGCATTATTAAGCTCGTATTCGCTACTATAATCAGGTATGGTACCACCAATTTTGAAGAATTTGACTGAAAATCAATTTTGGCATGAAAAGCGACATAAATTGGCATATTCATCGTCCTAGTTGTACCTAAAATGCATATTTTATTTACGTCCATTGAATGTTCTAAACATTTGATCTATTTAATATGGTGTATTGACAAGAAATGCTGTTTGGTATGACAATTCAGATAGGGTAAAATTAAAAAAAATATCTCTGACTTTTGTCGATTTCAGACTATTGTCCTTGGTATTCACAAGACCACATCTCGGCAAATAATCATTCGATTTGCATGAAGTAGGTATTTTTAAGCTTGTTATGAAAATGACAACACAAAATCCTCATTTAAGAAACATCTGAACATGTTTTTTCCTCTTATAGGTTTACCATCACCAATTACATGTAAACCTCCGAGGTGTAGTCGAATGTAGTTCCTATAATAAAAAGTAATCCCTCCTTTTTTGATGGAAATGGGCATTATAAGTAGGGGAAAACTGCCCATTTCTATTCGATTTTGTGGTTATATGTATAAGAAGCGTATTAATAGGTTTTACTGGATCACTGATGAACATTTTCAAAATTTCGACTCCATGCTTACACGTTGTGAGCAATGAAAACAGTCGATCAATAAAAACAGCTGTACCCTTGACCTGTTTAGTTAACAAACAAGAACTTTCTTACATGTCTTGTGACCCCACGTTTTCTGGTGATTTTTCAAGTGGAAAAATAGTTTTCTATATGAACATTACACTGCTACATTATCCATACTTGAGTTGAATTTGCAGCAAATCATTAATATGTGCCACTTTAACATTGATGTCTATGGGGAAATAATTAGTGCTTCATACCTGTAAAAACCAGTATTATTTGCATGACGTAGATACTACTTTTACCACTGCGTGACTGCAAGGGGGGAAATGCGGTAAATCTGAATTGTATAGCTTCTCACTATTGCCAGATAATTAATAAATAGAGAATAATAAATGGGTATTTTCATATCACACCCTATATCAGGCCTGAGACGCCATATCAGCCCGAGAGCTTTAGCCATATCAGCCCGAGAGCTTTAGCTCGAGGGCTGATATGGGTCTCAGGCCTGATATAGGGTGTGATATGAAAATACACATTTTTTATTCTATTTATTATATAATTGAGCTTTGTCGAAATTTCAACTTCAGCTCACTCAGTACGCTGTTTTCCAGGGAGAATTTTTTTTTAGATCTAGTCCATTCTGATGTGCTCATGTCTGTCGCGTAAGTGGTACACAACATTTATTTTTGTCAGAAATCTTATTGAAAATGAATTCCATTGAATTCGAAATTTTCTAATCAAGGTGAATTGTCATAAGTGGTTATTTTATCCACGGATATTGATTCTATAGCCAATAATCTGCCGCGAAAACAAAATGGAAGTTACTAATGAAACGTAGACGACAAACAATACCCGTGACAAATGCTATATACAATCGTAATTAATCGGTTTTATCACATACTTCCCTATAAATACGTCGTTTTTGAAGAAGACCTAGCTAGTCATATCCATCAGGATTTCGTTGCCGGGCAATAAAGCCGGGCAATAAAGCTTTATTGCAAGCATGAAATAAAGGGTTGAAAAATGTCATATCACGAAAATAACCGAATGTTCTTTATGCTTCTTTCAGCGGCGTGATACGGAAATTACCGATTAGTTACGATTGTATACGATGTGTCACTCGTATCGTTTGTCGTCTGTTTGTCATCCTGTTTTCGTGCCAGATTATTGCCGATACATCTTATGTACGTTGAGCTGTCATCTTTGACCATAACTCTACGGAAATGACTTGACTAGAAATGCAAAGAAGATGAAATAAAATAGATGATTGATAGATAAAAGTAAAATAAAGAAATAAATAAGGCATAGCCTAATACAGGGACCATAAAGATAGGTTAACAACATTATAATAAACTCAATTATATAGAATCATCCGTGGATAAAATAACCACTTGTGACCATTCATTTTCTGAATTAGACAATTTCAAAGTCAACGGCATTCATTTTAAATCAAATTTCGGAAAAAAAGTAGTTTAGACAGGGGCGTAGCTTGGTCTTTTTGACGGCATAGGCCCGCAGTTAGATTTATTATGCTAGGGGGATCCGGGAAGATGCCCCCCTCCTCCCCCCCGCCATTTTTTTAATGTTAGAATGCATTAGGTGCGTGCAGACGTATATTTTAGAAGGGCAAAGATAACTAAACTAGTATATATGAAAATAGTATTTTCTGGTTACTACACCCCTTCCCCACCCCAGATTTTTATTGCATTTTTTGAATTTTGAATTTTTCTATTTCTGAAAATTAGACGTAGGCCCGGGCCTACAGGGCCTATGCAGAGCTACGCCAATGTTAGAGCTACACAAGTTTACGCGACAGACGTGCATGAACACTTCAAAATGGGATTACATCTATTAATAATATTAGTGTATTCTCCCTGGAAAAAAGTTCAAAAAGTCATTGTTGAAGTATATGATAAATAGATCGACCCATATCAGCAATGACTTTGTTGAACTGTCAAATTCAACTAATTTACTACACTTTTTTCAAGGGAGAATACAATAATATTCTATTTATCGACGCATATCAGCCCTCGAGCTAAACCTCTCGGGCTGATATGGCGTCACAGGCCTGATATAGGGTGTGATATGAAAATACCCATTTATTATTCTCTATATTTCCGTATCACTCCGGTAAAAGGATCGATATGAACATTCGGTTATTTCCGTTATATGACATATTTTTACCCTATATTTCAAGCGTATGATAAAGCTTTATTGCCCGGCAACGAAATCCTGATTGATATGACTAGCTAGATCTATGTTGTATCGTATATTCAAAAACAGCATATTTGTAGGGAAGTATATGATAAATACATTTACCTGTGGATTAATTTACCTGTTCAAAGTTTTCTACGTCATCAAATAAAATCTTATTATCGCTTTTCACAGATATTGCAATGTGAGCTTTGTAAATATCTATTGTTGTGTATTGATTTCGATTTAAATAAACATAATCATGTTCATGAAACAAAACATGGCCGGGGAACTTTAATTTTTGTCGTTATGACCCTTTAAAGGTTTTAATACACACTATTTGTCCTGACTAGTTCTCCTGAACCCTAGCCGGAATTCGACGAAACTTGGCAAGGATGTTCAGTACCCAGCCTAGTTGCGCATTTTGCGGATTTATGGCATTTCCGCAGTTGGGGAGACATCTTTTTTTTTTAATATAAACAACAACTAGTTGTTTGTTTGTTTTTGTTTTTAACTATTGCATAATATGACATTTTAATTCCTTTTGATGGGATGTAGTTTTGTTTACACTGTCTTGTCTATTTGGGCGCTGAAGACAGAATAATAGCGACGATTGTGCCCACATAAATCGATTCAAGCTAACCTCTAGGCCTTATTGCCTACTGACCGTTCCAAGTCGGTAACCCTGTCTTCACCCTTTCTGTTGTATTTTATATTTTCATTATATAATTAGTTAGATATTGCTCCTTGTTTGCAGTACAGTGCGGACCTACGATGCCATTGCGTTTGGATGCTGTTGTTTCTATAGGACCCAATATCTCTGGAACGCCAAATTAACATAAATTCAGTTGAACCTCTCTTTAATTATTTGAGGAGATGTCTAATTCAATCGAAGAGAGGTATAATTAAATTGAAGAGAAGAAGTTTAATTATGCTGAATTGTACCTCTCTTCACTGCAAGTTAATTTAAATCTAATAAATAACATTATATCTTTAAAGCAACCATTCAGGGGCCTGGCATGACTTCTTCCGAGCAGATGAGAGCGTTCAAAGCACCAGGCAAGAGAATGTTAAGGCGACTTGAGGAAACTAACCAAGAAATAGACAGAATTAATACCCAGGTTGATGCTTTGTTTTTGGCGTAAGTATTGACTTTTAGACCATCATTACAAGCCAATTAACACGTGGTCAACTCAAACAGCCTTGTATGCAAAGAAGCATATATATTTATCTATTTAGTCTCTGTTGTCGTTTCAAACTTGGCTGATGAAAGTAATGCACAAAAAAGTATGATAAGGAGTAACTGGATTAAGGATAAACTTAACTTTAACGTTGAAGATTGAAAAATATAACCACTTGGCAAATGAAAGCGTATGATAAAACTAATATAATCTTGTTAATAACTCAATACATTGTTGGTACCGTGGTCATTATAGAACAGTAGTCTACAGCTCTAGATTTTTGGATACAATGAGTATTTACTCATCATATTCAAAATTAATGAGTAAAAAGGAACTTGTTCAAAGTCAACAATTTCTTTAAATAGTTCATGCTTTCAAAATGGATGTTAATTAACACATTATAAAATAAATAACTGTTCTAATTAAATGGAAGTTAAGTAAAAACAAAAGGAACACTGTATGACCTTAATATTAGACAAATGCTTGGAACAATTTTCATCAGGCAAAATATGGAATAAACTGTTCCACAGGACAATACATACAAATATAATACTCACATTTTTTAAAAGTTTAGAGTATTTGTAGTAGGTTGATGAGTAATGATACTCACAGATTTAAAAAACAGAGGGTTTTTGCAAAAAAAATGAGTAAAATACTCAGAAACACAGCTTATCTACAGTCCAGACTCTGTTGTACCCATCTCGGTGAGCCTAAAGGCTCATTGAGTATGTTGGCGGAGGGACTATAAACCTTAGAACCACACACACACACACACACACACACACAGCTTATTTACAGACACTTGCATTGGCATAGATCTAACTAGTTTTACTGATGTATAGACTAAGTATGTCTTTATATTTCATATTTGTCTGTGATTTGTATAGGAAATACTGGGAATATGAAAAGCTATATCTGCTCGTTTGCTCTACTGGGAAATATCTCCTAGTGCGTTCTCCTGCAAACTGATGTAAAAAGGTGTGAATCACTAGAAATATTAATAAAATATCACGTTAAATTATGTAATATATAGTTTAATAACCAGTGTTTTTGAGATACTGAAAATATCTCCCTTGCTAGAAAAATGGCCCCGATATAAGAACTCGTCCTCCGCACTCGGTCTTATATCGAGGCCATTTCTCTACCTCGGGAGATATATCCCGTATCTCAAAAACACTGGTTATTAAACTCTATATGATATGTAAATATATAAATGTCTGTGTTATGATATAGATCTGGAGGTAAGGATGGCGATCTTCTTCGTGAACTGCACGACCTAGAGCTCTCGACAAGGGCACTCCCAGATAAGCATTGTTCTTTAACAATGAACTGTAACGAAATAGTGCTTGTAGATGGCAAAGAGTTCAGGACTGCCAACGGAAGCTGCAACAATCTGTTTAACACCACGACTGCACGATGGGGGATGGCAGGTCAGCAGCATCAACGATGGGTTCCAGACGCATATGTTAATCGTGAGTAATGATGGATACCAGACGCATATGATAATCCAATCTCTACCCAGAATACACTCGTTCCTCATTTGACTCTGTCAACGTTAAAGGAAGTAGGGCGAACCGTTAGGTCATGTGATTATTCAAAAAAGTTATGACGATGGTTATAATAAATCCTTTTGCGTGACCTGCAATGATAAAATAGAGACCTATATTAAATAATTTCAATTTGTAACTCTATAAGTTATTTTTTTAAGTAATTTTCTGCTATCGAGCTTCGGTTTGAAATGTTAACATATGCGTTTCGGTTGAAAAGACCTAAGTACGTATTATTTTTGTAGTAAAATAGTCCCGATTAAAACTAAATTGTTTTCATGCATTATTTCAAATCTTGCAACATCTAATTTGCAGATATTCTGAAAATTATATTTACACAAGAAATAAATAAGTTTCAGGCAAACATATTCCGATTAAACAGGTTTTACCAAAATCTTGTAATTTAGTAGTTAGCAGAGATATATGTGAGTGCAAGGAACGATAACTCTGCGTGGAGATTGATGATACTCGTGAGTAATGATGGGTACCAGACGCATAAGATAATTGTGAGTAGCAATGGGTAACACATGCATACACTAATCGTGACTATTGAAGGGTGCCAGAGGCAGACGATAATCGTCAGTAGCAATGGGTACCAGATGCATACAATAATCATAAGTAATTATGGATACCAGACGCAAAGGATAATCGTAAGTAATGATGGGTACCAGATGCATAAAATAATCGTGAATAATGAAGGATGCCAGAGGCAGACGATAATCGTCAGTAGCAATGAGTACCAGATGCATACAATAATCAAAAGTAATGATGGATACAAGACGCATACTTATGATAAACGTAAGTAATGATGGGTACAAGATGCATACACAATCATAAGTAATGCATATGATAATCGTAAGTAATGATGGGTACCAGATGCATACAATAATCATAATTAATGCATATGATAAGTGTAGGTAATGATGGGTACCAGATGCATACGATCATCATAAGTAATGATGGCTGTCAGGCGCACATGATAATCGTTAGTAATGATGGGTACGAGATGCAGACGATAATTGTGAGGAATGATGGGTACACGACGCATACAATATTAGTAAGTGATGATGGGTACCAGACACAAACGGTAATCGTAAGTAATGATGAATACCAAACACATACAATAATCGTGAGTAATGATGGATACTAGACACATATGATATTCGGGAGTAATGATGGGTACCAGATGCATACAATGATCATAATTAATGCATATGATAATCGTAGGTAATTATGGCTATCAGACGCAAATGATAATCGTTAATGATGGGTACCAGACACATACGATAACCGTGAGTAATGATGGGTACTAGACACATACGGTAATCGTGAGTAATGATTGGGACTAGGCACATACGATGTTCGTGAGTAATGATGGGTATCAGACAAATACAATACTCGTTAATAATGATGGGTTACATCCATACTGTAATCGTGAGTAATTATCGGTACCAGATGCATACAATAATCATGAGTAATGATGGGTACTAGACACATACGATAATCGTTAGTAATGATGGGTACCAGACACATGAAAAACTCGGGAGTATAGATGGGGTACTAGACACATACGATAATCGTGAGTAATGATGGGTACACGACACATTCACTATTCGTGATTAATGATGAGTACCAGACGCATACGATAATCGTGAGTAATGATGGGAACACGACGCATACGATAATCGTGAGTGATGGGTACTAGACACATACGATAATCGTGAGTAATGATGGGTATACGACCCATACGATAATCGTGAGAAATGATGGGTACTAGACACATACGATAATCGTGAGTAATTATAGGGTAATAGACACATACGATGTTCGTGAGTAGTGATGGGTATCAGACGCTTACGATAATCATGAGTAACGATGGGTACCAGACACATACATTCATCGTTAATAATGATGGGTAAAATTCATACCGTAATCGTGAGTAATCATGGGTACCAGATGCATACAATAATCGTGAGTAATGATAGGTACACGACCCATACGATATTCGTAAGTAATGATGGGTACTCGACACATATGATAATCGTGAGTATTGATGGGTACCAGACACATACGATAATCGTGAATAATGATGGGTACTAGACGCAATCGTGAGTAATGAGGGATACTAGACACATACGATAATCGTGAGTATTGATGGGTACCAGACACATACAATACTCGGGAGTAATGATGGGTACTAGACACATACGATAGTCGTGAGTAATGATGGGTACACGACGCATTCACTATTTGTGATTAATGATGAGTACCAGACTCATACGATAATCGTGAGTAATGATGGGTACAAGACGCATACGATAATCGTGAGTGATGGGTACTAGACACATACGATAATCGTGAGTAATGATGGGTACACTACACATTCACTATTCGTGATTAATGATGAGTACCAGACGCATACGATAATCGTGAGTAATGATGGGAACACGACGCATACGATAATCGTGAGTGATGGGTACTAGACACATACGATAATCGTGAGTAATGATGGGTACACGACACATTCACTATTCGTGATTAATGATGAGTACAAGACACATACGATAATCGTTAGTAATGATGGGAACACGACGCATACGATAATCGTGAGTGATGGGTACTAGACACATACGATACTCGTGAGTAATGATGGGTACACGACACATTCACTATTCGTGATTAATGATGAGTACCAGACGCATACGATAATCGTGAGTAATGATGGGAACACGACGCATACGATAATCGTGAGTGATGGGTACTAGACAGATACGATAATCGTCAGTAATGATGGGTATACGACCCATACGATAATCGTGAGAAATGATGGGTACTAGACACATACGATAATCGTGAGTAATTATAGGGTAATAGACACATACGATGTTCGTGAGTAGTGATGGGTATCAGACGCTTACGATAATCATGAATAACGATGGGTACCAGACACATACATTCATCGTTAATAATGATGGGTAAAATTCATACCGTAATCGTGAGTAATCATGGGTACCAGATGCATACAATAATCGTGAGTAATGATAGGTACACGACCCATACGATATTCGTAAGTAATGATGGGTACTCGACACATATGATAATCGTGAGTATTGATGGGTACCAGACACATACGATAATCGTGAATAATGATGGGTACTAGACGCAATCGTGAGTAATGAGGGATACTAGACACATACGATAATCGTGAGTATTGATGGGTACCAGACACATACAATACTCGGGAGTAATGATGGGTACTAGACACATACGATAGTCGTGAGTAATGATGGGTACACGACGCATTCACTATTTGTGATTAATGATGAGTACCAGACTCATACGATAATCGTGAGTAATGATGGGTACAAGACGCATACGATAATCGTGAGTGATGGGTACTAGACACATACGATAATCGTGAGTAATGATGGGTACACGACACATTCACTATTCGTGATTAATGATGAGTACCAGACGCATACGATAATCGTGAGTAATGATGGGAACACGACGCATACGATAATCGTGAGTGATGGGTACTAGACACATACGATAATCGTGAGTAATGATGGGTACACGACACATTAACTATTCGTGATTAATGATGAGTACAAGACACATACGATAATCGTGAGTAATGATGGGAACACGACGCATACGATAATCGTGAGTGATGGGTACTAGACACATACGATAATCGTGAGTAATGATGGGTACACGACACATTCACTATTCGTGATTAATGATGAGTACCAGACGCATACGATAATCGTCAGTAATGATGGGAACACGACGCATACGATAATCGTGAGTGATGGGTACTAGACACATACGATAATCGTGAGTAATGATGGGTATACGACCCATACGATAATCGTGAGAAATGATGGGTACTAGACACATACGATAATCGTGAGTAATTATAGGGTAATAGACACATACGATGTTCGTGAGTAGTGATGGGTATCAGACGCTTACGATAATCATGAGTAACGATGGGTACCAGACACATACATTCATCGTTAATAATGATGGGTAAAATTCATACCGTAATCGTGAGTAATCATGGGTACCAGATGCATACAATAATCGTGAGTAATGATAGGTACACGACCCATACGATATTCGTAAGTAATGATGGGTACTCGACACATATGATAATCGTGAGTATTGATGGGTACCAGACACATACGATAATCGTGAATAATGATGGGTACTAGACGCAATCGTGAGTAATGAGGGATACTAGACACATACGATAATCGTGAGTATTGATGGTCACCAGACACATACAATACTCGGGAGTAATGATGGGTACTAGACACATACGATAGTCGTGAGTAATGATGGGTACACGACGCATTCACTATTTGTGATTAATGATGGGTACAAGACGCATACGATAATCGTGAGTGATGGGTACTAGACACATACGATAATCGTGAGTAATGATGGGTACACGACACATTCACTATTCGTGATTAATGATGAGTACCAGACGCATACGATAATCGTGAGTAATGATGGGAACACGACGCATACGATAATCGTGAGTGATGGGTACTAGACACATACGATAATCGTGAGTAATGATGGGTACACGACACATTCACTATTCGTGATTAATGATGAGTACCAGACACATACGATAATCGTGAGTAATGATGGGAACACGACGCATACGATAATCGTGAGTGATGGGTACTAGACACATACGATAATCGTGAGTAATGATGGGTACACGACACATTCACTATTCGTGATTAATGATGAGTACCAGATGCATACGATAATCGTGAGTAATGATGGGAACACGACGCATACGATAATCGTGAGTGATGGGTACTAGACACATACGATAATCGTGAGTAATGATGGGTATACGACCCATACGATAATCGTGAGAAATGATGGGTACTAGACACATACGATAATCGTGAGTAATTATAGGGTAATAGACACATACGATGTTCTTGAGTAGTGATGGGTATCAGACGCTTACGATAATCATGAGTAACGATGGGTACCAGACACATACATTCATCGTTAATAATGATGGGTAAAATTCATACCGTAATCGTGAGTAATCATGGGTACCAGATGCATACAATAATCGTGAGTAATGATAGGTACACGACCCATACGATATTCGTAAGTAATGATGGGTACTCGACACATATGATAATCGTGAGTATTGATGGGTACCAGACACATAAGATAATCGTGAATAATGATGGGTACAAGACGCAATCGTGAGTAATGAGGGATACTAGACACATACGATAATCGTGAGTATTGATGGGTTCCAGACACATACAATACTCGGGAGTAATGATGGGTACTAGACACATACGATAGTCGTGAGTAATGATGGGTACACGACGCATTCACTATTTGTGATTAATGATGAGTACCAGACTCATACGATAATCGTGAGTAATGATGGGTACAAGACGCATACGATAATCGTGAGTGATGAGTACTAGACACATACGATAATCGTGAGTAATGGTGGGTACACGACGCATTCACTATTTGTGAGTATAGATGGGTACTAGACGCATATGATAATCGTGAGTAATGATGGGTACACGACGCATTCACTATTTGTGAGTATAGATGGGTACTAGACGCATATGATAACCGTGAGTAATGATGGGTACACGACGCATTCACTATTTGTGAGTATAGATTGGGTTCTAGACACATACGTTAATCATGAGTAATGATGGGTACACGACGCATTCACTATTTGGGAGTATAGATGGGTAATAGATGCATATGATAATCGTGAGTAATGATGGGTACACGACGCATTCACTATTCGTGAGTATAAATGGGTACTAGACGCATATGATTATCGTGAATAATGATGGGTAATGGACGCATACATAATCGTGAGTGATGATGGGTATCAGACACATAAAATACTCGGGAGTAATGATGGGTATACGACACATACGACACTCGTGAGTAATGATGGGTACTAGACACATACGATAATCATGGGTAATGACGGGTACATGACGCATACAATAATCGTGAGTAAGGATGCGTACCAGACGCATACGATACTCATGAGTAATGATGGGTACTAGACACATACGATAATCGTGAGCAATGATGAGTACCAGACACATACGATATTCATGAGTAATGATGGGTACAAGACGCATTCACTATTCGTGAGTATAGATGGGGTACTAGACACATACGTTAATCGTGAGTAATGATGGGTACCAGACGCATAAGATAATCGTGAGTAATGATGGGTACTAGACACAAACGATATTCGGAAGTAATGATGGGTACCATATGCATACGATAATCGTGAGTAATGATGGGTACCAGACGCATATGATAATTGTGAGTAATGATGGGTACTAGACACATACGATAATCGTGAGCAATGATGAGTACCAGACACATACGATATTCATGAGTAATGATGGGTACAAGACGCATTCACTATTCGTGAGTATAGATGGGGTACTAGACACATACGTTAATCGTGAGTAATGATGGGTGCACGACGCATTCAATATTCGTGAGTATAAATAGGTACTAGACGCATATGATGATCGTGAGTAATGATGGGTAATGGAGGCATACATAATCGTGAGTAATAATGGGTATCAGACACAATAAAATAATCGGGAGTAATGATGGGTATACGACACGTACGACATTCGTGAGTAATGATGGGTACCAGACACATTCACGATTCGTGAGTATAGATGGTGTACTAGACACATACGTTAATCGTGAGTAATGATGGGTACCAGACGCATGCGATAATCGTGAGTAATGATGGGTACCAGACGCATACGATAATCGTGAGTAATGATGGGTACCAGACGCATACGACAATTGTGAGTAATGATGGGTACCAGACGCACACGATAATCATGAGTAATGATGGGTACTAGACACAAACAATATTCGGGAGTAACGATGGGTACTATATGCATACGATAATCGTGAGTAATGATGGGTACCAGACACATGCGATATTCGCGAGTAATGATGGATGGGTACTAGACACATACGATAGTCGTGAGTAATGATGGGTACACGACGCATTCACTATTTGTGATTAATGATGAGTACCAGACTCATACGATAATCGTGAGTAATGATGGGTACAAGACGCATACGATAATCGTGAGTGATGGGTACTAGACACATAGGATAATCGTGAGTAATGATGGGTACACGACGCATTCACTATTTGTGAGTATAGATGGGTACTAGACGCATACGTTAATCATGAGTAATGATGGGTACACGATGCATTCACTATTTGGGAGTATAGATGGGTAATAGATGCATATGATAATCGTGAGTAATGATGGGTACACGACGCATTCACTATTCGTGAGTATAAATGGGTACTAGACGCATATGATAATCGTGAATAATGATGGGTAATGGACGCATACATAATCGTGAGTGATGATGGGTATCAGACACATAAAATACTCGATAGTAATGATGGGTATACGACCCATACGACACTCGTGAGTAATGATGGGTACTAGACACATACGATAAACATGGGTAATGATGGGTACACGACGCATACAATAATCGTGAGTAATGATGGGTACAAGACGCATACGATAATCGTGAGTGATGGGTACTAGACACATAGGATAATCGTGAGTAATGATGGGTACACGACGCATTCACTATTTGTGAGTATAGATGGGTACTAGACGCATATGATAATCGTGAGTAATGATGGGTATACAACGCATTCACTATTTGTGAGTATAGATGGGTACTAGACGCATACGTTAATCATGAGTAATGATGGGTACACGATGCATTCACTATTTGGGAGTATAGATGGGTAATAGATGCATATGATAATCGTGAGTAATGATGGGTACACGACGCATTCACTATTCGTGAGTATAAATGGGTACTAGACGCATATGATAATCGTGAATAATGATGGGTAATGGACGCATACATAATCGTGAGTGATGATGGGTATCAGACACATAAAATACTCGATAGTAATGATGGGTATACGACCCATACGACACTCGTGAGTAATGATGGGTACTAGACACATACGATAAACATGGGTAATGATGGGTACACGACGCATACAATAATCGTGAGTAAGGATGCGTACAAGACGCATACGATACTCATGAATAATGATGGGTACTAGACGCATAAGATAATCGTGAGTAATGATGGGTACTAGACACAAACGATATTCGGAAGTAATGATGGGTACCAGACGCATATGATAATCGTGAGTAATGATGGGTACCAGACGCACACGATAATCATGAGTAATGATGGGTACTAGACACATACGATAATCGTGAGCAATGATGAGTACCAGACACATACGATATTCATGAGTTATGGTGGGTACAAGACGCATTCACTATTCGTGAGTATAGATGGGGTACTAGACACATACTTTAATCGTGAGTAATGATGGGTACACGACGCATTCAATATTCGTGAGTATAAATAGGTACTAGACGCATATGATAATCGTGAGTAATGATGGGTAATGGACGCATACATAATCGTGAGTAATAATGGGTATAAGACACACAAAATAATCGGGAGTAATGATGGGTATACGAAACGTACGACACTCGTGAGTAATGATGGGTACCAGACACATTCACGATTCGTGAGTATAGATGGGGTTCTAGACACATACGTTAATCGTGAGTAATTATGGGTACCAGACGCATCCGATAATCGTGAGTAATGATGGGTACCAGACGCATAAGATAATCGTGAGTAATGATGGGTACTAGACACAAACGATATTCGGAAGTAATGATGGGTACCATATGCATACGATAATCGTGAGTAATGATGGGTACCAGACGCATATGATAATTGTGAGTAATGATGGGTACCAGACGCACACGATAATCATGAGTAATGATGGGTACCAGACGCACACGATAATCATGAGTAATGATGGGTACTAGACACATACGATAATCGTGAGCAATGATGAGTACCAGACACATACGATATTCATGAGTAATGATGGGTACAAGACGCATTCACTATTCGTGAGTATAGATGGGGTACTAGACACATACGTTAATCGTGAGTAATGATGGGTACACGACGCATTCAATATTCGTGAGTATAAATAGGTACTAGACGCATATGATAATCGTGAGTAATGATGGGTAATGGACGCATACATAATCGTGAGTAATAATGGGTATCAGAAAGACAAAATAATCGGGAGTAATGATGGGTATACGAAACGTACGACACTCGTAATGATGGGTACCAGACACATTCACGATTCGTGAGTATAGATGGGGTTCTAGACACATACTTAATCGTGAGTAATTATGGGTACCAGACGCATGCGATAATCGTGAGTAATGATGGGTACTAGACGCAAACCACAATCTTGAATAATGATGGGTGGCAGACACATACAGTAATCGTGAGTAATGAGGGGTACTAGACGCATGCGATAATCGTGAGTAATGATGGGTGGCAGACACATACGATAATCGTGATAAAAATTAATATAGGTACTAGACGCATACAGTAATCGTGAGTAATAAGGGGTACTAGAAGCATACGATAATCGTGAGTAATGATGGGTATCATGTATTCGATAATTGTGAGTAATGATGTATGTGTGAACAGGATAGCAAAGGAAAAGATTTTTGAATTGATCATTTTTATATCAGTGACCCTTAGATAGTTTTAGGGAGAGGGGGCCGGGGTGTTTGTGGTGGTGGTGGTGTGGGGTGGGGGGGGGGCGTTGGGGGGGGGGGGATAGGCCTGTCCTTTAGATCCAAAGGAGTATATAAAAAAATGTATAGGCAAACTTGTATAAAATCTGTTTCTCAAGAACCATTGGTCATACTGTGAAAGTTTGTTTCACTTTTCAGACCTAGACTATTTCGTCAGATTTGGCCTCATGCTAACTTATTATCCTTTATGATATAATGAACAGAAGAGAACAATAATTATAAAGCAAGACGTCGGAAAGTATTTTTATGAATAGATATCAATACTGAGAATAAAATTATGTTCTAGTGTCTGTTTTATTTGTATTTTCAGACAAGTGGAAGCCTCGTCAGCATAGTGCAAGAAAAAATGAGAAAAAAAAGGTCGATCTTCCATCGGCTCGGACTATCAGCAACAATATCCACAAGTACACTAAAGCAGAAACACCAGCGAGCAGCGATCTATCAGTCATGGCTTTCCAATTTGGGCAATTTATAGATCATGATATAGTAAGGACACCAGAGGGTAAGAGCACCTTTGTTAATTAGGAAGTAGCAGAGCTGTATCATGATGGATTCTTCACAAGGTCCTTATGTACGGAATCCTGTTCGGGCCAACTTTTAAATTTCGGGACATTGCGAGATCGTCCTATTCTACATTGATAAAAACCCGCTAAGTTTGTAAACCTCTCGATGTTATATCGGTCCATTCTACAATGAAACAAACACGAGGATTGCAAATCAAACTTCGTGCAAACCTCGCGATTTTATTCTGTCTAGATTCCAAGAATAAGTAATATTATTCTTGTTTTCGCCCTCTGGTAAAAACATGAGGTTTAACTCAAACATCACGCAATTCTTGCGATTTGTTCATTGTAGAATAGGCCGATATAACATCGCGAGGTCTGCACGAAGTTTGATTTGCAATCCTCGCGTTTTTTCATCATTGTAGAATACGGCGAGAATGCGAGATTGAATTCGCATTCTCGCGATCTCGTCAAAATGAAAACGCGAAAAAATCGCAAGGTTTGTACGAAGTTTGGCTTGCATACGGAATTCTGTTAGGGCCATCGCGATCTCGCGTTTTCAATTTCGCGAGATCGCGAGATTGCGAAATAAATCTCGCATTCTCGCCGTATTCTACAATGAAACAGACGCGAAGTACGGAATCCTGTTAGGGCCATCGCGATCTCTCGTTTTTAATTTCGCGAGATTGCGAGATAAATTTCGCATTTTCGTCCTGTTCTACATTGAAAAAAACGCGAAGTTTGCAAGCCAAACTTTGGGCAAACCTCGAGATTTTATCGTGTTTTCATTTTGACGAGATCGCGAGAATGCGAAATAAATCTCGTATTCTCGCCCTATTCTACAATGAAAAAACGCGAGGAATGCAAATCAAAATTCCTGCAAACCTCCAGATTTTATAACCGACACGTAATCGTGGGTAGAACCAGTACTGTATACCTTTAGCCATCCGTACAAATCAACACTTTCTACAAGTTGAGCTTCCAGTGGGATTCGAACCCAAAACGGTGAGGGGCGAGAAGGTTTACAAGGCAACTTAATTAACCCCTTGACCACGGAGGTGCTCCCTGCGGCGGTAGAAAAGAAAAAGTATTGAAAAAATAGGAAAGTTAGAAGAAAGATTTTTGGAAAGGCAAAAATTAAGAAAGTATATCAAGTGCCTTTTCAGATCCTTTACATAAATCTTTCAGATTTAGCATGAAAAGGGAAGTCCCTACACTCGAAAACTTGTAATTGGAATATAAGTTCTCCTTTCACATCGTAAAATGCAGATATTAAATGCAATCGATTTTCATAAACATCGGCCAATTTCATGAAAATAGCTCATCCGAAAATAAATTGTTCAGTAATGTTGGAATACGGTTCAAATGTAAACATACGAAACTTCAATACGAGAGTATGAAGACTATTGACGAGTGTTCGGAGTTTCGTTTAGTATTTATGCTAAGGTAAATTACGACTTTGATTTATTTCAGGATCAGTTGGGAAAAAAAACTGTTGTGCGAAATTTGTTAAAAAAGCGTAAGTATTCATAAAAACAGCTTAGAATAATTCCTTCCTCATTTCGAACACATTGTCGGAAAAAAATGCAGTCCGGTAACTACCTCGTAGTTTTTTATTTACGCACATTCCACTGTAGAACGCAAATCTCAGCTACTGACGAATATTATTCGTTTCCAAGGGAATTATTATTTTATGTCTAATATACATATTAAGCACTTACTTTTTTTCATCCGTGTCATAAATAGTCCAGCAATGGAAGAACTGTGAGGTTTTGTAATCATGCACACCGGTTATTTTGATGTGCGGCCACTTAATATTTTTTCAATATGGCCACTACACTAGTTCTAAAGTCTGCTCCGCCAAAAATAAGGGTACTAAATAAAAAATGTTATCAATTGAAGTTTTGATAATTTAAAACCATACATATAGAATATGATGTTCTGAGAATATTTGGATATAAAGCTACTTTCCCGAGGTACAACTGTCAAATCCAAGATGGCTGCCAAAAATACGGTTAATTAAATAAATAAATAAATAAATAAAACAAAAAAAAACTAAACGTTTTGACAATTTGGTGTATTCACAGAACATGACGTACTGACCGTTTTTTTTATTAATGACAAAATTAATATTTTTCAATCTGGCTGCCAAATCCAAGACAGCCACCAAATGTTCACGGATTAAAAAAATAGAGCACCGCCTAGCGGGGCATATTTGTCCATCGTTGGCAAGGTTAAGTTCCAGGTTAAACCTTTTTTAAAGGGAAATATTTAAACAAATATGAATCAGAGAGTTATGGGCCTTTATAAAATGTATACCGTTTGAGACTAAACCCGCCGACAACAATGTATATATATAACATACATATTTTGAGAATCCAAACTCTATAGACACAGTATAAACAATTAAACCAGCCAGACCAAATAATAAAACTGGAGCGTCTTGTTAAGAGTTACCAACTCCTAATTCATTTTATGCATATTCAATCACGGATATTTTAAAACCCCATGAATAGACCTATACTTTTATTATGCACATATACATTATTATATGACCTGAACACCTGGATAGAATTTTGATACACAGTTTTGTAGTGTAATTTGTGTCGTTATTTCTTTAAACATACATGAGACTCTAGGAAGGCACTTTTGAAATTGTACGCACATCAATAAATTCAAAATTGAGTGCATTTTCACGAAACTTTACGTGAATCATCAGTATGAGGCGGAGATGCGCATATCGTCGTCTTGTTCTGTTCCAGGTCACTGTGACCTACTTTTTAGGAAATATAGGTCATGCCCGTTTTTCGCTACAGCATCGCAATGTTCCTTATATGCATCTAACATCATGTGCACAATTGTGGGTCGCTGTGGCCTACTTTTTACGAAATATAGGTATCGTCCGTTTTCTGCTAAGATGTGCATCCCCTACTCGTTAGAGGCCAGTTTCCGTCCAAGCCCAGTTTCCGTCATTCTCATTTAAAAAACGTTTTTACACTGCAAATTACTTACGTGATGTCACTTATTGTCAGACGTTTATAACTGAAAATTGGAAACAGGAAAAACAACCAAAAAGTAAATAAGCGGTACAAAAACGAAAGGGATTTCCCCGAAAAATGTGTTTACTTCCTTATATGGCGTTGGGGATGCGCGCGCATACTGCCGCATAATAAACTATTAAAAAAATAACACTGTAATGACGTCATATTTTTTATCTGGACGCAGTTAAAATATACCGTGATTATATAGTTTAACCAAAGAGAAGCAACTCGTACAACCTGCATCTGTTTGATTTACACAGAGTTACTGTAAATTGTCGTCGTTGGACATTTTACATTGACGTTACCAGGCGCATTGTTATAACGACCGATGTGACTGATAGAACAATGCAAACATACCATTTTTACAATGAAATTGTTGAATAGACTTGCAAACAAGTTTCTAATTCACAAAAGTTTACTAGTCTATATCTTGACCTAGTTGAATCTATCACTCGATAAATTACATGACGGAAACTGGGCTTGTAAACAAAATGATTTCTCAGTTTTAGTCTATTTATAAAAAGGTCAGGTGCCACTTCGATAATTTATATAAAACAAAATTCTTAGGTATCAAATATCAAGGAAGAGGTAACCTAATAGAAAATAGAGTAAAACTTTTCAGGATACATAGATTTGTCTGAAAAATTAGTTTATGTTTACATAAGTGACGGAAAGTGGCCCCCGACGAATACTGTTAATGACATAAATTAAATATTAAGTATGCAAGGAGCAAATATCTCTTCTGATTAACATTGATGTTGGTCATATCATAACTCTGGACTTCTTCATAATAGGGCCCGACACGTAGGGCGTGGCCTTCTAGTTACTAACTTTGTGAGAAGCATCAGTATGTAATAAAGATACACATATCGTCGTGAGGTACGCGTTTGCAGGGGTATTAATAACTTTTGTTGATAGTTCTAGTTTTGTATCAGTTTGGTGTGTTGACATTAATTACAAAGTTTTGCAAATAAGTCAACACAACCATAACTATACATCGCACTATTTGAATGTTATTGCTCTGCAGTTCACATTTATGTTAAATGTATTTATTTGCAGTCCATTTTGCATGCCTATCACCGTTCCGGCCGGTGACGCAGACTTTGTAAATGAACTGTGTATGGACGTTCGTCGCTCATTTACCGTTCTTACATGCGAAGACGGTAAGTATGGACGCACGCTTGTTGCATTTTACCGGATATTTACCGGATAGATGTCGTCTTTAAGACGTTCACAATGGCAAAGTCTTCAACACTGGCTCAGTTGATATTCAAATACATTGTGGAATATAACGAAATTACGTTTAATAATAGTATTCAGTGGTGTTCCTCTTCTGTGTAGGGACAGTCAGAAAGAATTGAGACTAATTCCTTAACTTTATAATTTGTGATCGCAATAAAACAAATATGTAGATAGCGAAATGTCAATGTGTTTTGTAACTTTCATTTATTCACATAATTTACCAAATGATTTGCAAATATAGACCTTGCATACTACAGCTGCAAGCCCGGTAAACATTCGTTCCACAACTTAAAAGAGAAGAGATTCGAGAATTCTTATTGTTCTTTTTCACCAGTAAACAAGTAAACAAATGGTTGCCATAGCTAATATGTTTGATATATTATGTATTCTATGTGTTTCCCTTTCCAAAAGCTATTATACTGTTATATTTTAATTATATCTACAAAACCGCTGAACGGCTAAAATTGTATGAAGCATGGAACAGCATCAACATTGTCGCTTGTTCTTTTAATATCATTGCTTATTTTCTGCTAACGGTTCCAGGATCGAAACTGCAGAACCAGATTAATGAAATCACAGCCTGGATTGACGCAAGTAACGTGTACGGCTCCAGCGATGAGGAAACGGACGATCTGAGAACTTTTAACGGGGGTATGTACAATTCGGAATTTTACCTCTTGCAATAAAATTCGACATGAGTAGCTAACATAGATTATGTTTACATTCGTTTTCACTTGTGTTCTGAAACGCATTAACCGCTGAAGCGCATTAATCCGTAGAATAAAACAGTAATATAGATCACCGATTCTAAACGTGTAGACACAGACGCCGTGTAATACATAACAACAGATATTAGACAGAAGACACAACATTAGTAACAAGAAAGTAACAAGAAATGAATACAGTCGATTCCCCCTGGAATGTTCAGTCATGGGCAGTTTACATCTTTGTTGTGTACCACCCCATAACAATTACAAAATATATCTAATAGGTAGAGACTATGCAGTCAAGAATGATAGCATCCTCTCAAGTGATACGACATGTGTAAACAAGTGACGGTTTATGGTTCCAGTAATATTGTGAACGAATAAATATGGTCAACCCTGCATAAATTAAAAATATTAATATATTTCTTGGATGTTATGCATTCAGGTATTCATTTTATTAAAAAACAAATGAAAAAAAGCACGAATTTCTTAAAATATGTGGCAAATGTAAACAAATGCAAAACCAGTATACCGCCATCATGGTTCTCTTGGCTTAGTGCTACTCCTGATCCATCGAGTAACTGAATAAGGAACGAGAGCTTATACATAGATCTATGTCAATTTTACTTTTATACCCGGGCACATGTACATGTCCGTCTAAAATTTTAGAAAGCAGTTTTCTCAAGTTTATTCTTCATTATTTTGATATTTATTTTTCATGTTTATTGTTTCCCTGACAAAAAATTACAACGGCCCAAAAGGGTCTGTGAACGCTCTTCTGGCTAAAATGGCTCTTATATCTAAGGTTGTCATCCTAAAATTCCCATCAATACTTCTTTTAAACTAGAAGGCCCTATTATAAAGGTCCAGCTTTTTATTTGACCAACAACAATGTCAATCCCAACCTTTTTTCATAAAAGCTACCAACCCAGCAAGTTTCGCCGTAGTACCTAACTCGTAACACATAACAAGAATTATTGAGCCGAAACCATTTTTCATTTTTTTATTAACAGCGACCTTGTCCTTTAATACAGTAGCCCTAAATGCAATACCAACCTTTCTTTCCATATAAGCTACCTACCCAGCAAGTTTCGTCCGAATACACCACTCATAACAAAAGTTACTTAGAGTTAACCATTTTTCGTTTTTTAGTAACAGTGCCCTTGACCTTGACCCCAGTATCCCAAAAAGCAATCCCAATCCTCCTATCTGTTGTTTTACATACCCTGCAAGTTTCATTGCAATATCTTATTCCTAACAAAAGTTATTAAGCAGAACCATTTTTCTGTTTTTAATACCTTGAATCCAGTGACCCCAATCTCAATACCAACCTTCCTTTCCACAGAAGCTACATATCCAGCAAATTTCGTCACAATATCTCACTCCAAACAAAAGTTATTAAGCGGAAATCATTTTTCTTTTCAGTAACAGCGACCTTGACCTTGATCCCAGTGGCCTCAAATGCAATCCCAACCATCCTTTCTTTATAAGCTACATACCTGCAAGGTTCATTGCAATACTTCATTCCTAGCAAAAGTTATTGAGCAGAAACCATTTTTCTATTTTAAGTAACAATAACCTTGACCTTGAACCCAGTGACCCCAATTTCGTTTCCAACCTTTCATTCGACAGAAGCTACCTACCCAGCAAGTTTCGTCACAATATCTCACTCCAAACAAACGTTATTGAGCGGAAACCATTTTTCTATTTTTAGTAACAGCGACCTTGACCTTAATCCCAGTGGCTCCAAATGCAACCTCGACCTTTCTTTCCATCTAAGCTACCTGTCCTGCAAGTTTCATCGCAATATCTCATTCTTAACAGAAGTTATTGAGCGGAAGACATGAGTTTGACCCAAGTTCCCAATATATCATATATATTGCTTATTTAAAAAAATCAAGGGCCATAACTCTGGTGTGACTTGTCTAATCAGCTGGTTTTCGAACTCGACCGAGCTTTTATTGATATCAACAATCTGGTAAAGTTTAAAAAAGATCGGATGAAAAATGAAGGCCCTATCGTGTTAAGGGTGTCAAATTATTGCATATTTCAGATAATCAAGGGCAACAACTCCGATGTTACTGGTCCGATCTGGTTTTTTGAATAATCCGAGTTTTCATTGATATAAATACACTGGCAAAGTTTCGTAAAGATCAAATACAAAATGAAGGTATTAGAGTGTCTAGAGTGTAAACAAGGCTTAATATGGCATTTATTTTAGCAAAACAAGGGCCATATCTTCCATTAATATTAATACACTGGCAAAGTTTTCGAATTCATCCGAGCCTCTATTGATAAACATACACTGGCAAAGTTTCGTAAAAATCCGATTAATAATAAAGTCCCTATCGCGTATATAAGACAAAAGTTAAATGACGGACGACGGACGGACGACGGACGGACAACTCACCATCACATAAAAACCATCAAAAATCATACACAAATGACATGAATATAATTAAATTTATAAAATGGAAAGTCTTTTTATGAAGGACTCTCGTACACATCTAAAATGATCATTTATATAATGTACCAATTGCAGCAGTTCTCATTTCTATGTTTGAGGTATATGAATGTGCTTCTGTGCTCTCATATCTATGTTAGAGGTACATTGTATGTAAATGTTCTTCCGTGCTCTCATTTACACGTTAGAGGTATCTGCATGTTCTTCTGTGCCCTCATTTCTATGTTTGAGGTATCTGAATGTTATCTCATGCTCTCATTTACATGTTTGAGGTATCTGAATGTTCTTCCATGCTCTCATTTACATGTTTGAGGTATCTCAATGTTCTCTCATGCTCTCATTTACATGTTTGAGGTATCTGAATGTTCTCTCATGCTCTCATTTACATGTTTGAGGTATCTGAATGTTCTTCCATGCTCTCATTTACATGTTTGAGGTATCTCAATGTTCTCTCATGCTCTCATTTACATGGTTGAGGTACATGAATGTTCTCTCATGCTATCATTTACATGGTTGAGGTACATGAATGTTCTTCCATGTTCTCATTTTTATGTTTGATGTACCTGAATGTTCCTACTTGCTCTCATTTACATGTTTAAGGTATCTGAATGTTCTCACATGCTCTCATTTACATGTTTGAGGTATCTGAATGTTCTCTCATGCTCTCATTTACATGTTTGAGGTATCTGAATGTTCTCTCATGCTCTCATTTACATGTTTGAGGTACCTGAATGTTCTTCCAAAGCTCTCATTTCTATGTTTGATGTACCTGAATCTTCTTCCTTGCTCTCATTTACATGTTTGAGGTATCTGAATGTTCTTCCATGCTCTCATTTACATGTTAGAGGTATCTGAATGTTCTCTCATGCTTTCATTTACATGTTTGAGGTATATGAATGTTCTCTCATGCTTTCATTTACATGTTTGAGGTATCTGAATGTTCTTCCATGCTCTCATTTCTATGTTTGAGGTATCATAATGGTCTTCCATGTTCTCACTTTTATGTTTGAGGTATCTGAATGTTCTTCCATGCTCTCATTTACATGTTTGAGGTATCTACATACTATTCCATGCTCTCATGTATGTGTTTAAAGTATCTAAATGTTATTCCATGCTCTCATTTATATGTTTTAGGTACCTGAATGTTCTTCCAAAGCTCTTATTTCTATGTTTGATGTGTCCGAATGTTCTTCCTTGCTCTCATTTCTATGGTTGTGGTATCTGAATGTTCTTCCATGCTCTCATTTACATGTTTGAGGTATCTGCATATTCTTCCATGATCTCATTTCTATGTTTGAGGTATCTGAATGTTCTTCCATGCTCTCATTTACATGTTTGAGGTATAAGACTGTTCCTCTATGCTCTCGTTTATATGTTTGATGTATCTGAATGTTCTTTCATGCTCTCGTTTATATGTTTGAGGTATCTGAATGTTCTTCCATGCTCTCGTTTAAATGTTTGAGGTATTTGAATGTTCTTCTATGCTCTCATTTAAATGTTTGAGGTATCTGAATGTTCTTTCATGCTCTCGTTTATATATATCAGAATGTTATTCCATGCTCTCGTTTAAATGTTTGAGATATCGGAATGTTCTTGCATGCTCTTATTTACATGTTTGAGGTATCTGAATGTTCTTGCATGCTCTTATTTACATGTTTGAGGTATCTGAATGTTCTTCCATGCTCTCATATTCATGTTTGAGTATTTGTATGTCCTTCCATACTCTTATTTCTATGTTAGAGGTATCTGAATTTTCTTCCGTGCTCTCAATTATATGTTTGAGATATCTGAATGTTCTTCCAAGCTCTCATTTACATGCTTGAGGTATCTGAATGTTCTCTCGTGCTCTCAATGACTTGTTTGAGGTATCTGAGTGTTCTTCCATACTCTCATTTACATGTTTGAAGTGTCTGAATGTTTTTCCATGCTCTCGTTTACATGTTAGATGTATCTGAATGTTCTCCAGTGCTCTCATTTCTATGTTTGAGGTATCTGAATGTTCTTCTGTGCTCTCAGTTCTATGTGTAATGTATCTGAATGTTCTTCTGTGCTCTCAAATCTATGTTTGAGGTATCTGAATGTTCTTCTGTGCTCTCATTATATGTTTGATGTGTCTGAATGTTCTTCCATGCTCTCATTACTATAGTTGAGTTATCTGAATGTTCTTCCGTGCTCTCATTTCTACGTTTGAGGTATCTGAAGGTTCTTCCATGCTCTCATTTCTATATTTGAGGTAACTGAATGTTTTTCAATGCTGTCATTTCAGTTTGAGGTACCTGCATGTTCTTCCATGCTCTCATTTCTATGTCTGAGTTATCTGAATGTTCTTCCATGATCTCATTTCTATGTTTGAGTTCTCTGAATGTTCTTCCATGCTCTCATTTCTATGTTTGGGGTACATGAATAGTTTTCAATGCTGTCATTTCTGTTCGAGGTACCTGAATGTTCTTCCATGCTCTCATTTCTATGTTTGAGTTATCTGAATGTTCTTTCATGCTCTCATTTACATGATTGAGGTATCGCAATGTTCTTTCATGCTCTTTTTTCTATGTTTGATGAATCTGAATGTTCTTTCATGCTCTCTTTTCTATGTTTGATGTATCTGAATGTTTTATCATGCTCTCTTTTCTATGTTTGATGTATCTGAATGTTCTTTCATGCTCTCATTTCTATGTTTGAAGTGTCTGAATGTTCTGCTATGGTTTAATTTTTATGTTTGTGGTTTCTGAATGTTCAGCCATTTTCTCATTTCTATGTTTGAGGTGTCTGAATGCTCTTCCTTGCTCTCATCTCTATGTTCGATGTACCTGAATGTTATTTCATGCTCATATTTACATATTTGAGGTATCTGAATGTTCTTCTATGCTCTCATTACTATGTATATGTATCTGAATGTTCTTCCATGCTCTCATGTCTATGTTCATGTATCTGAATGTTCTTCCATGCTCTCATTTCTATGTTTGATGTATCTGAATGTTCTTCCATGCTCTCATTTCTATGTTTGAAATACCTGAATGTTTTTCCATGCTCTCATTTCTATGTTTGAGGTATCTGAACGATCTGTCATGCTCTCATTTCTATGTTTGCGGTATCTGAATGTTCTTCCATGCTCTGATTTCTATGTTTGAAGTATCTGAATGTTTTTCAATGCTCTCATTTAAATGTTTAGGGTATCTGAATGTTCTGCCATGCTCTCATTTCTATATTTGAGCTTTCTGAATGTTTTGCCTTGCTCTCATTTCTATGTTTGAGGTGTCTGAATGTTCTTCCATGCTCTTATTTCTATGTTTGAGGTATCTGAATCTTCTGCCATGCCCTCATTTCTATGTTTGAGGTATCTAAATGTTCTTCCATGCTCTCATTTCTATGTTTGAGGTATCTGAATGTTCTTCCAATCTCTTATTTCTATGTTTGAGGTGTCTGAATGTTCTTCCATGCTCTTATTTCTATGTTTGAGGTATCTGAATCTTCTGCCATGCCCTCATTTCTATGTTTGAGGTATCTAAATGTTCTTCCATGCTCTCATTTCTATGTTTGAGGTATCTGAATGTTCTGCCATGCTCTCATTTCTATATTTGAGGTGTCTGAATGTTCTTCCATGCTCTTATTTCTATGTTTGAGGTATCTGAATGTTCTGCCATGCCCTCATTTCTATGTTTGAGGTATCTGAACGATCTGTCATGCTCTCATTTCTATGTTTGCGGTATCTGAATGTTCTTCCATGCTCTGATTTCTATGTTTGAGGTGTCTGAATGTTCTTCCATGCCCTCATTTCTATGTTTGAGGTATCTGAATGTTCTGCCATGCCCTCATTTCTATGTTTGAGGTATCTGAATGTTCTGCCATGCCCTCATTTCTATGTTTGAGGTATCTGAATGTTCTTCCATGCCCTCATTTCTATGTTTGAGGTGTCTGAATGTTCTTCCATGCTCTTATTTCTATGTTTGAGGTATCTGAATGTTCTTCCATGCTCTTATTTCTATGTTTGAGGTATCTGAATGTTCTTCCATGCCCTCATTTCTATGTTTGAGGTGTCTGAATGTTCTTCCATGCTCTTATTTCTATGTTTGAGGTATCTGAATGTTCTGCCATGCTCTTATTTCTATGTTTGAGGTATCTTAATGTTCTTCCATGCTCTTATTTCTATGTTTGAGGTGTCTGAATGTTCTTCCATGCTCTTATTTCTATGTTTGAGGTATCTGAATGTTCTTCCATGCTCTTATTTCTATGTTTGAGGTATCTGAATGTTCTGCCATGCCCTCATTTCTATGTTTGAGGTATCTGAATGTTCTGCCATGCCCTCATTTCTATGTTTGAGGTATCTGAACGATCTGTCATGCTCTCATTTCTATGTTTGCGGTATCTGAATGTTCTTCCATGCTCTGATTTCTATGTTTGAAGTATCTGAATGTTTTTCAATGCTCTCATTTAAATGTTTGGGGTATCTGAATGTTCTGCCATGCTCTCATTTCTATGTTTGAGGTGTCTGAATGTTCTTCCATGCCCTCATTTCTATGTTTGAGGTATCTGAATGTTCTTCCATGCCCTCATTTCTATGTTTGAGGTATCTGAATGTTCTGCCATGCCCTCATTTCTATGTTTGAGGTATCTGAATGTTCTTCCATGCCCTCATTTCTATGTTTGAGGTGTCTGAATGTTCTTCCATGCTCTTATTTCTATGTTTGAGGTATCTGAATGTTCTTCCATGCTCTTATTTCTATGTTTGAGGTATCTGAATGTTCTTCCATGCCCTCATTTCTATGTTTGAGGTGTCTGAATGTTCTTCCATGCTCTTATTTCTATGTTTGAGGTATCTTAATGTTCTTCCATGCTCTTATTTCTATGTTTGAGGTGTCTGAATGTTCTTCCATGCTCTTATTTCTATGTTTGAGGTATCTGAATGTTCTTCCATGCTCTTATTTCTATGTTTGAGGTATCTGAATGTTCTTCCATGCTCTCATTACTATGTTTGAGGTATCTGAATGTTCTTCCATGCTCTTATTTCTATGTTTGAGGTATCTGAATGTTCTTCCATGCTCTCATTTCTATGTTTGAGGTATCTGAATGTTCTTCCATGCCCTCATTTCTATGTTTGAGGTGTCTGAATGTTCTTCCATGCTCTTATTTCTATGTTTGAGGTATCTGAATGTTCTTCCGTGCTTTCATTTCTATGTTTGAGGTATCTGAATGTTCTGCCATGCCCTCATTTCTATGTTTGAGGTGTCTGAATGTTCTTCCATGCTCTTATTTCTATGTTTGAGGTATCTGAATGTTCTGCCATGCCCTCATTTCTATGTTTGAGGTGTCTGAATGTTCTTCCATGCTCTCATTTCTATGTTTGAGGTATCTGAATGTTCTTCCATGCTCTTATTTCTATGTTTGAGGTATCTGAATGTTCTTCCATGCTCTTATTTCTATGTTTGAGGTATCTGAATGTTCTTCCATGCTCTTATTTCTATGTTTGAGGTGTCTGAATGTTCTTCCATGCTCTTATTTCTATGTTTGAGGTATCTGAATGTTCTTCCATGCTCTTATTTCTATGTTTGAGGTATCTGAATGTTCTTCCATGCTCTCATTTCTATGTTTGAGGTATCTGAATGTTCTTCCATGCTCTTATTTCTATGTTTGAGGTATCTGAATGTTCTTCCATGCTCTCATTTCTATGTTTGAGGTATCTGAATGTTCTTCCATGCTCTTATTTCTATGTTTGAGGTGTCTGAATGTTCTTCCATGCTCTTATTTCTATGTTTGAGGTATCTGAATGTTCTTCCATGCTCTCATTTCTATGTTTGAGGTATCTGAATGTTCTTCCATGCTCTTATTTCTATGTTTGAGGTGTCTGAATGTTCTTCCATGCTCTTATTTCTATGTTTGAGGTATCTGAATGTTCTTCCATGCTCTCATTTCTATGTTTGAGGTGTCTGAATGTTCTTCCATGCTCTTATTTCTATGTTTGAGGTATCTGAATGTTCTTCCATGCTCTTATTTCTATGTTTGAGGTATCTGAATGTTCTGCCATGCCCTCATTTCTATGTTTGAGGTGTCTGAATGTTCTTCCATGCTCTCATTTCTATGTTTGAGGTATCTGAATGTTCTTCCATGCTCTTATTTCTATGTTTGAGGTATCTGAATGTTCTGCCATGCCCTCATTTCTATGTTTTAGGTATCTGAATGTTCTTCCATGCTCTTATTTCTATGTTTGAGGTATCTGAATGTTCTTCCATGCTCTTATTTCTATGTTTGAGGTGTCTGAATGTTCTTCCATGCTCTTATTTCTATGTTTGAGGTATCTGAATGTTCTTCCATGCTCTTATTTCTATGTTTGAGGTATCTGAATGTTCTTCCAAGCTCTCATTTCTATGTTTGAGGTGTCTGAATGTTCTTCCATGCTCTTATTTCTATGTTTGAGGTATCTGAATGTTCTTCCATGCTCTTATTTCTATGTTTGAGGTATCTGAATGTTCTGCCATGCCCTCATTTCTATGTTTGAGGTGTCTGAATGTTCTTCCATGCTCTCATTTCTATGTTTGAGGTATCTGAATGTTCTTCCATGCTCTTATTTCTATGTTTGAGGTATCTGAATGTTCTGCCATGCCCTCATTTCTATGTTTGAGGTATCTGAATGTTCTTCCATGCTCTTATTTCTATGTTTGAGGTATCTGAATGTTCTTCCATGCTCTTATTTCTATGTTTGAGGTATCTGAATGTTCTTCCATGCCCTCATTTCTATGTTTGAGGTATCTGAATGTTCTTCCATGCTCTTATTTCTATGTTTGAGGTATCTGAATGTTCTTCCATGCTCTCATTTCTATGTTTGAGGTATCTGAATGTTCTTCCATGCTCTTATTTCTATGTTTGAGGTATCTGAATGTTCTTCCATGCCCTCATTTCTATGTTTGAGGTGTCTGAATGTTCTTCCATGCCCTCATTTCTATGTTTGAGGTATCTGAATGTTCTTCCATGCTCTTATTTCTATGTTTGAGGTATCTGAATGTTCTTCCATGCTCTTATTTCTATGTTTGAGGTATCTGAATGTTCTTCCATGCTCTCATTTCTATGTTTGAGGTATCTGAATGTTCTTCCATGCTCTCATTTCTATGTTTGAGGTATCTGAATGTTCTTCCATGCTCTTATTTCTATGTTTGAGGTATCTGAATGTTCTTCCATGCCCTCATTTCTATGTTTGAGGTGTCTGAATGTTCTTCCATGCCCTCATTTCTATGTTTGAGGTATCTGAATGTTCTTCCATGCTCTTATTTCTATGTTTGAGGTATCTGAATGTTCTTCCATGCTCTTATTTCTATGTTTGAGGTATCTGAATGTTCTTCCATGCTCTTATTTCTATGTTTGAGGTGTCTGAATGTTCTGCCATGCCCTCATTTCTATGTTTGAGGTATCTGAATGTTCTTCCATGCTCTTATTTCTATGTTTGAGGTATCTGAATGTTCTTCCATGCTCTTATTTCTATGTTTGAGGTGTCTGAATGTTCTTCCATGCCCTCATTTCTATGTTTGAGGTATCTGAATGTTCTTCCATGCTCTTATTTCTATGTTTGAGGTATCTGAATGTTCTTCCATGCTCTTATTTCTATGTTTGAGGTATCTGAATGTTCTTCCATGCTCTTATTTCTATGTTTGAGGTATCTGAATGTTCTTCCATGCTCTTATTTCTATGTTTGAGGTGTCTGAATGTTCTGCCATGCCCTCATTTCTATGTTTGAGGTATCTGAATGTTCTTCCATGCTCTTATTTCTATGTTTGAGGTATCTGAATGTTCTTCCATGCTCTTATTTCTATGTTTGAGGTGTCTGAATGTTCTTCCATGCCCTCATTTCTATGTTTGAGGTATCTGAATGTTCTTCCATGCTCTTATTTCTATGTTTGAGGTATCTGAATGTTCTTCCATGCTCTTATTTCTATGTTTGAGGTATCTGAATGTTCTTCCATGCTCTCATTTCTATGTTTGAGGTATCTGAATGTTCTTCCATGCTCTTATTTCTATGTTTGAGGTATCTGAATGTTCTTCCATGCTCTCATTTCTATGTTTGAGGTATCTGAATGTTCTTCCATGCTCTTATTTCTATGTTTGAGGTATCTGAATGTTCTGCCATGCCCTCATTTCTATGTTTGAGGTATCTGAATGTTCTTCCATGCCCTCATTTCTATGTTTGAGATATCTGAATGATTTTCCATGTTCTCATTACTATGTTTGAGATATCTGAATGTTTTTCCATGCTCTGATTTCAACGTTTGAATTTTCTGAATGTTCTGTCATGCTCTCATTTCTATGTTTGAGGTGTCTGAATGTGTTTCCTTGATCTCATTTTTATTGTTTGAGTTATCCTATCCGAATGCTCTTTCATGGCAGGTAGACTGAAGACCAGTACAAGTGACATGCTGCCCGAGAATGCCAACACTGTATGCGATGAGACTGGACCAGAAAAAGATAATGGATTTATGTGTTTTAAAGCAGGTTTGTTACACAGTTGGCGACATACCATACATATGAAAGTAAATAATCTAAAACAGGGTTGATGCATTAAGTGGTACACTACACCAGAATATGGCAGTATTCTAAAAATGCCTATCCCGCCATCAACAGGCAAATCTAACCTACAGATTTAAACAGTTTCTAAACCTACTGATGATGAGGTATATATTTCGAGTATCCAAACTCTTTACACACAATATAAACAGCTTTATCCAAGTCAAACCTCAAAACTGGAACGTCGAATTAGAGTTTCCAACTCATAATTAATTTTACGCATATTCAAATCACGGATATTTTAAGAACAGTGAATAAACCTATACTTTTAATCAGCACATATACCTTATAACATGACCTGAACACCTGGATACAGTTTTGTTAATTTGCGGGTTAGTTCCTTTAATGTGATTGCTATAAACTGGGTAGTAAACCATATGAATTATGAGTGTATTCTAAATAAGGAGTGGGTAAGTAAACTGAACAAATATGACAGGATTCTAAACAACGTTGTAACGTGTTTGGGTGGTGAAATACACCAGATATGACATAATTATATACCAGTGATGATATTTGGGTGGTAAAATACATCGCATATGACATAATTCAATACTCGTGATGTTACATGGTTGGGGGGTAACATACACCACATATGACATTATTAGTTATTAGGATTTTTGACAGGGGACATGGGCTCACATTCCCTGCCTGGAAATTGTATTCACCCGAGCCGTTGCTCACATTCCCTGCCTGGAAATTGTATTCACCCGAGCCGTTAGGCGAGGGGGAATATATATTTCCAGGCAGGGAATGTGAGCCCATGTTCCCTGTCAAGAATCCTTATAACGAATTTGTCATACTTCAAAGTTGTAACCATTTATTTAAGAAAAAAAAACAGCCAAAGACACGATTTCATTTTTATTGAGTCAATTTTTATTATCTGTAAAATTGCTAAAAAAATACACTTACGATTATTTCATACTTTTACACACAGTGGAAAGCGCAGAAAATCGATTGGAAGGAAACAATCGGCAGTTTCCAAAACGAATCGGCAACGTTATCGTCGTCATTTTGTATTTGTGTATTGGAGTAATGGGGTACATACGGGGAATTCGTCCTATGTTCACGTCTCGAGACGTAGACATGGGCTCATGTCTACGGCACATTGAACAATGAAATACTGAGAATTTTCTTTGCAGTATGACATAATTCTACGCCAGTGTTGTTACATGGTTGGCTGGTAAAATACGCCGGATATGATATAATTCTATACCAGTGATGTTACATGGTTGGGTGGTAAAATACGCCGGATATGACATAATTCTATACCAGTATTGTAACATGGTTGGGTGGTAAAATACACCACCTATGACATAATTCTATACCAGTGTTATTATATGGTTGGGTGGTAAAATACACCTCATATGACATAATTCTACGCCAGTGTTCTTACATGGTTCTTACATGGTTGGGTGTTGAAATACAGGGCATATGACATAATTCTACACCCGTGTTCTTATCTGGTTGGGTGGTGGAATACACCCTATACAGGCGCGTTGCTGCTTATTGCCATATTTATCCCGGACTCAGAAAGCTGCTATGGTGTTGGACTGTGTATCGACGTCAGTTTACTGTTCATAAAACAACTGTATTTTAGTAAGGATACCGGGACGCTGTCAAATTAGTATATAGGCATTTTATGGGTCTTCTACTACTTGAATTACGTATCAATTTCAGGGATACAGTCTCTACATCTTTCTCAACATTCGAAAAAAGCTGGTTCCAAATCATTATCGTCACTGATTATTTATTGATGTTAAACTTTATTAAAGGGACAAACTACGGTGTCCTGTAAGGGCCATCTTACCATCGCATCTTACCATCGACCATCGACTTATGACACACGTGCTACGGCCACTCTTGGTATCGAACTTGACCACGTTTTCCATTCCCATATTTATCCCGGACTCAGAAAGCTGCTATGGTGTTGGACTGTGTATCGACGTCAGTTTACTGTTCATAAAACAACTGTATTTTAGTAAGGATACCGGGACGCTGTCAAATTAGTATATAGGCATTTTATGGGTCTTCTACTACTTGAATTACGTATCAATTTCAGGGATACAGTCTCTACATCTTTCTCAACATTCGAAAAAAGCTGGTTCCAAATCATTATCGTCACTGATTATTTATTGATGTTAAACTTTATTAAAGGGACAAACTACGGTGTCCTGTTAGGGCCATCTTACCATCGCATCTTACCATCGACCAGCGACTTATGACACACGTGCTACGGCCACTCTTGGTATCGAACTTGACCACGTTTTCCATTCCCGAATATTGCAAACAAGTGTTTGTGGGCGAGTGAGGAGTGCATACATTGGAGGAATACATGAAACATAATTATATAAAGGAAAGCGGACACATTTCACAATCAACTTTTTTTATGACACTAATTGATTATAACTATGTAACTATGCATCAAACATGCAGTGCCTCACTTTTTAAGGTCAAGCGTCCTTATATTTCACTAGTTGTCTTGGGGCCTAAAGAAACATTAAGAGCATGGTGGGGGCAGGGGCGGTCTGGAATTTATCTAGTCTATCCACATACAGGGTATAGATCCACGTTTTAACAAGGTTTTCCGCAATTCAAGGTTGGTGAGTATTTTTTCGAAGATTTATATAGGCGCGCGCCATGCCACCCTTCCTCTCCCCACTGGAACCTACTCAAACCCAGACACAGAAGAGTGACAATGCCAAGTTTGTTGAACTTCTGAATTCCGAATTCCAAAGTCTGAAGTCTGATAGATTGCACGCGTCTATATGTGAGCTATAATTCCGTAATAAGGCCAAACAAAAAAATATATGTGTGTAGGTAGGGCTCTATATTTCAATTTTCATCCCAGGTTTAGGGTAACATGCCAGAAAATAGTAGGTAGGGTAGGTACGGATTTATTTTCATATATATTTACATTACTGACCGGCTTGTGATACTTTTTATCACTGTTTTCTTGTATACTATATGGTTGGGTGGTAATTCACCACTTACAGGAGCGTAGCTGCTTATAGACTATATGCATTTAGTACCTTTAAACGTTATACTTTGACTTCATAACAGTGAAGTAGAAGTATTGTATAGCTATGCCCTAGATACTATTCAATATAGCAATGTCACACAAATAACATACTATAATCGGGTCTCAATTTATATGCAAGGGCTAATCGGTCATATACCAAGTTAGCATTACGTGGTCCGAGTATTAACTTTCATACCCCATCCAAACCCTTCTCCAAGAAGCGAAAACGGGGTTGGCTTGGGTAGGAAATAAACCCTATATTTCGACTTAATAACATTTAATAGATAATTTTAAACAGGTTATCGCATTTTTTCATTAAACATGTTTTTAAAGTGTTTTTTTGTCGAAATATCCATTATATAATGTTTGTAATATAAGTTTTCCGATCGCTTGATGGAATTAAGGCGGGACCACGTAATGCAATAAATAAGCAGGTAAATAGATCCTTAAAGCTACAGAGTCTCTTTTTTAACAGGTAATAACTCATAATATGAATGACTCACGTGTCAAGTTGTTTCAAATCGAAGAACACCCCTATAAGCAGTAATCGATGCGTAAAATATCACATTTTTAGTTAGCCTTCGTACAGGTAACATCGATAAATATACGGCTTCAGAATATATGTGATAAAAAAAGTAATTGCCCGGAACGGGATTTGAACCTTTTAAGTTTTGGTGCTGTACGCTTGACCACTAACTAGAACACGGGTATTTATTGGTATGTTGTAGCATTTTAAACACTAAATAGGCATTACATAATAACTAGCGCACACAAAACTCATCAAGCGCTAAATAACAAGACGAGATATGGTTGTTTTGAGGCGGAATTGATAACATATAATATTACACCAGGCAATGTTAATTTACACGTACGACAAGATGTACTATATATTTATTGATACATCTTGAGTTGCGTTCAAATAGGTTAAGTTATTTTGACTCTTAATAAATGGCATTTAGTATAGCATTTTCTCAGGAAGCGTAATATAGCTCAATGGATACAGTGAGCACCTGACTTGAAATCAGAAGGTCGTGTGTTCGAGTTCCGAAAGAGGCAAAAAAAAAAATCTTCTGTAAATCATAATGTTACCTGGTACGACGTGCACTGGTCGATGTCTCTACAATAAATGAATTCCTGTGAGTGTGTGTGTGAGTGTGTTTGTCTTTGTGTGTGTGTGTCGTTCGAAGGTTTATAGTACCTCCATCAGAAAACACGACAAGCGCAAAATATCTCACGTATCTCGAAGTGATGGGTACAATAGAGTCTGGACTGTGATCTGCGTTGAGTGTGTAGGTTGATCTGGTGGTGCTGCTGCTGTGTTGTTGGTTCAGTTGATTGTATGTAGGTAGTTGTCGCTTTCGCTCTGTAGTTTTCGCTGCGGCGGTGAGGTGGGGGGTCTGGTCGACGACATCCGCTACGGTGGTTGCTTCAACGAACTACTGGGCTGCTGTAGTTTAGGTAGCCCAGTTTGGGGCCACACCCATCACAGTATGACCCCTGCGCCGCACACACCTCCCGACGGCCAGTACATCTTCCATCTTCGGCCTTCACTCGTCCGTCCTCGGCGTCGATCCACTGTGGCGGGCACAATTCTCAGCACTGGACTTCTGACTTCCAACTTTCGACTTCGGTTAGCCATCAGGTGATATTGTAGCACTACGGGGTCGTATGACATGCTTGGTACATTTAATAACAAGGTCCGGACTTCGCGTTGTGATTTCCATAATGTATTGGTACATATAAAACAGTCCGAACAATTACAAATTCATAGTACGCTATGACCATCCTGTTATATATATATATACATTTCCGCTTCGAATAGTTGTTTTCAGTACTTCCATTTGTTAACTACTTAAACAGTCCCTATTAGTAATTGTCTTAGGTTCACAAAGTATAATAGTATTTAGAAACGTTCAAATGTCCAAATCCTCAAATTATTATGTAACGCTGAACAACTGCCTACTATAATAGCTTCCAAAGTATAATTTAACTTATCCCACACCCTGTCTTAGACTGCATGGATCCATCTTGTGGATACAAGACCGACTGACTATTGAAACTGACTCTCCACACCTGAACTCTCGATTCCCTACTCTCCTAGACTTTCCGTGCGCGTAATATTATATTAGAAGATTCCCAGACTACTTTTCGGCAGTTAGTCATGCCCCGCATGTGGACATCGACCTGTATAGGTACATGTTAACGCCAGGGTGATTGCATCATTGTAGGCATACATTACCCACAAAAAATTTCGGCGAATGATCTCTCCAAATATGGCAATACCTCTTCACTCCCAGAATTCAAAGTTTTCCAGAAACTTCCAGAGAAACTAAGTTTAGAGCAGGTAAACAATAACAGGTGTTCAGATGATTAACCGCCGAGTAACTGAGTTTTTAGGAAACTTCCATTGCATGATTAAATATAATAGGGATTGACTGGGGTGTACTTTAAATCTGATTGTGTTACATTTATAAACTGTTATTAGGTTAAGTACAATGGCGAGGCTGTAGTGTTACATTTCCTTCCCTACTAAGATGAAATATTTTGATTAATCAAAAGATTTCTAACTGAGTCTTTCACACATAATATGCGCTGCTAATGTTCATCACTGTGATTTCTGCATAGCGTTCATATATATTTCTATTATTGCAAAACGTCTGTCTAAATCAGTAAACTTATAACACTAAATGAGTTAACATATATTTTCACATATTAACACAACTGAATGAGTCTTTTCTCTAAGGTCAATGATATTCCATCGTTCACTGCAGCCAAATCGCTCCGTCGTACCCTGGTTAGGCACCATCCAACGTAAAATGTCTGATCCAGTGATAATCCGAGAATTGTTGAGTCTTACATCACTCAGAATACCTCGTTTTTCGAAATTGTTCACTGCCTAAGATTTCCAATAAACGCAGTTCCCCTTTAACATTTCGTACGCCGTATCTATTTACCATTGCAAGGTCAATACACTTCTGCTGCCAAAAACAAGATAAGACACTGATGTTTATTAGACCCTTCTATCTTGATGTCGGTTGATGATATAATTATAAAGTATCTTCTTTATAAACAAAATACATACAACATTTTATCTATTGATTATAGTTACAAACTCCAACTATGCACACGTTTACGTTTATTGTTGCACATACGGCTCTAACGTCACCGTATCAACATTAATTGATGATGCCACCAGTTCAGTTCATGAACTTCCACTTTATAGAGACTCTGTAGCTTTAATCAGATGTTTATCAACTAGAATAATGATTAAAAAATAAGACAATGCATTGTATGAGAAATTGAAAATAACCAATAACTAAGGTTTACTCGATGATGCACCTTACTTATATATGTTTTAACCTGTTTTATTTAAAAAATGATTCGCAAATTGTCGGATTTGTACGGTTTCAATCGCATGCAGTATAAGTATTGAATGGCATGTTGAATTCACACTTAATAAAATACATTTTTGCTGGTATTTCTATAGGCCAGTTTTTGAAGACGTTTATAAGCCTAAACGGCGTTTTAATAAAACATGGTTTGATGTTTGCAAGCACACTTAAGTGAGTACTAAATATCCCATTAAACAGTTTCAAATTTGCCAAGCAATAATCTTTTATGGATGATATGAAAATGTTAAAGGGAGGTAATTTCATGAATGTTGATAATCAAAAGCTGCGATCTACACAATCTGTGTTATTTTCTTATGTGATTTTTTTGGTAAGAAACATATATAGAATATTATCTTGGATACATTTCAGTAATGTTCGTAAATTTAATTTTTGTGTGTGGCCTAAATGCATGTTTTAAGACAAAGGGGGCTAACTCCCTTGTGTAGATCTACTGAACTTTTCAAAACTCAAATTTGTTTGGACTACTGTCGGCGGTCTATCTAATTACTCTTAAAACATCCTTATCCTTTTTCATGTTTTGCTGTCTAGACAATCAACATCAACATCAGTGGAAGTTTCTTTTTTTATTCAATATAGTTTTTAAATGTAACATGTAATTCAATTGTAAACTTACGTCACATGTAATGCATGCATTCCTTTTATACAAAATAAATATACGTATGATGAGCATCACTTAATGGATGAAAAACATACTGCATTAATATTCATACTTTTCCAGTTTACTGTTTATAATATATACGTTTTCAGGTGATGCTCGTGCCAATGTGTTCCCTGGTCTAACAACGTTACACACCGTTTTTGTCAGATTGCATAACATTATCGCCGAAGAACTGGGTACAAACAACGTTGCATGGAATGATGCGCGAATCTTCCAGGAAACAAGGAAAATCATTGGTGCTTTAATGCAGAAGATTACATTCTCGTAAGGTTTATCTCCTTTATTAGCCAGATTGCGTAGATAATCCAGGCTGATGGTTTTGGCGATTTCGGTCTGTCCGTCTACGCGTATTGACGTTTTGTCTTAATTGTTTGTTTTTTCTTCAGTTCTCAAAAAACAAAATGTCGGAAAATATTGAAACTTGGCACACATGTTTATTATCATTACACAATGTTGTATGACAAGAGCCATAACTCTGTCATGTATTTTACCTGAATTATCCCCTTTTTTAACTTAGATTTTTAAGTTAAAATGTTGAATTTGCAATCCAGCGTTCGCACCACTGTTGGTGCTTCACTTTTTTACACAATTTCTGAATCTACTGACGACGACACATATATATAACTTATAGTCACAATTTAAATGTCTTTAACCAACCAAAACTTGAGTCTCAAATTAAGTTAAATTAAGAGTTAACAATTCCAAATTTAGTTTACACAGAGTCAATCATTGTTATTCTAAGAACTCGTGAATTAAATTATACTTTTAATCGGCATGTGTACATTATTATATGACCTGAACACCTGGGTAGATTTTTTATAAACGTTTTTTTTAGTGTAATTATGCCGTTATGTTGCGGGTACTGGTTCTACCTAGGAAAAAGTTTGCGGTCTGCCTCCACCACAAAAAACCTCGACCATCATATAAAGCCTAAACTGTGCTGAAAATGACGTAAAAAAATTCAACCAACCATCGATCTAGACGTTCATACATTTCAATAACCTTTATTTACATATACGGATTTTTCCACCATTTTGGGAATGGTACCGGTACCCTTTCAATTGGGAAAAATTGCGTTGTTTTGCCTTACATTGGGAATTGTTCACTATCAAACAAAAGCAATATTGTATGTTTCAATACTTTGCAAACACAATACCATATATACAGTCTTGTAGTAGATCATTATTTTCCCCCTTCTTCGGTTTAAAGTTCTACTCTAAATATCTAAAGAAAAACAAAAACAAAAACCATACTGTTTGCCATTGGGAATGGTACCGTGTTTTTCGGTACCACTTATATCAAGAAAAAAAACCACGGAATAAACTAAATGAAAATTGTCGAAAGTATTTCGATTTAGTGAAGTGGTAGGAATGACCAGTAATGACCCATAGTATGTTTGGTTGTTCGTAGAACTAGGTTGAAAATCACATGTGTTACCTTTGCAGGGAATGGTTGCCTAAAATTATGTCTGGGGCTCAACTTGACAAACACAGAGTGACTACTCAGTATGATTACGATGATCAGATAAATGCCGATATATTCCAGGCTTTCTCCTTGGCATTCAGGTAAGATTCAATTTTGAGAACGATGAAGTTATGAAAATTAACCTCACGGTTTCGGTTACTCCAAGACGAGCCAGAAGACTGAGGACAACATTTCCGGCGGGTGTTCGATCGGCGTTTTTTTTTTTTTTGGTAGATACATGAGATGTTGTTTCAATGAGTAAGGATATCAATTGGCAGTTACGAGGGTCGTTTAATAAGTAACCATGTCGATTGGTTGTTAGACGATCCCCGTCGAAATAAGTAATTATAAAAATAGAAATGTTGTCGATACGTATATATTTTGAGTATACAGTTGTTTCCTAATTGACATTCCATAAAACCTACAATTTTTAGCCAGATTGTGAAGCAAATCCAGGTGATGTACGTCCGTCCGTCATCTACTCGTTTTGACGTTTCGGTTTAAGTTTTTGGTTCCCCCTTTCTCAAAAACTTATTATCTGAAAGATGTGAAAACATGTGCACACTTGTTCTTATAATTACACAATGTTATATTACAAGAACCGTAACTCTGTCTTGTATTTTATCTGACGTAGATTGTTCAGTTAAAATGTTGAATGTGGTCATATTCCAAATAACATTTGACCAAAAGCTTTTTATTTTGGGATACATATGCATCATCATTACAAAACCACATGTGACAAGCACCATAACTCTGTTGTGCATTTTACCAGAATTATGCCCCTTTTCCACTTAGATTATTGGTCAAAATATTGAATATACAGTCATATTCCAGAAAATGATTGACAGAATCTTTGAAACTTGGCATTCATGTTCATCATCAGTACACAAGCATAAGTGACAAGAACCATAACTCATTCTGCATATTATCAGAATTATCCACCATTTTCACTTAGATTTTTGGTTAAATTGTTTAATGTACAGTCATAATCCAAAAATCTGTTGACAAAGAACTTTGAAACTCGGCATACATGTTTATCATCTGTGTTACAAGCACCATAACTTTCATGCCTTTTATCAAATATATCGCCTTTTTCATTTTAGATGTTTGTGGTAAAGACTAAAAGTTAGAAATTAGTAATCTGGCGTTCACACCTCTATTGGGGCTTCTTGTTATTTTTATGTCTTATAGCGAACATTAACGTTTAAGGTTGTTACGTTATTCTCTAAAATTCCCTATGATAAAATGACCCCAACGCGGAGTGTCCTGATGGATATTAAGGGAATTCTTTACAAAATCTTCTCAGTAAATGCATAGCCAATAGCAGTTATATTTTTCACTTAGCATCTAACTTACATGAACAAATCTTTAAAATGTGTACAAATAAAGTCACTAAGGCCCTTGATCTTTTGTTTCAATTTTCGAAACAGCATGAAATATGGAGATTTACATTATAACATTTACATACATTTAACTTGTACCATAACCACCGCAGCTGTGACGTTAGGTAAAGTGTCCACCTCGCATGGTGGGTTCATCTCCCATCGTGTTTTGTTTTCACCAGCCGGTTCATACCAAAGACTTCATAAAAATGGTACTAGTAGCTCCCTTGCTTTACGTTTAGCATATAAAGCATATACATGGTAGTTCTAGGACGGTCTGTCCAGTGTCAATACAATGCGACTGGGTGGTGTATCATGGCAGGTGTCTACGGCGGTGTATTCCAGTATGGCAGCACTATGAACTGCTATAGACACCATTATATGATTGAAAGATTGTTAAAGGTGACGTTAAAATCCCATACATATAAATATTGTTTCACAACTACCAGTTGAGCGCTTCAGGAGTTGAGGTGTCAGACTAGTCAGGAAGTACTTCCGGGTCGTAGGGTGCTGAAATAGTTCCTTGAAAAAATCCAAAGCTTCTAGTTTGCATGTGTTTTTCCCAAGACGAGTTTGTATTTCATTGTTAAATCTAACCTGAGGTTAAAGTAGTATGTCTAGTGTCATGAACAGTAAGTAGTTTACTGTGTTTGTCAGGATTATTTCTTTGGAGAGTATGAGCACAGACGTTATGTAGAGATGTGGTTTTGACAGATGTTATTTCAAAATACGCATAGTGTGAATGAATGACACGAAATGTTGAAAAACTGAATCGGTGTTTTATTCCAGATATGGGACCGTTTGCTAGCCAAATGTGTTTAATGCACAGAATAAAAGTGTATTTAAGTGAACGTATGTTGTGGAACTTGTGACTGATCTCCAAATATAGCCTATATTGAATTGTGTTCAATGGGCTGATTTTCACCGGTCTGACACCTTAACAGGTATATTGATAAATGTTATTGGACTTGAGAAATAAAACGGAATGAACCAGGAGCGCATCGCTTCTTATATTCAGTATGCGGTTCCTTTTGTTACGGGACCATAGTTTCCTCACTTACGATATTTAATTTATATGCACAAACAGCAAATAATACCTACAGAGGTTATTATATTCAAGTGATTAAACTAAATGTATTTCTACTTTAGGTTTGGACACTCCTTGCTTCCAGGAAAAATCGGTTTCTCGAAAGCCAGTGCCAGCTCAGCATTTTTAGAAAAAAATAGTGAAGATGTGTGGAATAAACCATCAAATGTGATGATGCATAATTATAAAGCCATAACCGAACTATCCCAGTGGATGCACAGTAGCCCATGCCGACATGCTGACAGGTAGAACCCTCAAACATGTTATAAATGTGCTTCGATTTATTTGATTTAAAGCAGCTTGAAAAGTATGCAAAATGTGTCTGTTATAACGTCTTTATTCCACAGTGCATGAATACATACGTTTATAGTGGTGTATTCCACAGTGCATGAATACATATGTTTACAAGAAAAACTTGATGCAAAGCATCAATTCGGCGCCAAAATTTTGAAGAATTAAAACATACGTTATTAAATAACAGTACACGTGTTTATCAGTTATTTTAACTATCTTATCATCAGTACTAAACCTTGGTATATTTAGTGGTCATGAACATAATATTAACAAACGTTGCTATGTTGACTTGGTTAAATGTATTTTGAATTAAGGTCATTCAGACAATTTTCCAAACGGCCCGGCCAGACATCACGGCTGTCCACTATGACCTGCCCAGGCTGTGTAAGAGCAGCCCGGCCAGACATCACGGCCGTCCACTATGACCTGCCCAGGCTGTGTAAGAGCAGCCCGGCCAGACATCACGGCCGTCCACTATGACCTGCCCAGGCTGTGTAAGAGCAGTCCGGCCAGACATCACGGCCGTCCACTTTGACCTGCCCAGGCTGTGTAAGAGCAGCCCGGCCAGACATCACGGCCGTCCACTATGACCTGCCCAGGCTGTGTAAGAGCAGTCCGGCCAGACATCACGGCTGTCCACTATGACCTGCCCAGGCTGTGTAAGAGCAGCCCGGCTAGACATCATGGCTGTCCACTATGACCTGCCCAGGCTGTGTAAGAGCAGTCTGGCCAGACATCACGGCCGTCCACTATGACCTGCCCAGGCTGTGTAAGAGCAGTCCCGCCAGACATCACTGTGTGTAAGAGCAGTCCGGCCAGACATCATGGCTGTCCACTATGACCAGCCCAGGCTGTGTAAGAGCAGTCCCGCCAGACATCACTGTGTAAGAGCAGCCCGGCCAGACATCATGGCTGTCCACTATGACCTGCCCAGGCTGTGTAAGAGCAGCTCGGCCAGACATCACGGCCGTCCACTATGACCTGCCCAGGCTGTGTAAGATCAGTCCCGCCAGACATCACTGTGTAAGAGCAGCCCGGCCAGACATCATGGCTGTCCACTATGACCAGCCCAGGCTGTGTAAGAGCAGTCCCGCCAGACATCACTGTGTAAGAGCAGCCCGGCCAGACATCACGGCTGTCCACTATGACCTGCCCAGGCTGTGTAAGAGCAGTCCCGCCAGACATCACTGTGTAAGAGCAGCCCGGCCGGACATCATGGCTGTCCACTTTGACCTGCCCAGGCTGTGTAAGAGCAGTCCCGCCAGACATCACTGTGTAAGAGCAGCCCGGCCAGACATCATGGCTGTCCACTATGACCTGCCCAGACTGTGTAAGAGCAGCTCGGCCAGACATCACGGCCGTCCACTATGACCTGCCCAGGCTGTGTAAGATCAGTCCCGCCAGACATCACTGTGTAAGAGCAGCCCGGCCAGACATCATGGCTGTCCACTATGACCAGCCCAGGCTGTGTAAGAGCAGTCCCGCCAGACATCACTGTGTAAGAGCAGCCCGGCCAGACATCACGGCTGTCCACTATGACCTGCCCAGGCTGTGTAAGAGCAGCCCGGCCAGACATCACAGCCGTCCACTATGACCTGCCCAGGCTGTGTAAGAGCAGCCCGGCCAGACATCATGGCTGTCCACTATGACCAGCCCAGGCTTTATTTGGATGATACTCTATATAGAAAATGTTTACATTTTAATACAAGAAAAACTTGATGCAAAGAGTCTGCGCTCATAAATCTACTTTCGTTTTCAATACATTTGTCTGCATTTGACAGTCAAAATGAAGCATTACAAAATTAGCGATTTCCCGTAAACGAAATTTAAATGCCAAAACTTTCCGATATATCATCGTATTTTCTCATTTCTTAGCAACATTTAATGTAATTTGCCAATAATAATTAATCAAATCGTTAAATTTTTCTAAAATTCGTATTACGCATTTAACCATTTGATTTTATAATCAGCCTCGTTTTCAGTCAAAATACAGGGAGGCATCGTTTTAATGAAATGATTTTGTACAATTTTTGAATTATTGGTGCATCATTTCTTACAGAAATTCAAGAAATCGCTAAGCAGTTTTATCTCTTGTGTTTTATATCTTATTCTGGTGCGTTTTATAGCATGCTTTAAATGCCATTTAAACATTTTTAATTACAATCCAAACATACTCAACTATCAGTCCTTTTGATTCCCCATGCCTAAGGTCAAAGTACTACCACAGTATGTCCGGCGCCCTCAAGGGGCGCCGAACAATAACGGTGTATTCCACAGTTCATGAATACATATGTTTATAGTGGTGTATTCCACAGTTCATGAATACATATGTTTATAGTGGTGTATTCCACAGTTCATGAATACATATGTTTATAGTGGTGTAAACTAGGTTTATACTAGCTGTGAGAGTCATAGTTCTTATGGTTTTATATATTGTACCTACCATAGAGCTATGAAACCGCCTGTAGAAAATATAGGTAAGAGAAAGAGTATGATAATGGACCTTTGGAAACCGCCGAGCACGACACATACGAAATATTGCAGTCTTGGTTTGATTGTTCATGAGCGGGGTAGTGAAATATGCTAGCTACCGCTCACGCTTTCTAGCCCCGGGTTGAGCAGAACTCAATATTCATAAAAATCAACAGTACAGAATTTTAACCATCCCGAAGATGGCAAGCATATGGCGGTGGATATACAATATTTGTATCTTTATTTCATCCCTATATCCAGCGGCGTATGGTCCCAGGATCTAATAAAATTATATGCTCCGAAGAGCGAAATAAACAAAAAGGAATTTAGTTGGGAGCAGCGGTTATGAAGCCTGCCTATCACAAGTAACTAGCTAAAAGACTAAATTAAAAAGCAGACAACATATCATATAAGTGGTTAAACAATACACAGAGCCTTTTATCGACCGGAGTAGTGGAACCACCGAATCGAAAATTAAGCAAGAAAACAAAAGAAATTGAAAATGTACCACCGATCACTAAATATAAGTATCGGGCTCAGCGATCTCATCTCCAAAGATTGCTGAGTAAGTGTGCGGAACGACTTCATCTGCACTTCCGGTGAAGTTTCTGAATACACTGCGCAATGCCTGTATAAACAACCACCGTATTCAAAATACCGCAAGTCCATGTATAAAACTCATCAAAGAGAATAATATCACACAGGTACTGAATTGAATGTTGTTTAACGGCTCATCAACACAGTATAGCTTATTTAGAGCCGCCCCAGAGAGAGGGGAAGGATACATAGGAATCTGGGAACCTGCCCTACTCTTATTATCGAATATATTCCTATGGTTCTTTAACGTGCTCGGAGGATAGACCGATACACGGGACCGCCCGGTTTACGTCCCCATCCGACGGACGAGGCTAAGGAAAAGTGTCTTGCCCAAGAACACACTGACCGAACTCAGTGGCACCACGGAGGATTGAACCCGGTTACAAATCCGCCGCGCTACCGACTGCGCCACGCCAGCATGGAGGTGTGGTATTTAAAGTTTAGTTAATTGAAATGCGATGTTATGTTAGAAGCAGACTTAGCGTGATGTCTTCGGAAACCTCGCCGGAAAGTTGGACATCCAAATAAAGCTAACTTACTAAGATCGAACAACATATTTTTGGCATGCAATTTGTGTATACTTAAAAACAGGTTACTAAGATATCAGGCATGGTACTGGTGAATCGGACATTTGCTCTATCACATGTGTAATCGGTATAATGGACATTATCAATGGCGGATCCAGTGGGAGAGGTGGACCCCCCCCCCCCCCCCCCCCCCCCCCCCCCCCCCCTTAAATATGGCAAGCATAGTTTTAACCTTTTAGTGGGGCTCTCGCCGTGTCCAACGTTGTTCATCATTGTAATAACGACTAAATTAATTTGAAAATTGAATCAGACTTTGACACAAGATGCCAAGCGGGAAACAAAACAGAAAACACTAGCCCCGCCTCTCAAAATGTCATGTCAAACTAAACTCAAATCCTGGATCCGCACCTGGTTACTGCGCAATCTGTATCAAATTAAAGGCAATCTACGGGGGAAACATGTGAACAAATATTGTTAAAACGGGTTGGTTTCATTGTTTGTTTTTTTGACAATTCACATCGGGGAGTGTTAAAGGCACTATACCACGGCAACATTACACTACACACTCATTTATTAAAACTCTATCCAGGTGTTCAGGACATGTGATAATGTATATGTGCTGGTTAAAGTATATATTTATTCATGGGTTCTTAAAATACCCATATATGAATATGCGTAAAATGAGTTGGTTCCACACTCCAGTCTTGGACGTTGACCTGGCTGGTTAAAGCCGTTTATGTTGTGTCTATAGAGTTTGGATTTTTGAATTATGTAAGTTATATATTATACCTTGTAGTCAGTAAGTTTAGAAACGGTGAATATATGTTTACATAATTTGGCTGTTTTTGTGATAGCTACTTTGAATGTGTATGAATTCATTTTTAACCCATTCAGGTTTATGGAAGAGTCTGCAAGAAGCAATCTATTTAAAGATGAAAACGGTAGCCGTTTTGATTTGGCAGCATTGAATATAATGAGAGGGTACGACTGGGGGACACCGTCATTCCCAGTGTTTAGAGATTTCTGTGGAATTCCTAGTGGGACTAATGCAACAGTAGCTAAGGGTTCAGCTAAAAACTGGGACGATCTGACGACTACTCACTCACCCGAAACAATCGCTTTGCTGAATAACACTTACAGGTAAGTACTTGGCGATGGTGGATCATCACTAGCCGTAACTCTAAGCTTATAATTTTTTTTATAAATTATAAATTATATATAATATCTACCACCATTATTAAAGATTCACTAAATAGAAGAGCAAGCTGTTTGGATGGAATTCAATAGCGGCACCAAAAAAGAAATACTAGCCAACGCTAAAATTACACTTGCCGGTAAGACAAACCCGCGCCCGATTGAGCTAGACGGGACAGCTGTGTGATGCAATACATACTGTAGTAAAAAAATAATGCGCTAATGGATATCACATGAGTAACAGAAATATAATGTTCACAAACAATAAATATAAAAAAGATCAAATTAAAAAAACTACTTTATACTTAGGTCTATGTTCATGTTTTCTTGTATAATTCCACTGAACACAAACCAGACAGTTATTTGTTTATGCTCAATAAGCTTTACTTACGTATTCCCTTTAAAGGCGGTGCATCAGGATTTTTCAAGTAACGTCTTAAATTATAAAAATGTTCCAGTTCATGATAAAACACAAATCAATCAAAATATGATGTTAGAACCGTTTTGTTAATGTCTAAATGTTAAATCACCATGTAGCTAGGATGAAATGGGACGTAAAATGCTGAAATTAACCCTGGTGCGTCACCTAGGATAGCACGTATTACTGTAACCCTGGTGCGTCACCTAGGATAGCACGTATTACTGTAACCCTGGTGCGTCACCTAGGATCGCACGTATTACTGTAACCCTGGTGCGTCACCTAGGATAGCACGTATTACTGTGCAGAATCAATTTCTTTGCAAATAAGGGATCATTTTTAGGCTCATTCATTATGTTTAGGCTATTAGAATAGAAAATATCATTATTTGTCAATTTTAAGTCAGCCTAGAACCCCGGGGATGAAAAGCCTGATGTACTCCCTTTAAGGTCAAACGTTGAACTGAAGAATATACATGTATTTACCAAATCAACTACAGAAAGCAGGCACATTACATGTTTAATTAAGTTGGACATGTTAAGTAATAATGTACCTGTCAATGTCCCGGGAGGGTGGCGGCATACCTGGGAATAGACAGAAACGGGAAAGAACCCGGCAACAACATGGGTTGTCAATATTTACGCCGTGACAAAAAGAATTCTTTAAACAACTTCTTCTCATGAACTGATGAGTAGAATTTGACAAAATAGCACAGGAAGCATCCTTACGTCGTTCTCTCTCAGATTTTACAAATCATCCCAGTCCGTCAACAAATATGACCACCGTTATTAAAATTGAAACATCTTTCAACGACTTCTTCTCATGAACTGCTGGGTAGAATTTGACGAAACAGTACAAGAAGTATCCTTGCGTTGTCCTCTCATAGATTTCTACAAATCGTCCCTATCTGTCAACAAATATGGCCGCTGATACTTAAAATAGAAAAAGCTTTAAACTAGTTCTCATGAACTGCTGGGTAGAATAGTTGAAATTCACTGGAAGCATCTTTGCGTGGCCTTCTCTCAGATTTTTACAAATCATTCCCATCCATCAATAAATAAGGCTACCGTTACTAAAAATAGAACATTTTCCAAATGATTTCTCATTAACCAATAGCCCACTTGTGGTTTTGTTTTCTCATAAAAGAACTTGATTTATGGGTTCAAATCCCAGTGGGGCAGATTTTGTTTAATTTGTTTGTTTTAACTCATTTATTTTGCTCAAACTGTCATGGCCTATTTAGCAAGTACAGCGATACAGGCCCATACAGACCCTCACGGGTCTCTTGTTTTGTATATACTATTTGCCAAGTTTTTATATTGAACAGAATAATGCATTGAGGTCTAAATTTAAAATTAGTGTACATTTTATAACTGGAAATTGACCAAATTTGATTTGAAGGGATAATGGACTAATTTTACAATAAGCAAAAGAGATACATATTTTACAGAGTTACTGCCCTTGATTAAGTAACAATAAATCTGCTCATGTTTGGTCCATAATTTCGCAATTTCGTACCGGTATGTTTAAGGTAAAGTTCCAGGTCATGGGTCAAGGTCAAAATAATGGTTTGTATGGTGTTTTACGTCATTTTCAGTACATGCAAGGTTATATATGACGGTCGAGTTTTTGTGGTAGAGGCCGACCACTCATTTTTCCTAGGTAGAACCAGTACTGTACACCTCCCGCCATCCGTAAGAATCAACACTTCCTCACCCGCAGCGGTGAGAGGCGAAGGTTTATAACGCAACGTCGTTAACCATTCGGCCACGGAGACGTCAAAATAATGGGAATGGGGTGAAAGTTAATGTGTCTATGTATCATCAATACATGGTATGTTGCACACCAATTTCATGGTCGTCTTTTAAAGATAAAGAGTGAAGGTCATCTCATTTTCTTGTTTGTTTCAATGAGGAACAGTAAAGCGTCTTTCCTGATAACTCTCTATAAAATTGGTCCAACATCTGGTCCACCCCAGTTTTGCATTTCATGAACCATTGCAATCAACTCTTTTTTTGTAAGCATTAAGAAAAAAAATCAATTTTAAGAATTGTTGATTAAAATCGTATTGTTTGCAAGGTTATATATGACGGTCGAGTTTTTGTGGTAGAGGCCGACCACTCATTTTTTGCTAGGTAGAACCAGTACTGTACATCTCCCGCCATCCGTAAGAATCAACACTTCCTCACCCGCAGCGGTGAGAGGCGAAGGTTTATAACGCAACGTCGTTAACCATTCGGCAACGGAGATGTCAAAATAATGGAAATTGGGTGAAACTTAATGTGTAGATCTACTCATTTTCTTGTTTGTTCCAATGAGGAACAGCAGTAAAGCGATAACTCTATAACATTAGTCCACCATCTGGTCCACCCCAGTTTGCATTTCATGAATCATTGCAATCAACTCTTTCTTTGTAAGCATTAAGAAAAAAAAATCATTTTAAGAATTGTTTATTAAAATCATATTGTTTGAAATAACCCTATGTATACAAGAAATACATTAAAATGATAGCGTCTACAATACAATGATAAACACAAAGGAGATCAAATACCGGGACCGTGGTGACAAGGCTAAAAGGAAGGTAAATAGTCTCCCATACGTTTCAGATATTAAGTGGATGATACTGTGTGTGTGTTCATGTATTATTATTAAATGGTGTCATTCACAAATTTGGGAACTTAAGGGCTTGCATGTTTACGGTCCACAGTTTATTAACTGCTTGATACAACGAGATGAAACTTAACATGAGTGGTAAAGGCCAGCAGTGTGTGCTTCACACAATCCTGTTTGGCAATGATTTACCCGTCTACAGAGGAAGTAAGGGTTAGTAATCAATAGTAAGAGACGAAAACAAGATCTCTGATACTGCGTTGTAAATAACAACGACTCTTGGTCTTTTCACAACTGAGTCTGATAGAATGCATATAACACATCCTGTTAATTGTATGAGTGTCATTTTGATAAGTAGAGCATTGGGCCTCGATCTTGATTTATACTCGCGGCAAAGTTCTTGAAACTGCTTATGCCCAATCAGACAAAGGAATTAAATGAAGGTGTGGTAACGAGTCTCATTAAGTTTCTATTACTACAGAGATCCACGTGACGTGGACTTGTTTACCGGAGTAGTAACCGAGGAGCCGGAAACTGATTCTCTGGTTGGTCAAACAACGGCATGTCTTCTGGGAAAGCAGTTTGCCAGACTGAAGCACGGTGACAGATTCTGGTATGAAAACAGTCAGCAGTTCACCACAAGTAAGTTTTTTTTAAATTAAACACAGTAACTCATTATGTTGGCCTAAAATGTTTACTTACAACTTAATTTGGCTAAATTGTGATACGAAAAAATGTTGCGACACTTTAATTGTGACTGCAGTGTCATAGTGTTTATAAATATAAAAATTTAGTGTGGCTAAATTGTGGTATGAGAAAACGTTGCCACACTTTGTGACTGTGGCGCAGTGCTTGTTAATACATGTGGCTAAATTGTGGTACGGAAAAACGTTGCCACACTTTAATTGTGACTGCAGGGTCAGTGTTTATAAATAAATGTGGCTGAATTGTGGTTTGAGAAAACGTTGCCACACTTTGTGACTGTGGCGCAGTGCTTGTAAATAAATGTGGCTAAATTGTTGTACGAAAAAAAGTTGCTACACTCGTAATTGTGACTGTGGAAAAGTGTTTATAAATAAATATGGCTAAATTGTGGTTAGTTTGTTTGTTTGTTTGTATGGTGTTTTACGTCATTCTCAATATGACGCTCGATATTTTTGGCCTCAGCAGACCACCTACATTTCCTGGGTAGAATCAGTACTGTACACCTCCCGCCATCCGGAAGAATCGACACTTCCTCACTTACAAGTCGAGCTGCCAGCGAGATTCGAACCCGCAGCGGTGAGACGTTCCCACACGTTAATAATGACTGGATTACAGTCACGTACACTAGAAAGTAACTAACATCACTGGATTTATTTAACAGAATAACTAAGTCACGAAGTTATAATTGGTGTTGAGGGTAGCTAGATTATAATTATAATTTGGGCGTGTTTTTGGATGAGCCTTGTGTAGTGTTGTTTAATCATGGACGTTACCTTATCTCCTAGATCAACTGTCCCAAATCAACATGACGAAGTTCTCCAAAATCCTCTGTGAAACCCTTGGCATTGAAACAATCCCGGAAGATGTGTTCCTTCTTTCTTCAGGAAAGTAAGTATTAACAGAGTAGGCCGATTAGTCCTATCTTCTCATCTAAAATATTGAGCAAAAAAAGGTGCAAAAGTTAAAACAGAGAGAGAGAGAGAGAGAGAGAGAGAGAGAGAGAGAGAGAGGCTATTTCGCTGAGAACTAAATATGAAACTGTTGTCAATGGAATTCGACTGCGTATGTTAACACTACATTTCGTTTACAGAATATAATGTCTTGTAATTATTTCTTTTAAACATTAGCATTGTTTACGTGTTTTGTATGACACTTAGCCAGTATTGGCGAGTTTCTTATTTGGCTTAATTTTAATGATGCGGAAAGTGTTCCATTTATGAGGGTACCGACCCCCTTTTCGTACGCCGGATTCCGACCCATATTAGCCAGTATTCCGTACGCCGGGTTGTGGTACGCCGTACGCCGACATCGCAGTTTTTCATACGCGTACGCCGAATTTTTCTCAAAAAATATTTTTTTCCATCCAAAAAATTAAAAAAATGTTAATTTATGTCTCAGATTGCTGGAAATGCCAATTCAGAGCACCTAGGTTTCAAAATTTTCGGGAGGGGGGATGGGGGTGGGGGGGGCATGCCCCCAGACCCCCCTAGAGAGCTCGGGCCCTGCGGGCCCTCGGGCTCTTCCAGATGCCAACCCTCTGTTAATGAGTATTCCAGATGCCATGCCCAAAAAAAACCAGTACTCCAGATGCCAGGGGGTGGGGGTTGGTACCCTCATTTATACGTGACTCTTTGCGTCTGTATAAAATCCCATTAGCACTATCGGTTAAATATGCCATGCACTGAGTGCACCACAAGTCTGTCTGACAATTTTATCTCTCTGTTTTATTCCCGTGATCTGACTAAGAAACTTCTCTGTCATTTCTCCCGACATATCTCGACGTAATACTTCGCTTGTTTATATGAAGGGGATTAACATTCAAGGAAAACATCTGAGAGACAGTCTGATTTTGCATTCATATACGAAAGTCATACTTTTTTCTTTAAAACATTTTTGATGAACTTTTGCCTTTGCAGGATTGTCATTACTGTTTAAAAAAAGAACTGTAGATGTCTTAAGATTGTAGCAATAATGGGAAGGCATCATAATGATTGTTATATTTATGTTTGCGCATAATTATTCGGAATAAAACTAGGCCTGTGGAATGATTACTTACAATTTTTACTACAAATGTTATAAATAGACATATTAACCCTTAACCAGCTAAGCACGACTGTACTAGCCTTTGCGTCCATTGTAAACGCAGAACTCGCAGGCTGATCAGGGTTTACAATGTCCGGTTATTGATCAGTCATTTCCCACAAAACACCCCTTTGTTACACACATGGAATGGTCTTAATTCAAAGGAAAACATTCCATTATATATTGGTAGCGGGTTAAGGTTAAACAACTAATATTCTGAAACGATTTACTAAGACAGATGTGATTGTGCATTACAGGAAGACCTGCCAGGAGCTACACACGCTGGACCTGGCTCAGTGGACGGACTAATAACAGATTGTATCAACAGCGTCTGGATTTTAAAGAACATTATATTTCATGCTATACTAGTTACTAGTTACTGACAATATCGTTATTAACTTTACATTCATGAGCAAGTGGAAGTTACATCTAATACGTGGTTTTATTACATTTCTGTGGGTGAAAGATAAGGATTTCTCAGTGAAAGAAAATACTCCGAACACACAAATAACTAACTGTGACGTTGATTCATCCACTGATAACGTTCAATAAAGTGAGACAGTTCAGTTAAAATCATAAGTAAACTGATTTAAAATGTAATAGATTATTTAACTGCTGGTTTCGATTATAGGGAAATCATTCACTCGATGGTAGGCGTGCTTTGATTTTTCACTCCCTCGCACTCACTCGATTGGGAGAAGAACAACACGCCTACCATCGAGAGAAGTATATGCCTATAACTGATCACAGCGTATCTGTATTTCTTGCCGTGCTGAAACATGTTTTCAAGGGAAAATACGATATTTAAGACTTTTTAATTTTTTATCCAGGATTTTAATTTTTTTAAGATAAAGACGTGTTACAAATATGATTTGGTATATTGGTATATTGAATCCCATTTTAATTTGATAACACAATTGTTGGAATGAATAACATGTAAAGTTGAAATAACTGAGGTACACGAAACCGATTGATCCCAAGTTATTGAAGTATAAATGTTATTGTTTGTTTGGTCTCGGCATGTAAAAAAACTCGTAAATCGATTATGGCTAATTTTCAGTAGACATTTAACACTATTTGGTAAGTATTGCTAAAAAAAAAAATCCAAAGTGATAATAATTTACATCTAAGTAAAATAGAGAGAAATAAGAGCATTTATTCACTTTTGTCTTCTATTTCTCAGTATACTAGCATTTGCCACTGGCTTTATGAAACTTAGTGTAAACCTTAAAATTGCAATGGAAAACATATATACAAAATCAAGAAAATGTCAACACCTAGCACCTTCACAACCGGTTTAACACTTAGTAGAAAACATGAAATATAACAACTTCTTGCCTTGAACATGTTCCAACAAGGCAAGAAAAAGTTTTAAATTAAAAAGAGTCTTCTACCACTTGCTTCATAAAAAGATGCAGACGAACAAAAATAAACCATGAGTGTTAATAAAAATAAAAGAAACCATAATTGTAAACACAAGAAACTGTAATTATAAACAAAAGAAACCATAATTGTAAACAAAAGAAATTGTAATTGTAAACAAAAGAAACCATAATTGTAAACAAAAGAAACCTTAATTGTTAACAAAAGAAACCATACTTGTAAACAAAAGAAACCACAGTTGTTAACAAAATAAACCATAATTGTAAACAAAAGAAACCATAATTGTATAGCTGATTGTGTGAAGGGATAGTCTTATAAGAAGTCTTATTTTCACAAAGCATTCTACAAAGAGGATACATGTAGGTATCCCATTTTATTTTGTAAACTTTGTTTTCGTACAAATTCTTAATTATAGCTGAGTCAAAACATATTCATATTGCATTTTTGACTCAGCTATAATTAAGAGTTTGTTATGGGTATATTTGAGTGATTAACGCTTTTAAATGTTTTAAACATAAGGAGAAGCAAAACATTTGATAATTTGCAATCCGTATTTTGGATAAAGCTCCTGATCTTATATGTATGCAATGAAATTTCAAATCAGTTTATTTCAATATATGTAATCAAAACGCATGTGAAGAAATTAGGGATAAAGAAAGCATATAAAATATTGGAAAAATGGCATTTCCCCAATATATCGTAACTAGTTTCTATATTCCATTTCTATATTCCAAACAAATTGTATTCTCTCTTTCTTTTTTAAAACATAAATGTTATTTGTTATACTATCTTTATCAGGTGTATTCATTCGTTTTAGAACATCCTTAATGACTAGGTAAACTATATTGTTATTTGTTATACTTCCTTCCTTGTCTGTTTGTTTGTTTTAGAACATCCTTAATGACGTTTACCATCTCTTTTTTTAGACAAATACAGTTCTTTTTCTATAGTTTATTTATGCACACTTGTAGTATAAATATCAATAAAGTCACACTGCGCATTTCTACATTTTGTTTGATTTATATCTTATCAATACCACGACAATAAGCAACCCCATGGAAGATAGGTATAATGTAGAACACAAATGTACACAGCGGAAATATAGACGTGTTATGCCATTAAGCTTAGCCCTCTTACGAAGTGTGACTAAATGGTAAAGGTAAGATTGTTTATCAGTGTTTGGTACTATATGATTTTTGTCGGGTCCGTATACACACTGTCGACCGGTTGTATGTGCGTCCGTCCGTTCTGTGTTTTCATTTGTTTATATCTTCTTCAATACTTGAGGATTTTCACCAGAATTCACCAGATGCATCTAACATCATGTGCACAACTTTGGTTGCTGTGACCTACTTCGTACGAAATATAGGTCACGTCCGGTCTGATTACAGCATGCGTATCTTGCTCCTTTCTTGCAGGATTTTCACCAAACTCCACCAGAATGTTCCTTCAATGCATCTAACGTCCCGTGCTAAAACTTCGGGGCACTGTGGCCTACTTTGGACGACTTATAGGTGACCGTCCGGTCATCACTACCACGTGCATATCTTGCTCCTTTCTAGGATGTTCATCAAACTTCACTACACTGCTCCTTATATGCATTTAACATCATGTGTAAAATTTCGGATTGCTGTGAACTACTTCCGATGAAATATAGCAACCTACCCTTGAATGACACACTCAAACAACCACATCAGTTGGAGCAACCTACTCTTGTATGACACATTCAAAGAACCACATCAGTTGGAGCAACCTACCCTTGTATGACATAATCAAACAACCACATCAGTTGGAGCAACCTACCCTTGTATGACATAATCAAACAACCAAATCAGTTGGAGCAACCTACCCTTGTATGACACAATCAAACAGCCACATCAGTTGGAGCAACCTACCATTGTATGACACAATCAAACAACCACATCAGTTGCAGCACCCTACCCTTGTATGACACAATCAAACAACCACATCAGTTGGAGCAACCTTTCCTTGTATGACATAATCAAACAACCATATCAGTTGGAGCAACCTATGCTTGTATGACACAATCAAACAACCTCATCAGTTGGAGCAACCTACCCTTGTATGACATAATTAAACAACCACATCAGTTGGAGCAACCTACCCTTGTATGACATAATCAAACAACCACATCAGTTGGAGCAACCTACCCTTGTATGACATAATCAAACAACCAAATCAGTTGGAGCAACCTACCCTTGTATGACATAATCAAACAACCAAATCAGTTGGAGCAACCAACCCTTTTATGACATAATCAAACAACCACATCAGTTGGAGAAACCTAACCTTGTATGACATAATCAAACAACCAAATCAGTTGGAGCAACCTTTCCTTGTATGACATAATCAAACAACCATATCAGTTGGAGCAACCTACCCTTGTATGACACAATCAAACAACCAAATCAGTTGGAGCAACCTACCCTTGTATGACATAATCAAACAACCAAATCATTTGGTGCAACCTACCCTTGTATGACAATCAAACAACCAAATCAGTTTGAGCAACCAACCCGTGTATGACGCAATCAAACAACCAAATCATTTGAAGCAACCTACCTTGTATAAGACGCAACGGAACTACCAAATCAGTTGGAGCAAGCTTCCCTTTATGACACAATCAAGCAACCATTGCCTTTAGTGGGCCAGTAGGTCAAATGTCAAGGTCACGATGACCTTAAATGGAAATTTGCATTCCGCATAATAACTTCAAAACCGTAACACCTACACCGATGAAACTTCATAATAACATTGCCCTAGGTATGGAGAGGAACCCTATTGTTTTGAGGCCAGTAGGTCAAAGGTCATGGTGACCTTATATGGAAATAAGCATTCCGCACAGTAACTTCAAAACCATAACACCTACACCCATAAAACTTCATAATTACATTGTCCCAGGTGAGAGGAGGAACTCTATTGTTTTGGGGGCCAGTAAGTCAAAGGTCAAGGTAACAGTGACCTTACATGCAAATATGCTTTCCGGACAATGACTTCAAAACCAAAGGTCACCGTGACATTATATGGAAATAGGCATTTCGTGGGATAATTTCAAAACCATAACACCTACACATTGTCCTAAGAGAAAATATTGTATTTCATTCGGATTAGCAGGTCAATGGTCAAGGTCGCTAATACCTTATGTAGTAATATGCATTCTGCGCAATAACATAAAAAACATAACACCACCACTGATGAAACGTTGTATGTGCATTGACATTGGCAAGAGAAAGAACCTTATTGTCTTTGGGGTCAGTAGACCAAATGTCAAGGTCAGCAATACCTTATATGGAAATACACATTCTGTCAAATAACTGAAACCACAACACTCACACTCATGAACTTCATAGATACATTGCGTTTGGTCAAAGGAGAATCCCGGTTGCTTTTGGGTCACTAGGTCAAAGGTCAAGGTCACCAGTACATATTCCAAGTGATAACCCCAGGAGTATAATATCTACACTCATGAAACTTTGTAGAGACATTGCTATTGATGAGAGTAGAAATCTTATCACTTTTGACCTTAGTAGGTCAAAGGTCAAGATCACCATGTTTTCATATGGTGAAGACATGGGGTGTCTTTATTTACTCAAGGTCGGCCTGAAATTCAAGATGGTCGGTTTTATGGTGACTACTTCTCAGAAAACATAAGTGATATTGATTTGGAACCTTTATCAAAATGACTGCCAGTAGTTGACATGTAGGTGGTCCTAACCAAATTGGATGTCAAACATGGCCACCAGCGTCTATCTTTGTTGACATAGAGTTATATAGGAAAAACTTGTGGCGACAACTCCTTTGAGATTACTTGAACGATTTTCATGAAAATTAACAGAAATGTTGCTCTTGATGTCTAGTTGATCGTAGCAAAAATTCAGGTCAGACAAAAGTCAAGATGGCCGCCATGGCTAAAAATAGATTTCTAAAAAACAATTTTTTAGCAACTACTTCTTGAAAACTATAAGTGATATTGATATGGGACTTTTTCTAAAATGGTCAGCATGACATGATGTTAGTCCTTGTTGATTTTGTTTTGACATTAAACATGGCTGCCAGCGGCCACATTTGTTTACATAGAGTTATATAGTAAAATCTTGTAGCGACTACTCCTCTGAAACTACTTGACAGATTTTCATGAAACTTCACAGGAATGCCGATCTAGCTATCAAAACCTATCAGTAGAGCTTCAAGGTCATTGACCTCTTGTTATTCACAGCAGTTTGCATTACAAAAACAAAAGTATCAGAAGCATGTATTGTGCACAAGTACAGAGAAACATTTTTTCTTGACATTTACCCCACATAGTTTTCACTTAACGTGCATCTTCAGGAACTTCACACAACTGAAGCGCTGGCATGTACAATATTTCATTCAAGTTTAACATTTACGTTAAATTATACCATTATATAATATTCCGTATGGTAGAGGAGAATCAGCTGTACAACGTAAATGTATTGGGAAAATCAAAGCTGCCTCACCAATTTTCATCACCAATTGTCATAAGCAGTGAAGTAGTTTTTAACAAACAATGGCATTTCCGCGTTTTTTTATTATTTTAAAATAATGAATAACAAGGAAAATCCTCAGTAATCATTGAAAGTTGCAGTTCCGAAGACTTCTAGTGCATATAAAGTGCATGGCACACAGAAACAAGATATGCTTTAAAGGTACGCACGGCAATCTTGATTTTTTGCAATTAATAATTCTACAGAACTTGACCAGACTCATTAAGACCGAGTGTGCTACTTTTCTCTCTTGTTTGTGTTTGTTGCTTCCAAGGGATCACATTTTCTGCATTAATTGAACAGTGATTTATTTACCTGTCATTATTTTCTAAAATGACTCTCGATGACCCAACATTTTAGATTTTCATAGACTCATTGATTTTGTTATTATGATGGAAATTAACTCATATAAATAAATAAAGATAAAACACTGTAGATAAATGAAATTGCATATTTTTAAATCCTATTATTGAAAATTGTTTAAATAGATCAAAACAATTTCATTATTTTTCATCTTACTTGTTGTTGTTATTTTTCAGCTTACTTGTTGTTGAGTATAATGCTGCAGTAATATATTAAAACCTATGGTGTAATAACGTGAAGAAAGTCTATAGATCCCAGTTTTTATTTCTTTGATATTTAATTTATATGCAAGGCTTGAAGCAGTTTTAAAGTGAAAATGATACGGCTTTTGACGCTATTTAAATACGTGTATTTATAATTGTTGTGTGTACTTTTAAGATTTGATCTCCTTTACCTACTAGGTTAAACCTCGATGTGGTAGTGATTTCACTTGTCCCCAGTAACTGTATTATCTTAAAATACAAACAGTTCAATACTGATCTGCAGGCGCGTAGCTGCTAGACCAGTTTTCGTCATACGCAAGGTTGTTCGCAAACCAAACAAATCATTAAAATTGCTTTAAAATGCTCTTTTTTCTTATCAACATTTTCGACTGCATACAGGCAGCTACACGCCTGCTAATCCGGTTGTTATCATGTGGATAGTTGCATACAGAAGTAGGGGTAAAATGGGGGTTCAAGACTTCGGGTCTTCGGGAAAATGGGGGTTCAAGACTTCGGGTCTTCGGGAAAATGGAGGTTCAATACTTCGGGTCTTCGGGCTTCCTCGGTTTCCTCGGTGTAGCACGTGTCGCATACCACGTGTCATATACCCACGTGTTAGATTCACCATGACTCATAACTTCGGGTTTCCTCGGTGTACCACGTGCCACATACCACGTGTTCACCGACGTATTTGTCCACGTGTCGGATTCAACATAAACTTATTTCGAAGCATATGCAACAAGGTGACGTATCATACGAAGTGTCGCATCGTGTGAGCTATTACCGGATTCGCTCCATGAGCGTCGCCATGACATTTTTTTTGCGGTTAGTACCGCGATAATATATAAAAACAACTCGGTGCCGTGTGTCTGACCTTTACTATTGGTTTATTGATCGTGCGAACCTCTTTGATGAAACATGGATAAAGAGAAAATATTAGAACGACATTATTTTAACCCGAAGAGTCCAGCCGCGTATGCAGGACCGCAGAAATTGTTAAAAGTGCTCAAACAAAACTATCCCGGAAAATTTGCGATCAACTACGTAAGAGAATGGTTGGACACAATCAGGATGTCATACATCCATTTTTATATCAGTTTAGAACATTTTCTTAAAAATTACCTCCCTTTATAAAACAATATTTTTACACACTTAAGCTACCGAATAAAAATACTATCCTGGCTTAAAAGAGGCGTAAGACATTGACCTTTCCGAAAATGCATATTAGAATTTGCCAGCTTGAGTGGTACCAATATGTCAAAATTTGGGTAGCAGCACACGGCCTATTCATGAAGGAACAAATAATTTTATACTTTTAGAAAAACATGTCAAAGCTTCATAATATTTATTCTATGATTAAAACTTTTATCTATTAAGCTATCTTTTTTATTTCTCCGAATAAACGTTTGACAGGTATGATATATGAGTTGTTTTTCTTTATCTTAATATCTTAATACCCTCAAGTTCGCTCCTCATACCCTCATTTCAACTCCTCATTTCAACTCCTCATGCTCTCATTTCCACTCCTCATACCCTCATTTCAACTCCTCATTCCCTCATTTCAACTCCTCATGCTCTCATTTCCACTCCTCATGCTCTCATTTCAACTCCTCGTATCCTCATTTTCACGTCTCGTTACTCACTGGAGGTGAGGAGCGACCTATACATTGATGATACCTTTTTAACGAAAGGCACACATGAATAGTGGTTTATAATGACGTACACCCACAATTAATCACACTGCGTGAGCTTGATACTATTCACTAAAGGGACACTGTCCGTAAGTAAGCAGATATTGAGCATAACCAAATAACTGGCTGACTTTTATTCAGTGAAATGTATACATGAAAACATGAGGATAGACCCTAAGAAGTATGTAGGAATACATTCGTGAGTTTGAAAAAAAAGAGTTTTAATTATTATATGTAAATAAAGTGGGACCCACAATATTTACCTTTGCTGCGATCACGTGACTTCCATTAGCGCATTAGGTTTTCACCAAAGTATGTATTGCGAAATATGTATAGCCCGCTTAGCTCAGACAGTGTGTACACAATAACAGAACGAAGTCTGTATGACTATTCTATAATTATTTAATTTATATAAAAGAAATACAAAAGTAACTACACATGATTATCAAATTAAACATTCGTCAGATCAAAAAGAAAAAAAATACCCAAATGTCCAGCGATTACATTAAACCTTTCTACTATCTAAAACACTTAACGCATATAAATCGTCACTTGTCATCAGATATGGGCTGATTAATGTCAACCTCAAATGAAACACATTTTAATTCAGCATTTTAAATATTCAACAGACGTTTTTCTCTGTACAAATCATGAACACATATACTTTAGCCCATCGGCTTAGCTACTATTAGGCAATATTGGCCAGTGCATACACATCAATTTGAAAAATAAAAAAAACATGTCCAAAAACGCAATACAAACTGACGTCGGAGCGGGGTGGGGTGGGGCGGTGGCACTAGTTTGTCAGGCATAAGAAGTATGCATACGTCAGCTACGCCTCTGATAGCCTATATACATCATACAACCGATTGCGATGCGTTTGCGACATGTTTAACATTTTGAAAATAACACTACTCAGTATCATAATGAAGTCGAATTTCTGGAAATATTTTATATAAAGTACCCTTTTCACGGAGTAAAGATACAAACATCTCATTCATTTCGCATTTTGAATAATATATGTGCGATAAGCGCGACGTTTATAACGTTGGGGAGGAGTGTGGTGTTCTAATTCTTATAGACGTTCTCAGTTAGGCTATTGACAAAATATACTCATTACATTTATTACGCAAACCATCATGTACCGTGCAAATAGTTTCTCATTAAACAGAAAATTAAAGAGGGTACATCAGGATTTTTCTAGAAGCGTCTTAAATTATAAAAAGAAATCCATTTAATAATAAAACACTTATATCGATCAAAATATGATGTTAGAACCGTTGTGTTGATGTCTAAACTTTCCATATAGCTGGGGCGGAATCGGACGGAAAATACTGAAATTAACCCCGGTGCTTCACCGAGGATAGCACGCATTACTGCGCAGAATGAATTTCTTTGCAAATAAGAGCTAATTTGTAGGCTCATTCATTATGTTTTGGTCATGTAGACTAGAAACTAATTGTATTTGTCAGTTTTAAGACGGACAACTAGTTCCCCATAAAAATCCTGATGTACTCCCTTTAAAAAAACGGATTTTAACAAAGTGGAGTTAGACATAGAGTTGATAACCTATGAATTACGCCGGTCCTAATGATGACGAAGGCGCTAAAGTCGTTGTTTTATTATTATTACAACTACAAAACATTAAAAAATTCTACGAAATTCGAATTTATTGAACGCCCCTCCATTCACAGTCGAACTAACTTCGTACATTTCCGTCACCATTCGACAAAAAACGGGTTGTCATTTAAAATCCACGTTTAAAACGTCTATTTTCAAGCATTAACGGTAACATGTTTTTTAATTCCCGGACAAATACTTTCATTTGAACGCGTACCATTGAATTAAACTGATAAATATATGGCAAGCCGTTTTCACATTTAATCACTATTTAGCGATATCGATAATTCAATTTTTGATATCGCTAATTCAATTTTTGATATCGCTAATTCAATTACTGATATCAAAAATTCATTTTCGATATCGCTAATTCTATTAGCGATATCGGTAATTCAATTCTTGATATCGCTAAATAACATATATTTCGATATCGAGAATTTATCGCTAATTCATTTTTTGATATCGCTAATAGAATTAGCGATATCAAAAAATGAATTAGCGATATCAAAAATTGAAAAGCAATTATTGATATCAAGAATTCATTTATTGATATCGCTAATTCAATTTTCGATATCGCTAATAGAATTATTGTAAGAGTGAATATGGACTTCTCCCTTTTGATTTTTTTTTAGCCCTGCTTCAAAAGGGTACCAGTCACGCGCGCAATTCAACATTGCGGGGAACAGCATCCCACAAATTGAACAATGTTCTGGTAAATATTTCATAACATTAACAGTTATCTATTTCATTATTTTATTAAGACAAATACACCATAAACTCGCTTTGAAATAATGGTAAAGTTAACCAGAATTCAATGATGGTGTTGTCTTAATTCTAACTCGGCACCAAATCATTTCGGCACCCAGATGTTTCGTACATAAGTCATTTCGGCATTTATTTTCTTTTTTTTTTATATATACGACCTTAAATTTGTTATGATAAAGTGTTTATAGCAGGGGCTGCTCCTGTGCTACTCAGTTGTTGAAGTGTATAGATGATTGGTTGGAAGCAATCGATTATCGATAATGGGGAAAAAGTATATGTCATCTATCTTGACTTCAAAGCGGCTTTTGACAAAGTCCCCCATAAAAGTTAATTTAGTAAAGTTAAAGCCATGGGAATTTCAGGCAAACTTTATGACTGGATAGAAGACTTTGTAACTAATCGAAAACAAAGGGTAGTAGTAAATGGGCAGGAATCAGGCCTCATGGATGTCACAAGAGGGGTTCCTCAGGGCAGTGTTCTAGGGCCCGTACTGTTTCTGATATATATCAATGACCTCCCTGAAGCCATTTCCTGCACCACTAAATTGTTTGCAGACGATACAAAACTATACACATGCATTAGTGACCCAAGTAATACACAGAATTTACAGGATAACATATTCAATGCATGTAACTGGGCTAAAAAATGGCATATGGTATTCAATGCCAAAAAATGTAAACACCTTCACATCGGAAACAATGATGATGAAAACAATGTGTATTTTATCAAGGATCAAGAAAATAAAATTAAAAAATTACTAAGGTATCGCAGGAAAAAGACCTAGGGGTAACTTTAACTTAAGTTAAAGTTTTCTAACCATAAGGCCAATAGGAACTTAGGACTAATATTCAAAACTTTTACCTATACGGACATAGAAATGTTCCTCTGCTTCTATAAATCCCTTGTTAGACCTCACCTGGAATATATAGTACAAAGGGGTGTTTCAGTCAATAACTGATGAGCACCCAGACAGTGTAAACCCTGATCAGCCTGCAAGATGTTGTGCCAGTCATTTTGGTAAGGTTCCAATTCAATATCACGTTTTTTGAGAAGTAGTCGCCACAAAGTCGCATTTTTTAAATCTATTTTTAGACGTGGTGGCCATCTTGAATTTCCTACCGACCTGAATTTTGCTAGGATCAACTACACATCAAGAGCAACATTCCTGTGAAGTTTCATGAAAATCCGTCAAGTAGTTTCGAGGAGTAGTCGCCACAAGTTTTTCCTATATAAGTCTATGTAAACAAAGACGGCCGCTGGCGGCCATGTTTGACATCCAATCAAAATTAACTTTGGTTAGGATCAACTACATGTCGTGCCAGTCATTTTGGTAAAAGATCCCAATCAATATCATTATAGTTTTTTGAGAAGTAGTCGCCACAAAATCGCATTTTTAAAATCTATTTGTCAATCACATATAGTTCACCTTAAAACTTCAAGTCCTCGATTAATGTATTTGCCAGATTATGATGTTGGTCTAGGCCTACGGCCTGCCCGGCAAGAATTTGTATATCAGGCCTTCGGCCATCTCATCAATTGGCCTTCCGGCTATTAAAGCGAGTCCTCGATTTATGGATACATATTGAATTATGGATACATGTTGATATATGGATACATGTTGATATATGGATACATATTGATATATGGATACATGTTGATATATGGATACATGTTGATATATGGATATATATTTAATTAGCGATATCAAGAAATGAATTAGCGATATCAAAAATGAATTAGCGATATCAAGAATGAATTAGCGATATCAAGAAATGAATTAGCGATATCAAAAATAGAATTAAAACTATGCCGGAATTATGGATACATGTTGATATATGGATACATGTTGTCATGGAAACATGTATCCATAATTCGATAAGAGTTGCTAAAAAAAGTAGTTCCTGCAATAATCAACCACGTGATCGCGCGGACTGGGAAGAGAGCTAAAATGTCTACAATACGGTCCGGGCGGTGCAAACGTCAGTCTAAACCAAGATATCGATGTTCCAACGAGCAGTCGAGATCAGAAGAGGTCTAAGAGGGATAGATTCCTGGGTCACAATCAGAGACGACGTCAGGTGGGACATATAAGACTTAGAAGAAAGAAGAGACTGAATCTGGCGCCGAGAGTACTTAGACCACACATATCCGTCGGGTAGTTTCAGAGGAGTAGTCGCCACAAGTTGTTCCTATATAAGTCTATGTAAACAAAGATGGCCGCTGGCGGCCATGTTTGACATCCAATCAAAATGAACTCTCAATTTCTACCAAGTTGCGGTCTATCCTTGATAAAACTGCGGACATTTTGGAATGTTGAATTCTGGGATTGAAAATCTAAACCAGGGAGCGTTCATTGTGATTCCTGAAGTGGAATTAGCGATATCAAGAAATGATTTTTTGATATCGAAAATTGAATTACCGATATCGGAAATTCGTTCAATTCTGGATATCGCTAATTCAATTATTGATATCGCTAATACAATTTTTGATATCAGTATTAGAATTAGTGATATCGCTAATTCAATTACCGATATCAAAAATTAAATAAGCGATTTCCAGAAATGAAAATTAATTGTTGATATCTGAAATTGAATTTGCGATATCGCTTATTGAATTAGCGATATCAAAAATTGAATTAGCGATATCTTCAATTGAATTCTTGATACCGATAATTCAATTTTTGATATCGCTAATTAGTTTTTGATATCGCTAATTCATTTTTGATATCAGTAATTGAATTAGCGATATCACTAATTCATTAGCGATATCAAAAATTGAATTAGTGATATCGCTAATTGAATTAGCGATATCGCTAAATAGTGATTAAATGTGAAAACGGCTTGCCATATAAATACGTCTAAAATTCATCGTTGAATCCGTTTTTTAGTAAAGTCTTATACTTGATGTTTATCGCGCTAAAAATAAGGTTCTAGATTTTGTCGTTATTTATAAATACTGTGGTGAATCTACATATTTGAGTTAGCTGCGGTCGTATCTTTCTCAACCATTCTATGCGATAACCGAGTCAGTTCCACTTAAAGTACAAAGATCGAACCAGCGTAAAAGTATACCAGTATTTTGGCGGTAAGGCTAAAGGCGGGAAAAGGCTCCCAAAACATTCTCACTACCCCAGAGTCACGTGATGTCACCCAAACGCTCGCTTGAGTCACGTGGTATAAGTCACATGGCACCAAACCGTGCTGAGGACGCTCGTGGGCTATGCTTTTTGTTTCTCTTAGTCAGTGTAGGAGTTTTCGGGTTAATCTATGTCATTTCCTTTCAAGTTTTAACAAAGAACCTTAGTGATAAATGTTTGTTATCGCGAGCGTAAGCTCGCCTTACGGTTAACGCGTTGTTGATTTTCTGAAATTGCTATACTAAGGCAATAAAAATCTTCGTCAAACCGCTAGAGTTACCTGCCCGTAAAGTTGCATCGTGCAAGTAAAACGGTGCACCGTGCAGGTGAATCGTATTTCTAGCACGTCGTTATAACCTCACATGAATGCCGAGCGGAGCGAGGTTTTATTCGAAGGAAAATAAAGCTAATTACACTGAGATTACATCGAGCGAAGCGACGTTATACAGCTAATTTCACCGAACGAAGACAGGTCTTGTGCATTGAATATAACATAAATGTAAATTAAGTTTGTTTTCGATTCTCTTCTCTTCTCTTCTATTCTATTCAGTGTTTTCGCTGGCTCAGTCCATTCAATTTAACATATTTATTTTTTAGAATCTAATTTGTTCAAAAACAACAAAATCCACGATTTAATGCTTGATTGCGTTTAAATAAAAGTGAATGCTTAAATAAAAGTGAATGCGTCAATATTATTATTTAAAAAAATAAAGATAGAATATAATAGCCTGGTTCTCTGGCTTAAAATAGAATAGAATAGAATAACTTTTATTTTCCAATCAAGGACCATCACTGGCATTACACTCACAGTACTAGGTCCTTTGTGAAGGGCAAAGCTTTAACCAGTCTTTGATTGCAGTAAAAGTATAAGTTAAAATGATTCATTTAGAAACACCAACAAATGTAAAAACAATCCAAAATATGAATCAAATTTGATGTAGAAGCACTCGAGCAGATGTTTTGATTTTGCATTGAGTTTAGAAAACTCCACTGATGTACACTGTCTGTAAGGCATAACAGTATGAGTAATGCACACATTATTTAATCGCTCCAGTCTATTAACTTAAAACGACGCTTGCCACTGTTCAGCAACAACAAAATCAACGATTAAATGCTTGATTTTGTTTAAACAAAAGTGACTGCGTCAATATGTAAGTTAGTTTTACTAGATCTATTTTTTATATTGATCTACATGCGGTGATTTTCACTTGAAAGCAGTCCAATTTCATTAAAAATACAATATCACAAAAGGACTAAGAAAGCTGGCCAAGAGCTGACTATCCTAGCTAATAGTAATAAATGTCTGAGATTGTGTGAACTGTGTCATTGCTTTTTGTTCAAATTGTATTTAACGACCCACTGCGCTATTTAAGTCTCAATTACACTTATTAATAATAAAATTCACCTGAAACAAAAGTTTTATGAAATAATAATTATTCGCCTACCTTTTTATCCTTAAATTGTTTTTGCGAAACCAAAGGCGGTAAGTGAAATATCCTTTCTTTTACTTGAAAGCACAAACGTAAACCTTTTTTGTTCTTTGTAGACAAAGTGAAGCACCTACTGTACTGTAGACGTAATAGTACGTCACCATTAGGCATTATGACAATTTTCAATGCTGATTACGTCAGTCAGTGACGTTCGACGCAATCTTAATTTCAAAAGGGGATGTAGAGAGTGGTGACTTTGGAACGAACTGATTATTTCAAATGACACATCAGCAATGATTTATTTGTTTGTTTGTTTGTTTGTATGTTGTTTTACGTCATTTTCAACACATGTAAGGTTATATATGACGTTGGATTTTTGGGTGGTGGATGCAGACCACCCACTTGTCCTGGGTAGAACCAGTACTATAGAACCAGTACTATACACCTCCTACCATCCGTAAGGATCGACACATCCTCACAAGTCGAGCTCCCAGTAGGATTCGAACCTGCAACGGTGAGAGGCGAGAAGGTTTACAGCGCAACATTCAGTATCACATGAAACAATTCATTCCTATTCCTTCCTACCTGATCATTGCTGCTAAGTGAAGGCTTTTACATTTAGGAAATAGGTCCTGAGAAGTCTCATAAAAAAAAAGTATGCATACATAATTATACTGATCATGCTTATTCAAGTTCACCTGACACTTACTCACTATTTAAGTCATATTTTTCACAACTGTGGCCGATTTGCTTCACAATTATTATTATTAATTTATTTCTTTTATTTATTATTATCATGATTATTATTTTATTCATTTTGGAAAACATTTCCACCACTTAACTTGTTCAATATTGTTTTGTTCTGGATATGTTCATAGAAGAAAGTTGATCTAAAATGTTTCATATTATCCTGCTCCCACAAAACAATGCATGTATTCAATACTTTTTTCACAAATTAGGCAGTTTTCGCGCTTTTTTTTCTCCACCAAAATGACCAGGCTAGGGTCGGGAGTCTTCACACTTTTGTGGGGGTAAAAGCCCTGCCAACATTACAATGGAAATCACACTGCAGTGCTTGGTTTGATTTAGTTTAAACTTATTTATTTTACATCGATTGTAATGAAAGGTGAGACTATGAACTTATTTGAATCACTCTCGATGTCTTCCTGGGTAGAACCAGTACTAAGCAATGCAGATAACGTGTCTTGCTCAGGGACACAACGCAATGGCGGGAACCGAACTCACGACTTTTGGATCATGGGTCCAACGCTCTACCACTAGACAACAGCGCTCCACAGTTTGATTTGGAAGTAATAGAGTATAATGTGTAGATCCCCATTTCGATTTCGAATAGTTATGCTTAAATGATTTGTTGAATTAGGTTTTTTTATGTGATGATCGCAAAGTTTGTATGCGAATAGTAGTGGGTTGCGTTTTTTGTATGTCCCTTAGAACGGAGCAACTGAGTTGGGTTTAGAAAATCCCTATGTTATAAGGTATTACAGTATGAGTAATTCATAATTTTTCATTGCAGAGATGTTGAGATTTTATCTTATTTTCGGTAGGTGATAAAATTTGCGTTACTCGGTTTATATCCCTAGGTTCTATTGTAAAATAAAAATCTTTGACCAAGTAAAAAGATGATAATTTTCAAGATTTTGATTTTGAAAGATATGTATGTTGAATCAGTTTGCCTGAATGTGCATGAAATATGCAGGGTTTTGAAAGAATCACATTGTAGATACCTTAATTTTAACAGTAAACTTGGTTGAACATCAAGGATAAAGACCGAGTTTATCACCTACCAGAATGAATTATGTAGGTCTTATTTCTGGTCACTGATTGGTCAGTTTTATTGATGATGCTTTATCAACATTATGAATATTACACAGTGTAACCATTTTATTTACTTAAACCGACGCTCGCCATGAGGCAGTGCCTTATTTATATTATACATTCATCAAATCATCCTAAATATTTATTTTTAAGTATGTCAAACGTGTGTGACATCTCGTTACGGGTCAATGTCAGTGACGTCAACACAAACGTGTGTGACATCTCGTTACGGGTCAATGTCAGTGACGTCAACACATCGTTTTTGTCTGATAAAAATATTAACGGTTGTTCACAATTTTATTACAACGTGACAATGATACATTTTTAAAAATAATCAAAATGTCAGCGTTACATTTTTAAAAAATATTGACTGGCATGCAATATTCAACAATGTCCATATTACAAAAGTACATATTGACAGCTATTTAAGGAATAAGTTTCTTATTCATTCAAATAAATATCGAATATTGGTAATAAACATAATTCATCGAGATGTTTCGAACAAAATTGCTCAGATTTTATGATTGAATCTAAAGCGACGGTATGCACTTTTAACAAAATACCATAATGGACCAATTTAAGCTGGACTAACTTAACCTTTTTTAAAAGTCGGTTACCCATATCAAAGGTCTATTTTTGCGTCGGATTAATATATTGTAACACGTTAATCAAATTCATAAGATTTCAAATCGGTTATAATGAACAGATCATGATGTTCTGTTTAATGATCTCATATAAGGTTATATATAATAAATTAAATGTCATAGTTATTCACACGCTTAATTTATACTGTTGTTTGACTTTAAAATAAAAATCTTGAAACATCTTGGTATTGTGTTATTCTTATTGCATTTGTTTGTTTATTTGTACAGGTTTTACATCATGTTCAACGTCGTTCTAATATTTTCTCTTTATCCATGTTTCAACAAAGAGGTTCGCACGATCAATACAGCAATAGTAAAGGTCAGACACACGGCACCGAGTTGTTATAAAAATGTCATGGGGACGCTCATGGAACTTATCAGGTAATAGCTCACGCGATGCGACACTTCGTATGACACGTCACCTTGTTACGTATGCTTCAAAATAAGTTTATGTTGAATCCGACACGTGGACGAACACGTGGGTAAACACGTGGTATGTGACACGTGGTACATCGAGGAAAACCGAAGTTATGAGTCCTGTTGAACCTAACACGTGGGTATATGACACGTGGTATGTGACACGTGATACACCGAGGAAACCGAGGAAACCCGAAGACCCGATGTCTTGAACCCCCATTTTCCCGAAGACCCGAAGTCTTCAACTCCCATTTTACCCCTACTTACAGAACACAATTTATAATATTTAACTTGTAAACTTCATGTTAAATTTTTATTACCATCCATTCCTCTAAAGTTCTTAGAAGTATCAGCTTATTCCATTTTGTCACCTGTTTATGTTCATTTTGTCCAGTTTTTTTCATGCTCTACTATATAATTTGCAGCAACTCTGCAGTTCTACAGGTAAAAAGGCTCTAGGCCACTTCTCTTTATTTTATCATGATGTAAATGGAGGATGAGCCTGGAATGTTCATTCCTGTTTGATGTCATATAACCTTGTGTTGGTGCACCGTAAAATCCAATTCAACATTTTGTATGACGTTTACTTCAATTTATATGTACAAGATCTGTTCAAATAATACGTGGACTTTTAATACTTGAACGACCCTCATATGCAATAAAATAATAAAAGGAAGTTCAGTTTATTAATGTAAACAAAGAATGAAAATCACTGAAACTATTAGGTAAATGTTTGTTGAACACATCACATAGTTCATGAACACATCACATAGTTCATACTATAAGAAATGTAATCAATGCTTCTGATTTGTACTGTTTCCAGATGTTTGAAAGTGTGTATTTTCACGTGTTTTTATAAATTTACTTAAAAGTTATGGTGTTAAATAAAGTTATTAATCTTTTGTAAATCGTCTCTTCTGTTTTGCAATACAATTTTGGAATTGTCAAAGAACAACTAATTTTGGACCCATTCTTGAGGCAATCATGTGACAATGTCAAGATCGTAGGATTGATTCACTGCCATACATTTTCGAACAAGAGTTCGGTAGGCGACACACATCATTTCTCCATCTAGTTCCTTTGTAAACAGTTGGAAGTCATTAATTTTTTTATTTGTTTTACATTTGGATATATTTTACTGTGTTGTGTGGTTCTGTCAAATTGGAATATTACATGATTTAGTAAAATGGTTCACTGACCAGTAATAAATTCCAGCTTTGTGGCAATATTTATGTCTATTTGTTTATTATATTTTAGCTCACCAGAGCTGAAGTTTCATTATTAATAATAATAGTATTGTGACCGTTTTTACCGCTTTGTGTCCATCTTCGTCGTCTGCCCGGTAACCTTTGCTTAAACGGCTTCTTTTCATAAACTGCATTGCCAATTTTAACTAAATTTCACATGGATGTTGCATTGGTCAGAGGCTTTCAATTTTGTTATAATTAGGTCAACTCTACATTCAAGATGGCCGCCATTACTATAAATGGTCGAAACATTAAAACATCTTCTTCACAAGAACTGCTAATCAGAGTTCACTGTTTTTCTTTATGATTGCCAATCCCTAGACGGTCAATTTGTTCCCAGAGTTAAAAATGGCCTCCTCCCAGGTGGCCAAAGTTGTTCACATATTTTACAAAGACTTGTATATTGAATGTAGCATAAGCTTATGATTCTCTACCAAGTGTGTTCAAATTGTGACCCATGGACCAAATGTTGCATTGTCCTGTTCACTCCTGGGGTACATTAGGCTACACAGTTTACATAGAGTTAGATTAGAACATCTTTAAACAATATTCTTCTGTAACTACTATAGCTAGAGTCTAATATTTTGCACATTGCATAAGCTTTGGTTGGTCCTCTAAAATGTTTGTTCAAATAGTGACCCTGGGGTCAAATTTGGCCCCGCCTCAGAGGTCACATTTTTTCATAGAAACTTGTAACCTCTTCTCTAAAACCACAGGGCAGGGAGTTCTCATATATTGCATATTGTTTATATGTTCATGAGAGATACAGAGTTATTGGGACCCTTATATATACTCCATATGACATATTACGCAATAACAAGTTGGGTCCTTTAGCCCCCTTTGGGTCTAGACCCTTCAAACAAGTATCAAGATAATACACCCTGTCCATTTATTGAGATTGTTTACCTCATTCTTTGGATCTTTGACCAGGACCTAGTAATCTTGTATAAAATATAGATATGTCCAAAACGGTCCACTGATTGAAATAGATATATGGTCATGCACCTGTATATATATATATATATATATAGACCATATATTTTTTATAAAGAACATATTTATATAGACCAGTATATATAAATATGTTCTTTATAATAAAAAAAACCCATGTGACCGTAGCTGTTGGTGCGACTATAAAATCCAATTCAATTTATAATTAAATACCATTTTCATCTATCCATTATTGACTCAATGACGGATACGCTTCGTAAATTGTGATTTTTAAAGCTTATTTAATGGCCAAATCATGACATTTCATTTTATGCGAAAAATCCACTTAAATTGCTTTTGAGCTCACCTGAGGCTCAACGTGAGCTATTGTGATTGCTTTTTAAAAGTCATCTGTCATCCATTAATTTCTGCTTAAAGAAACTAATCCGCCAAATAACGACAAAGTTACACTACAAAACCGTTGATCAAAACCCTATCCAGGTGTTCAAGTCATATAATAATGTATATGCGCCAATTAAAAGTATAGTTTTATTCATGGGTTTTTAAAATATCCGCGACTGAATATGCGTAAAATGAATTTTGAGTTGGTTTTGATGATTTGCATGGAGTTTTCATTATTTTCAACATATGTAAGACTATATATGATGGTCGATTTTTTGTGGTGGAGGCAGACCACCCATTGTTCCTGGGTAGAACCAGTACTCCTCCCGCATTCAGTAAGAATTGACACTTCCTCACTTACAAGTCGAGCTCCCAGTGGGATTCGAACCTGCAGCGGTGAGAGGCGAGAAGGTTTCCAACGCACCGTCGTTAACCCCTCGGCCATTTATATTGTCTCTATAGAGGTAGGATTCTCAACATATGTATGTTATATAATTCGTCGCGTTAGTGGTAAAAGGTGCTATGAGTATATGCACAAAGAAGGCACATAGCACCTTTTACTTCTAAGGTGACGATATATACCTCGTCGTCAGTAGGTATAGAAACGTTGTACCTATGTTGTAAATTTGCCTGTTGATGACGAGATAGGGACTTTAAATAACTTCTCATAAACCGCTTGGACGATTTTTACCAAACTTCACATGGATGAACCCGAGATCAATTACTTCCAAGTCAGTGCGACATCCAAGCTGTTACCTTAAATCTTCTTCTCAAGAACCACTGAACAGATTTCGACAGATTTTGTGTCGCCTGCATAGCATGACAGACACTTAGGAATTGCTTCGTCGTCGTCCGTCCGTAACACTTTTACCTGCAACCTAACCTTGGCCATAACTTGAAAAGTATTTGACCTATGTTCATGAAACTTCACACACATCTTCATCTTAACCCAAGGAATGTTGTTACGTCCATTAACTCGGACTTTCATTTTGGCAGATATATTCCCCCTTTCATAAAACTTTAACCAGCAACCTAACCAAGCTCTTAATTTGTCTTCAAAGTTTTTAGTTATATTGTACTTGTTGAAATAAGCTCACGGAAGGCGACACACATGTTCCGTGAAACACCCTTCTAGTTCTGTATTAATGATCAGCCAACCCCTGTTCATCAAGAAAGATAAAAACATCGGACAGGGAAAGCAGCATTCAAGGACGACAGTCAATCACAAAACACAAAATCAAACACGCAAACAGACAAACGAGAAGGCAAAAGTAATAAAAAATACAAACGACATCACAAACACAAAAGGGTTGACAATAGGGCTACCGCCTTGGAACGGTCAGTGGCAAGAAATGCCACTGGGGGTTTAAACCTGTGCATCAAGTTTGCTCAAATGATAGAATCACAAAATATTTTTGCAACTTAGAAAATAGGAACTTTATAAGTAAATGTATACCCTCTCTCATTTCTACTGAAGGCAAATACCTGAAAGATCAACATGTTATTGAAAAGAAACTAGGAATTTGTATCAATCATTGTATACACATAGACCAGTAAAACATGTAAATTTAAATGAACTGTTTAAAGATAGTCATATACCAAAACTTACTAGAGAGCAACAAAATACACTAGAAGACCCAATAGAATTACAGAATTATTATTTTGTTTTACAATTTTTTCTGGAAAGATATAGGAATTTTCCTCTTGAGATCCATTAACCATGTTTTTTTAAAAGGAGAACTTTCAATCACGCAAAACGAAGGAATTATAACATGCATTCCAAAAACAAAGAAAGATAAACAATACTTAAAAAATTGGAGACCAATTTCTTTATTAAATTGCTCATTTAAATTAGCGTCAGCATTCATCGCGCAGCGTTTAAAAAAAGTTTTACCTTTCCTTATAAACGATGATCAGACTGGTTTTTCGGCAGTGCTATATAGGTGAAAATACACGTTCTATATACGACTTGTTTTATTATACTGAAAAAAAATATGATATACCTGGACTACTTCTTATTGCAGATTTTGAAAAAGCTTTTGATACACTTTAATGGTCATTTATTGATCAGGTATTATGTTTTTTCAATTTGGACAAGGAATAAGGAACTGGATAAAGGTTTTCTACACTGATATAAAATCCTGCATTTCCGTTAATGGTCACTTATCAGAATGGTTTTCTATTCACCGAGACTGCCGACAGGGAGACCCGCTCTCCCCATATATTTTTATCTTATGTGTTGAAATATTTACTATACTGTTTAGGACAAATAAAGACATTACAGGAGTTAAAGTAGGGGAGACTGAATATGTAATTTCAATATGCCGATGACACCTCCCTTGTATTAGATGGCACTGAAAAATCACTTAAATGTGCCCTAATTGTTTAAAATTCTATGCAGAAATATCAGGTCTTAATGTTAATGTTGATAAAATCAGAGTTATATGGTTTGGGAAAAATAAAGGCTCAAGGGCTAAACTTTGTAAAGATGTAAATTTAAATTGGGATCAAGGAGACTTTGTTATCTTTGGTATCATAATGTCAACGAACTTACATAGTCTAGTTTATTCGCATTAAATTACGATAGAAAAATAAAAGAAATTAAAGCATTACTACTATCTTGGTCAAAAACAATACTCTCATCGGTTTGAAAAATCACTGTCATAAAAAGATTAGCTTTATCAAAACTAAACCATTTATTTTCATCTTTACCAAATCCACCTGCCATTCAGATTAAAATACTACAAGATATGTGTTTTAATTTCCACTGGAATAATCACCCAGACAAAATAAAGAGAACTGTTGTAGCAACCCAAGATTATGAATATGGTGGATTAAGAATGATTAATATTAAACAGACCATATATTCATTGAAACTAACATGGATTAGTAGAATCTTAGTTGGAGATCAAAAATGTATAAAAATCCATAAACATATGTATCCATTTACGACTAACATGTTATTTCTGGGTAATGATTATGTAAAAAAATAAATTGCAAAATATCAGCAATCCCTTTTGGAAGGATATATACACAAGTCTGGATACTCTAGTAAATGTTAAAAAAACACTGTCATGGAAACAATTTTTAACACAGCCGTTATGGTACAACAATAACATTAAGATCGGAAGATCAAGAGGTGGTATGATGAAGGTATTATATTTATTAATGATCTAATGGATAACAATGGTAATCTGCTTCCTTTTAGATTATTTATAGAAAAGTTTAGCATACTTTCAAATTTTATAGAATATGAAGGTATGACTGAGGCAATTAGGGAGTACCTTCAAAATCTGCGTTTTGCACATCTGGCTTAGAAAACCCAGTTTGCTCATTACCAGTTTCTCTCATAACGGGAACAACAAACGGCTGTCGTCCTATTTATGAAGTTTTAAATAAATCAGGTGTGCAGCCAATATCTATTGCAAAATGGGGTCAATACGGTTTAAATATAGACATAGAATGGAATAAACTACATGTATTTAAAATACCTTTCATTTTCGACCCTCACAAACAACCTATGACGAGGTGAATAAATGGATCACCATTAATTTGGTGATTGAAATTTAAAAACAAATGTTTGCTCAAATGAAATCCCTGGTGTCAAAAATGGCCACGCCCCGGGGATCCAAAATTGTACAAATAGATTTTGCATTTTTTACGTAGACTTAAAGAGAAAAAATCTTCTTCTCTGAAACCGCTATGTATATATATAGCTCTCATATGTTGCATGGTGCTTTCTTCAGCTTATGGTCCTCTACCAAATTTGTTCAAATGGTGACTCTGGGATCAAATCTGACCCTACCCCAAGGGATATAGTTATATAGGAGATTCTTAAAAACTTCTTCTCAGAAACTGCAAGAGCCAGATGTTTAATAGTATGCATTTACCATAAGCGTATGGTCTTCTACTAAATTTATCCAAATGGCGACCTTGGGGTCAAATTGACCTCAAACAGGGTTCAAATATTTACATAGACATACTGAGGGAAAAACTTCGTCTTCTCTAAAACCATATGCGTATAGCATAAGCTTATGGTCCTTTACCAAGTTTGTTTAAAGGATGTCACTGTGGCCAAATCTGGCACATGCCCGGGCTCGCAGTTTCACATAGAGTTGTAAGGGAAAACAAGAGCACCAAGAGGGCCTGTATTGCGCTACTTGTTGTACAAATTCGGTGGAATTCAAGTGAATAGTGAAAAATGTTCATAACCAAACTTTGATTCCCACGGGCCACAGTCATTTGACCCCGGGAACTTCATTTGAATAAACTTGATAGAGCTTTCATTTTTTTTGTAAAGTTTGGTAAAGATCAGATACAAAATGAAAGTGCTAGAGTGTTCACAAGGCACAATTTGGCATTTTCAATAAATTAAGGGCCATAACTCTGGTGTTACTGATCAAATATAGTTTTCGAAATTGTTCGAGCTTTCATTGATAACAGCAATCTGGCTAAGTTTCGTAAAGATCAAATACAAGATAAATGTGCTAGAAGGAAATAAATACTATGTAAAAAAAAGAAAAGAAAAGAAAAAAAAGTAATAATTCAAGGGCTATAACTATGGTGTTACTATAAATCTGGTGTTACTATTCCAATATAGGCGTTTTTTGAACTTTTTCGAACTTTGGTTGTTATCAACACTCTGGCAAAATTTGATGAAAATCAATTACAAAATGAAGGTGCTATAGAGTGTTCACAGTGCAGCATATGACTTTTTTCAACAAATCAAGAGGTCATAACTCTGGTGTTCCTTGTCCGATATAGCTGCTTTTTAAACTAAACAACATGGCCAATACTAAATGAAAGTGTTAATGTTCACAAGACTGCAATGATATGTTTCAGTAAAACAATGGCCATCCATTTGGTGTTAATAATCCGATCTGGTTGGTTTTCGAACTTGCCCGAGCTTTTATTGATATAAAGACCCTGATAAAGGTTGGTAAAGATTAAATTAAAATGAAGGTCCTAGAGTGTTCACAAGGCAAAAGTTATCAGACTAAGGACAAACGACGGACAACCCGGTCTTCCCATAAAAATAAAAAATCGTCTCTTACCAGACCTTTTTATTGTATCTCGCCCAGTAGTGAACTGTTACTTCTGTAAGTGTCGACAATGGCCAAAGTCGTCAGGTGAGCAGTTCAGGGCCATTTGGTCCTCCTGTTATTTTGATGACGCCGGTTTTGGTTTAATGAACCATTCAGCGATATTTGACACTATTGTATTCAAAATCCTTCTTTTGGTATTTAATATTAAATATATGGCCATGAGCGTCAATGTACTGAATCGTATGTATATATACATAAACAATCGTGTCATATAGTGTGTACTAGTATAACATCGCATGTACTTCACTTCACAAACTTGCCCTGATTGTTGATATTTATGAAAGGTCGGATAAATTTGAAAGCCAGCTAAATTGAACCAGTAACACCAGATATATGGCCCTTGATTTATAGAAAAATTCTATAATTTGCTTTGCTAAATCTGTAGCTACGTCATTTTTCATCTGATCTTTACCAAACGTTTGAATGCTAATATCAATGAAAGCTGGGCCAAATTTGGCCCCGCCCAAGGGGTCATATGTTTTACATAGACTTATATAAGGAAAACATTAAAAAGAAATCGTCTCTGAAATCACACGGTATATCTTCAAGAGCTCTCGCATATTGCATGCATCAGCATAAACTTAGTGTCCTTTAAAATGTTATAAACTCCTAACCATGATATCATCAAGAGAATGTTATTCATTCCTAACTATGATATCATGTATGACAATGGAGAGGAACGTTATTCTTCCCTAACCATGATATCATCAAGGGAACGTTATTCTTTCCTAACCATGATATTATGTATGACAATGTAGGAGACCGTTATTCATTCCTAAACATGATATCACGTATGACAATGTGAGAGAACCATGGTATCATCAAGAGAAAATTATGTATTCCTAACCATGATATCATGTATGACAGTGACAATGGAGGAGAACGTTATTGTCCTTTAGAACGTTATTCATTCCTAACCATTGTATTATCAAGAGAAAATTATTTATTCCTAACCACGATATCAAGTATGACAGTGACAATGGAGGAGAACGTTATTGTCCTTTAGAACGTTATTCATTCCTAACCATTGTATTATCAAGAGAAAATTATTTATTCCTAACCATGATATCATGTATGCCAGTGACAATGTAGAAGAACGTTATTGTCCGTTAGAACGTTATTCATTCTTAACCATGATATCATATATATGACAAAGGAGAGGAACGTTATTCATTCCTTACCATGATATCATCAAGATCACATTATTCATTCCTAACCATGATATCATGTATATGACAAAGCAGAGGAACGTTATTCATTCCTTACCATGATATCATCAAGATAACATTATGCATTCCTAACCATGGTATCAAGTATGACAATGGACGAGAACGTTATTCATTCCTAACCATGTTATCAGGTATGCCAATGGGGGAGAACAGTATTCATTCCTAACCATGATATCATGTATGCCAGTGACAATGGAGGAGAACGTTATTGTCCTTTAGAACGTTTTTCATTCCTAATCATGATATCATCAAAAGAACGTTATTCAGTCCTAACTATGATATCATGTATATGACAATAGGGAGGAACGTTATTCAATCCTAACTATGGTATCATGTATATGACAATAGGGAGGAACGTTATTCAATCCTAAATATGATATCATGTATATGACAATAGGGAGGAACGTTATTCAATCCTAACTATGGTATCATGTATATGACAATAGGGAGGAACGTTATTCAATCCTAACTATGGTATCATGTATATGACAATAGGGAGGAACGTTATTCATTCCTAATCATGATATCATCAAAAGAACGTTATTCAGTCCTAACTATGATATCATGTATATGACAATAGGGAGGAACGTTATTCAATCCTAACTATGGTATCATGTATATGACAATAGGGAGGAACGTTATTCATTCCTAATCATGATATCATCAAAAGAACGTTATTCAATCCTAACTATGATATCTGGTATATGACAATAGGGAGGAACGTTATTCAATCCTAACTATGATATCATGTATATGACAATAGGGAGGAACGTTATTCATTCCTAACCATGTTATCAGGTATGCCAATGGGGGAGAACAGTATTCATTCCTAACCATGATATCATGTATGCCAGTGACAATGGAGGAGAACGTTATTGTCCTTTAGAACGTTTTTCATTCCTAATCTTGATATCATCAAAAGAACGTTATTCAGTCCTAACTATGATATCATGTATATGACAATAGGGAAGAACGTTTTTCAATCCTAACTATGGTATCATGTATATGACAATAGGGAGGAACGTTATTCAATCCTAACTATGATATCATGTATATGACAATAGGGAGGAACGTTATTCAATCCTAACTATGGTATCATGTATATGACAATAGGGAGGAACGTTATTCATTCCTAATCATGATATCATCAAAAGAACGTTATTCAATCCTAACTATGATATCATGTATATGACAATAGGGAGGAACGTTATTCAATCCTAACTATGATATCATGTATATGACAATAGGGAGGAACGTTATTCAATCCTAACTATGATATCATGTATATGACAATAGGGAGGAACGTTATTCAATCCTAACTATGATATCATGTATATGACAATAGGGAGGAACGTTATTCAATCCTAACTATGGTATCATGTATATGACAATAGGGAGGAACGCTATTCATTCCTAATCATGATATCATCAAAAGAACGTTATTCAATCCTAACTATGATATCATGTATATGACAATAGGGAGGAACGTTATTCAATCCTAACTATGATATCATGTATATGACAATAGGGAGGAACGTTATTCAATCCTAACTATGATATCATGTATATGACAATAGGGAGGAACGTTATTCAATCCTAACTATGATATCATGTATATAACAATAGGGAGGAACGTTATTCAATCCTAACTATGGTATCATCAAGAGAAAATTAGTCAATCCAAAGCATGATATAATTTGTTTTGACAATGGATGGGAACGTTATTCATTCCTTACCATGATATCATAAAAATAACGTTATTCATTCCTAAAAATAATATCACTTATGACAATGGAGGAGAACGTTATTCATTCTTAACAATGATATCAATTATGACAATGGGTGAGAACGTTATTCATTCCTAACCATGGTATCATGCATGACAATGGGGGAGAACAGTATCCATTCCTAACCAAGCTATCTTGTATGAAAGTGACAATGGGAGACATCTTTATTCATTCCTAACCATGCTAGCATGACAATGGAGGATAACGTTATTCATTCCTAAAATGATATCATGTATGACAATGGACGAGAACGTTATTTATTCCTGACAATGATATCGCGTATGACAATGGGAGAGAACGTTATTCATTCCTAAGCATGATATCACGTATGAAAATGGAGGAGAACGTTATTCATTCTTAACAATAATATCACTTATGACAATGCGTGAGAACGTTATTCATTTCTAAGCATGATATCATGTATGACAGTGGTGTAGAACGTTATTCATTCCTAACCAAGCTATCTTGTATGAAAGTAACAATGGGAGAGATCTGTATTCATTCCTAACAATGCTAGCATGTCAGACAATGGTGGATAACGTTATTTATTCCTAACAATAATATCGTGTATGACAATGGGAGAGAACGTTATTTATTCCTAAGCATGATATTTTGTATGGCAGTGGTGTAGAACGTTATTCATTCCTAACCATCATGTCATGTATGACATTTGAGGAATACGTTATTCATTCCTAACCATGCTATCACGTATGCCAATGGGGGAGAACAGTATTCATTCCTAAGCATGATATAATGTATGACAGTTACACCAGGAGAGAAAGTCGTTAGTCTTTCTTAAACCATGATATCATGCATGACAGTTGTGTAGAACATTATTCATTCCTAACCATCATATCATGCATGCCATTTGGGGAATACGTTACTCATTCATAACCATGCTATCATATATGACGATGAGGGAGAACGTTGTTCATTCCTAACCATGATACATGTATGACGATGGGAGAGAACGTTACTCTTTCCTAGCCATGATATCATGTATGACAAAGGGGGAGAACGTTATTCATTCCTAACCATGATAGCATGTATGACAATGGGGGAGAACGTTATTCATTTCTAACCATTATAACAAGTATGACAATGGAGGAGAACAGTATTCATTCCTAAGCATGATTCCATGTATGGCAATGGGGAAGAACGTTACTCATTCTTAATCAAGATATCATGCATGACAATGGGGAGAATGTTATTCATTCCTTACCATGATATCATCAAGATAACTTTATTCATTCCTAACCATGATATCATGTATGACAATGTAGGAGAACATTATTCATTCCTTAACATGTTATTATCAAGAGAACCGTATTCATTCCTAACCATAATATGTATGACAGTGGAGGAGAACGTTATTCATTCCGTACCATAATATCATCAAGAGAACGTTATTCATTCATAACCATGATATTATGTATGACAATGGAGGAGAATGTTATTCATTCCTTACCATGATATCATCAAGTTATTCATTCGTAACCATTATATCATGTATGACGATAGAGAAGAACGTTATTTATTCCTAACCATGATATCATCAAGACAACGTTATTCATTCCTAACCATGATATCATGTATGACAATGTAGGAGAACGTTATTCATTCCTTAACATGATATTATCAAGAGAACCGTATTCATTCCTAACCATAATATGTATGACAGCGGAGGAGAACGTTATTCATTCCGTACCATAATATCATCAAGAGAACGTTATTCATTCGTAACCATGATATTATGTACGACAATGGAGGAGAATGTTATTCATTCCTTACCATGATATCATCAAGTTATTCATTCGTAACCATTATATCATGTATGACGATGGAGAAAAACGTTATTCATTCCTAACCACGATAACCTCAAGACAACGTTATTCATTCCTGACCATGATATCATGTAGAGCAATGTAGTGGAACGTTATTCATTCCTTAACATGATATCATCAAGAGAACGTTATTCATTTCTAACCATTATAGCATGTATGACAATGTAGGAGAACGTTATTCATTCCTTAACATGATATTATCAAGAGAACCGTATTCATTCCTAACCATAATATGTATGACAGTGGAGGAGAACGTTATTCTTTCCGTACCATATTATCATCAAGAGAACGTTATTCATTCGTAACCATGATATTATGTATGACAGTGGAGGAGAATGTTATTCATTCCTTACCATGACATCATCAAGTTATTCATTCGTAACCATTATATCATGTATGACGATAGAGAAGAAGGTTATTTATTCCTAACCATGATATCATCAAGACAACGTTATTCATTCCTAACCATGATATCATGTATGACAATGTAGGAGAACGTTATTCATTCCTTAACATGATATTATCAAGAGAACCGTATTCATTCCTAACCATAATATGTATGACAGTGGAGGAGAACGTTATTCATTCCGTACCATAATATCATCAAGAGAACGTTATTCATTCGTAACCATGATATTATGTATGACAATGGAGGAGAATGTTATTCATTCCTTACCATGATATCATCAAGTTATTCATTCGTAACCATTATATCATGTATGACGATGGAGAAAAACGTTATTCATTCCTAACCCCGATAACATCAAGACAACGTTATTCATTCCTGACCATGATATCATGTAGAGCAATGTAGTGGAACGTTATTCATTCCTTAACATGATATCATCAAGAGAACGTTATTCATTTCTAACCATGATATCATGTATGACAATGTAGGAGAACGTTATTCATTCCTTAACATGATATTATCAAGAGAACCGTATTCATTCCTAACCATAATATGTATGACAGTGGAGGAGAACGTTATTCATTCCGTACCATAATATCATCAAGAGAACGTTATTCATTCGTAACCATGATATTATGTACGACAATGGAGGAGAATGTTATTCATTCCTTACCATGATATCATCAAGTTATTCATTCGTAACCATTATATCATGTATGACGATGGAGAAAAACGTTATTCATTCCTAACCACGATAACATCAAGACAACGTTATTCATTCCTGACCATGATATCATGTAGAGCAATGTAGTGGAACGTTATTCATTTCTTAACATGATATCATCAAGAGAACGTTATTCATTTCTAACCATTATAGCATGTATGACAATGTAGGAGAACGTTATTCATTTCTTAACATGATATTATCAAGAGAACAGTATTCATTCCTAACCATAATATGTATGACAGTGGAGGAGAACGTTATTCATTCCGTACCATGATATCATCAAGAGAACGTTATTCATTCCTAACCATGATATCATGCATGGCAATGTAGAAGAACATTATTCATTCCTTAACATGATATCATCAAGAGAACGTCATTCATTCCTAACCATGATATCATGTATGACAATGGAGGAGAACGTTATTCATTCCTAACCATGATATCACGTATGGCAATGGAGGAGAACTTTATTCATTCCTAACCATGATATCATGCATGACAATGTAGAACATGATATTATCAAGAGAACCGTATTCATTCCTAACCATAATATGTATGACAGTGGAGGAGAACGTTATTCATTCCGTACCATAATATCATCAAGAGAACGTTATTCATTCGTAACCATGATATTATGTATGACAATGGAGGAGAATGTTATTCATTCCTTACCATGATATCATCAAGTTATTCATTCGTAACCATTATATCATGTATGACGATGGAGAAAAACGTTATTCATTCCTAACCCCGATAACATCAAGACAACGTTATTCATTCCTGACCATGATATCATGTAGAGCAATGTAGTGGAACGTTATTCATTCCTTAACATGATATCATCAAGAGAACGTTATTCATTTCTAACCATGATATCATGTATGACAATGTAGGAGAACGTTATTCATTCCTTAACATGATATTATCAAGAGAACCGTATTCATTCCTAACCATAATATGTATGACAGTGGAGGAGAACGTTATTCATTCCGTACCATAATATCATCAAGAGAACGTTATTCATTCGTAACCATGATATTATGTACGACAATGGAGGAGAATGTTATTCATTCCTTACCATGATATCATCAAGTTATTCATTCGTAACCATTATATCATGTATGACGATGGAGAAAAACGTTATTCATTCCTAACCACGATAACATCAAGACAACGTTATTCATTCCTGACCATGATATCATGTAGAGCAATGTAGTGGAACGTTATTCATTTCTTAACATGATATCATCAAGAGAACGTTATTCATTTCTAACCATTATAGCATGTATGACAATGTAGGAGAACGTTATTCATTTCTTAACATGATATTATCAAGAGAACAGTATTCATTCCTAACCATAATATGTATGACAGTGGAGGAGAACGTTATTCATTCCGTACCATGATATCATCAAGAGAACGTTATTCATTCCTAACCATGATATCATGCATGGCAATGTAGAAGAACATTATTCATTCCTTACCATGATATCATCAAGAGAACGTCATTCATTCCTAACCATGATATCATGTATGACAATGGAGGAGAACGTTATTCATTCCTAACCATGATATCACGTATGGCAATGGAGGAGAACTTTATTCATTCCTAACCATGATATCATGCATGACAATGTAGAAGAACGTTATTCATTCCTTAACATGATATCGTCAAGAGAACGTTAGTCGTTCCTAACCATGATATCATGTATGACAATGGAGGTGAACGATATTTATTTCTGACCATGCTATTACGTATGCCAATGAGGGAGAAAGTTATTCATTCCTAATCATGATATCGTCAAGAGAACGTTAGTCTTCCTAACCATGATATCACGAATGACAATGGAGGTGAACGTTATTCATTCCTAACCATGATATCATTTATGACAATGGAGGAGAACTTTATTCATTCCTAACCATGATATCATGCATGACAATGTAGAAGAACGTTATTCATTCCTTAACATGATATCGTCAAGAGAACGTTAGTCGTTCCTAACCATGATATCATGTATGACAATGGAGGTGAACGATATTTATTTCTGACCATGCTATTACGTATGCCAATGAGGGAGAAAGTTATTCATTCCTAATCATGATATCATCAAGAGAACGTTAGTCATTCCTAACCATGATATCACGAATGACAATGGAGGTGAACGTTAGTCATTCCTAACCATGATATCACGAATGACAATGGAGGTGAACGTTATTCATTCCTAACCAAAATATCAACAGATACTGTTTTTCATTTTTTCATTGTTGTATGTGTTCTCTCTCACTTGGTCATATTTACACATTTTTCTTTTATACATAAATGACTGAAGTAAAAATAAATAATGTCCGTTAATTGTCAGGGCCTTGGGTCAGCAGAAAAAAACGACTTGACGTTTTTAACTATATAAAAAGTAAGAAGTGTCATATATTTTGCCTACAACATATACATTCAACACCTGTAACTGAGAAGTTTATTCGTTCAGAATGGGGTAATGAGTGTATTTTCAGCTCAGCTAAATCAAATGCCCGAGGAGTAGCTATACTTTTTAACAAAAACATAAACTATAAAGTACATAATTGTATATCTGACCCTGAGGGAAATTTTATAACTGTAGATTTAACTGTTAATAACAAGAGATTAACCCTTATTTCACCTTATGGCCCAAACACAGATTCCCCTTCATTTTTTGATAGGATAATGACAACTGTAGAGACCATGAATAATAATAATGACCTGATTTTATGTGGAGATTTTAATTTGGTCCAAGATCCTGAGATAGATTATTATAACTATAAAAATATTAACAATAAAAATGCGCGTGCAAAACTGTTAGAAATCAAAACTTGCTATAATCTTATTGACCCACATAGAGAATTTTATCCCAATTTAAGAAGGTACACATGGAGAAAGAAGACACCATTAAAACAAGCAAGACTAGATTTCTTTTTAGTTTCTGAAAATCTTTTATCATCTGTAAATAAGTTTACTATTGAAGCTAGCTACCGCTCAGATCATTCAATTATCATGTTAAACTGCAACTTCATTGAATTTATAAAGGGCAAACCCCTTTGGAAACATAACAATTCGCTTCTAAGTGATATTGAATATTTAAATATAATGAATAACAAAATAGATGAAATTAAAATTCAATATGCGCTACCAATCTATAATATTGATTACATTAACAAAATACCAAATAATGAACTTCAATTTACAATTACTGATCAATTATTTTTGGATACATTGTTGATGGAATTAAGAGGAAAATCAATATCATATTCAAGCCACAAAAAAAACGTAAATGAAAAACGTGAAAATGATCTTGCTCTTGAAATACAACATTTAGAACAAAGACTTTCGCCTGATCAAATATCCACTCTTGATCTATTAAAAGATGAACTACTGTTACTTCGTAGGCAAAAGATGAATGGTTTTCTTATTAGATCACGAGCTCAATTAATAGAAGATGGAGAAAAAACAAATAAATATTTTTGCAATTTAGAGACGCACAACTTTACTAGTAAAATTTTACCCAAAATTGAAAGGCCTGATGGGAGTATAATCACAGACCAGACAGATATTCTAAAAGAAACTGAAACCTTCTCCAAATCTTTATACTCCAGCAGAGATGAAATATTAGAAACAATAGATTTAGATAAAGAATTGTCAGAACTAAGTGTACCCAAATTGAATGAGGAGGAATCTAAGTCATTAGAGGGCCTATTAACCTATCAGCAAGCATCTTTATCGCTATTTTGTATGAAAAATAATCGTTCGCCGGGTACTGATGGTTTTGGGGCTGACTTCTTTAAAGTATTTTGGAAGAAATTGGCGCATTTTGTTGTGAGAGCTATAAATTGTGGGTATATTAATGGGGAACTGTCTGTAACACAGAAAGAGGGTATTATTACACTTATCCCTAAAGATAACAAACCAAGAAGATTTTTAAAAAATTATAGGCCAATTTCTCTCTTAAACTGCGTTTATAAAATTGCTTCAGGGGCCATTGCTTATAGAATAAAATCTATCTTAAACAAACTAATTAATAAAATCAAACAGGTTTTATTGCAGGGAGATATATGGGGGAAAACACAAGAATGACATTTGATATCATGCAGTTTGCAGAAGAAACAAATTTACCAGGACTCATTTTACTCGTTGATTTTTAGAAGACATTTGATTCTCTTTCATGGAAATTTATTCACAGCGTTCTTAAGTATTTCAATTTTGAAAACTCGATAATTTCTTGGATAAAAACTTTCTATAGAAATGCGAAACTGGCGGTTAATCAAGGAGGTAATTTATCTGAGTTTTTCAGCATAGGCAGGGGATGCCGTCAGGGGGGTCCATTATCGCCTTATATATTTATATTATGTGCTGAAATTTTAGCAATAAAAATACCAAAAATACCAAAAAAAAAAAAAAGGATTATCTATAAATGATATGGAATATAAACTTTCACAATTTGCCGATGATACTTCCATTTTTCTGGATGGGTCAGATACTTCACTCAATGAAACACTCGATGAACTTTCCTATTTTTCCAACATTTCTGGACTCAGGGTGAACTTTGACAAGACTCAGGTAGTTTGGATTGGGACAAGAAAATACAGTACAGACTCGATTAAAACCAAGTGGAAATTAACATGGGGAAGCAACCAATTTAAATTGTTAGGTATACACTTTAATGTTGATCTTGATAAGATAATTGATATAAGCTATAATGATAAGATAGAAAAAATACAAAACCTAATCAAACTTTGGAAACGTAGATATCTTACACCGATTGGTAAAATAACAGTAATTAAAACAATATTATTACCCATTCTTAATCATTTATTTATTTCATTGCCTAACCCAAATGATTCAATTATTAAAAAAATAAACGACATGTTTTATGAATTCTTATGGCAGGGACCAGCAAAGATAAAGAAAAGCATTTTAATTAAACAGTATAATGAGGGTGGTCTGAAAATGATTAATCTCCAAGCATTCATATATGGACTTAAGGCAACTTGGATTAGAAGACTCATGTTTAAAGGTGGACAATGGCAACATATAGTTACCCATTTTATAAACTTAAAAGACCTAATAAACCTGGGGATAGGTTTTGCAGAATTATTAATAACAAAAATGACTAACATATTTTGGAAGGATGTGTTAAAAGCTTACATTAATATTTAAGAACTAAATAAGAGCATTTTATGTGCTAACAATTGTTCAATAACTCCACTATTTTATAACCCTAATATTTTAATCGGAGGTAATGTAATATTTTACAAATCTTGGTATTCAAAAGGTATTTATCAACTTAATGATTTAATAGATGAGAATGGAAACTTTTATTCTGTTGAGGAATTTAATAACTTAATGTAAATGCACATTTTCTACTATACAATGGAGTTATTGCAGCAATTAAAGCTTAAATTAGAAAAAATATCTCCACAGAACAAATGGAAAAAATACAAAGTCCTATTCTTCCTTTTAATATCATTCCATTTATTAAGAACAAACATGGATCAAGGGACCTTTATAATATTATTAACCAAAACCCCAGCAAACCAACTTCAAAATCCAAATGGGATGAAATTTATAATATAGAGGAAGAAACATGGAATGATATATACATATCCCCCTTTAAATCCTCAACAAATACAACATTACAATGGTTTCAAGTACGGTTAAACCATAGAATTCTTCCAATCAGAAAATTTCTTCATAAAATAAACATCATTGATAGTCCAATGTGCAAGTATTGTCAAGAAGACGAAACATTAACACATATGCTTTGGTATTGTCCCCAAACCCAATCGATTATTAATAAGTTAAAAACTTGGCTGTCCAGCAATAGCATATATTTACATTTCGCAGAAGAATCATTTATATTTAATATTAGTAACACGTTAACACCAGCCAATTTGTACATACTACCTGAAATGAAGTATTATATTTTCTCAACCAAACATTTACAAAGTAAACTGTCTATAGAGGCCTTTAAAAACAGAATAAGAATTTGTTTTAGTATTTTGGAATGTATAGCAACAACAAACAATGTACTCGAACCATTTGTTAAAAAATGGAGCAAATATAAGAACCTTTTTAGTTAGTTTTGATCTATAATTTATGATATCAGAAACTTCACCCTTCCATTTTGTGTTTTCTGTAATATTCTGGCCAAGGAACTGACATAACGGTCTGATATTCTATATTATATAACAACGAGTGAGATGTGAAATGTGATCATGTGGGGGGAACATAAACAACACAATCTTTTTTTTCCTCCTTATTTATTATAGTTATTTGTTTTATCTTTTCCCCTAAAAAACAGTACTCTTCTAAATAGTGACTTTTATTACATAAACAGAGATAAAACAACACAAACAAGCTAAATCTTTAAAAGACAACCATTTATACAGAATTCTCATATTGAATACAAATAATAGATATGTATATCACTTGTGTATTGTATAATATTTTAGTTGTGTTTGTTTGTAAGGCGTGCGGTGGGATGGTCCTCCCCGACCCACAACATGCCAAATTACGTGGAGAATAAATGGGTCACCATTGGTGACTGAAAAAAAAGAAAAAAAAAAGATGTTGATCCTTGTCTAAAATTATTTTGATTTGACATTAAACATGGCTGACAGTGGCCATCTTTGTTTACCTAGAGTTATATAGTAAAAACTTCAACTTGTAGCGACTATTCCTCTGAAACTACTTGACATATTTTTATGAAACTTCACAGGAATACTGACCTAGCTATCAAAATCTATCAGTAGAGCTTCACGGTCATTGACCTCTTGTATTTATTATCAGCTTATGGATCCTCTACCAGTTTTGTTCAAATTGTGACCCTGGGATCAAATTTGGCCCGCCCCAGGGATCGCAGTTTTACATAGACTTACAGGGGACGAACTATATTGTACTGTATACTCGTCCTGTACGAATGGCATTGACATGTTACTCGTCCTTATTAGGATGTTTACTCGTCCTGCTCTGATTGTAAAAGTTCATAAGTCAAAAGCAGTCTAACACTTATATATACATAAAACAAAGGGAAACATCAAAATATATATATATATCAACAGAAGAACGTTATTCGTTCCTAACCATGAAATCACGAATGACAATGATAGAGAACATTATTTATTCATAACCATGATACCATCAAGAGAACATTATTCGTTCCTAACCATGATATCACGAATGAAAATGGTGGAAAACGTTATTCATTCCTAACCATGATATCATGTATGACAATGGGGGAAAACGTTATTCGTTCCTAACCATGATATCACGAATGACAATGGGGGAGAACGCTATTCACTCCTAACCATGATATCACGTATGACAATGGGGGAAAAGTCTATTCACTCCTAACTGTGATATCATGTATGACAATGGGGGAGAAGGCTATTCACTCATAACCATGGTATCACGTATGACAATGGGGAAAAGTCTATTCACTCCTAACTGTGATATCACGAATGACAATGGAGGAAAACGTTATTCATTCCTAACTATGATACCATGTATGACAATGGGAGAGAACGTTATTAGTTCCTAACCATAATATCACGAATGACAATGGGGGAGAAAGCTATTAACTCCTAACCATGATATCATTTATGACAATAGGGACAATATATATATATCAACAGAAGAACGTTATTCGTTCCTAACCATGAAATCACGAATGACAATGATAGAGAACGTTATTCATTCATAACCATGATACCATCAAGAGAACATTATTCGTTCCTAACCATGATATCACGAATGACAATGGTGGAAAACGTTATTCATTCCTAACCATGATATCATGTATGACAATGGGGGGAAACGTTATTCGTTCCTAACCATGATATCACGAATGACAATGGGGGCGAACGTTATTCATTCCTAACCATGATATCACGTATGACAATGGGGAAAATTCTATTCACTCCTAACCATGATATCACGAATGACAATGGAGGAAAACGTTATTCATTCCTAACTATGATACCATGTATGACAATGGGAGAGAACGTTATTAGTTCCTAACCATAATATCACGAATGACAATGGGGGAGAAAGCTATTCACTCCTAACCATGATATCATTTATGACAATAGGGGAGAACGTTATTCATTCCTAACCATGATATCAGGCTTGTCAGTGGGAGAGAAGGCATTTCACTCCTAACCATGATATCATGTATGGCAATGGGGGATAACGTTATTCACTCCTAGCCATGATACCATGTATGACAATTTGGAGAACGTTATTCATTCCTAACCATGATATCACGAATGACAATGGGGGAGAAATTTATTCATTCCTGACCATGATATCATGTATGGCAATGGGGGATAACGTTATTCACTCCTAGCCATGATACCATGTATGAAAATTTGGAGAACGTTATTCATTCCTAACCATGATATCACGAATGACAATGGGGGAGAACGTTATTCATTCCTAACCATGATATCACGTATGACAATGTGGAAAAGTATATTCACTCCTAACCATGATATCATGTATGAAAATGGGGGATAACGTTATTCACTCCTAGCCATGATATCATGTATGACAATTTGGAGAACGTTATTCATTCCTAACCATGATATCACGAATGACAATGGGGGAGAAAGTTATTCATTCCTGACCATGATATCACGTATAACAATTGGGAAAAGTCTATTCACTCCTAACTGTGGTATCATGTATGACAATGGGGAAAAGTCTATTCACTCCTAACCATGATATCACGAATGACAATGGGGGAGAACGTTATTAGTTCCTAACCATAATATCACGAATTACAATGGGGGAGAAAGCTATTCACTCCTAACCATGATATCAGGCTTGCCAATGGGGGAGAAGGCTTTTCACTCCTAACCATGATATCACGAATGACAATGGGGGAGAATGTTATTCACTCCTAACCATGATATCATGTACGACAATGGGGAGACGGATATTCACTCCTAACAATGATATCATGTATGACAATGGGTGAGAACGTTATTCATTCCTAGCCATGATATCATGTATGACAATGGGTGAGAACGTTATTCATTCCTAACCATGATATTATGTATGACAATGGGGGAGAACGTTCATTCCTAGCCATGATATCATATATGACAATGGGGGAGAACGTTATTCATTCCTAGCCATGATATCATATATGACAATGGGGGAGAACGTTATTCATTCCTAACCATGATATCATGTATGACAATGGGTGAGAACGTTATTCATTCCTAACCATGATATCATGTATGACAATGGGGGAGAACGTTATTCATTCCTAACCATGATATCATGTATGACAATGGGTGAGAACGTTATTCATTACTAACCATGACATCATGTATGACAATGGGGGAGAACGTTATTCAGTCCTAGCTATGATACCATGTATGACAATGGGGGAGAACGTTATTCATTCCTAATGCTATGGGCATTTCTTCTGAACTTGAAAACGAAAAAAGATTCGCATTATTTCATTTAATATTATTACAATAATGTTATTGCTTCGTGTGAATGCTTTAAACATTAAACATATATACACATATCTTCATGCCATCTTCAATGTCAATTATCTTCATAATTGCATTTTCTTCCAGCCAAGTATCCAATCAACTTGAGAAATCCTTACTAAGTATCGTTTATAAAAATATCAGTATTGTAAAAAGAAACGCTCTGGATGCGTATCTATAGATCAGTTTTTTTTTTTTTTTGCAATTTAGAAAGCTATGTAAACTTCAAACAGGCAACTGATGGATATGCAACGGACCTTGTCTACTTTTATTTTTATTAATTATTTTTTTGCTTTTTTAACCTATTAAAAGAAATGGTAACGTCACGAACCAAGACATCACAGAAAGTATAATCACATACACGAGTACACAATTTACATTGAAGATTATATTAAAGTACAATAGTTCAAGGATAGTTCTGCTTTACTAGGCCACACTATCTTAGTTTGCCCAAACCCGATCTTAGATTTTTCAGACGGGTAGGTAGGTAGGTAGGTAGGTAGGAAAATTCTTTTATTTTTCTGTCTTGCATGTCAGATTATTTTGTGACTGCTGTTTAAAGTTTAACTGATTGTTTGACCCTACTTTTTGTACTTATTAAAGATGAGTTTAGTATATTGGGTGCGTATTACAATGTTGATAAATATAAAATTTCTGTCTAAAACAACTGGTCAACCAAATTAATAAAGATAAAGAGCAAACACAGTTGTTGTTTTTTTTCAAAAAATAAAATAAAATAAAAAATAAAAAACATATTTTAAAGGGACACACGGCAATCTTGATTTTTTAAAAACTCACGGCGTCCCGTTAGTTTTTCTCTTCGCTTGCATTTGTTCAATCATTAATAGTATTTGTTAGAATAGTTCAAAGCAAATTATTTTTACATATTACTAACTTTTTATAATAGTGCATCAATAATATATTTAAAAAATTGGTGAAATAATGAAGATAATTGAAATTTCAAGTTTTTATTTAATCATATGCAAGCAGTTTTAAAGTCAAAATGACGCAGGATAAGTAAATTGAGGAGCAAATTTTAATGTTTGAATAAAATTCAAGATTGCCATGTGTCCCTTTAATGTAAAAAAAGTTTGGAGTGGGGCCGAATTTTTTTTGGACCGTTTGCGTTCGGGCAAACAAACATAATTGTAATTATGGCCTTAGTACTTTTTTTTGTCAGAAAAATAGGAGACATAGGTATTTCTTTTCCGGCGACGGCGGCGGCGTTAACATTCACGTTTAGCGTTTAGGTCATTTTAACAGTTGGTGGTGCGGAACATAGAAATATGTAAACAAAAGAATTAAAAAATCAACCTATGTAAGAATTGACCAAAACAAAAAATAAAAATTAAATACGAGTATTTCACTTTCGAGTGTGTGTGGGGTGGCGGGAGTGGGGTGGGTGGGGGGGGGGCAAGGGCGGAGGCAGGGGTGTATCATATCATACTATGTGTAAGAAATGACCAAAACAACACAGAAATATGTAAAATAAAATAAAAAAAACAAAAAACATTCCTGTTTTGAGTTGGGGGTGGCGGGGGCGTGGAGGGGAGGGGAGGTGGGGTAAAGGGGCAACATAGCTATGTGTAAGAATTGACAAAAACATCAGAAATAAATATAATAATATAAATAAAAAAGTAAAAAAAATGAGTTTCGAAAACTAATGTAAATATTCCAGTTTCGAGTGGGAGGGGGGAGGGGTGGCGTGGAGGGGTGGGAGTGTGGTGGGGGAAACAATATGTGTAAAAAGCTATGTAAGAATTGACCAAAACAACACAGAAATATGGGGGGGGGGAGAAGGCGGAAGGCGGGTATGAGGGTGGTTTGGGGAGGGGCAACATATATATATGTGTAAGAAACAATGTGTAAGAATTGACTAAAACGACACAGAAATATGCAAAAAAAAAAAAGGTTTCAAGTAAGGGAAGGAGGCGGGTGGGGGGTGAGAAGCGGGAGGGTGGGGGAGAGAGGGCAACATATATGTGTGTAAGAATTGACTATTGACTAAAACAACACAGAAATATGTAAAAAAAAAATATAAAAAAAAGTGTGTTGGGGGTGTGGGGTTGGAGGGAGTGGGGGCAGTGGTGGAGGAGGGAGCGCATGCCCCGATATCAGTGAGTTATGAATAAGATGCATAATGCTATAAAAAATCCCAAACCAAAATTATAGATATATACATACTTACATGCAAACCTAGATCTGCCATTATTGCACATGTTATGGGCTATTACAATTTGGGTTCCATGGGAGCCCAGAATTTGCAGAAGACAAAATTACTCACCCAACCCTTTACAACATACTATAAGAAAACCATTTCCCAAATTTAGTTCAGCTAGGACAAGAAATGTAAGAGATATAGACCTGTAAACACAGCTTACACGCAAAATTTGATGTGAAACAGACACATTTTAAGGGCTATCAGAATTTGGGTTCCATGGGAGCCCAGGGGTTACAGGAACCAAAATTACTTAATCAGCCCTTAAGATAATGCTATAAAGAAGCTAATGGCCATATTTGGTTTGTGCTAGGGTAAGACATGTAAGAGATATAGACTTGTAAACACAGCTTACACGCAAAATTTGATGTGGAATGGGACACATTTTATGGGCTATCATAATTTGGGTTCCATGGGAGCCCATAGGTTACAGGAATCAAAATTGCTTATGCAGCCCTTAAGATAATGCTATAAGGAAGCCCATGGCCAAATTTAGTTGTGCTAGGATAAGAAATGTAAGATATATAGACTTGTAAACACAGCTTACACGTAAACCTTGATTTGAGACACCGACGCCAACGCCGACGCCGACGCCGGGGTGATTACATAAGCTCTCTTATTCTTCGAATAGTCGAGCTAAAAAGTAGTACATTGTGCACTGAACATTGAACTTGATATAAACGAATCACGATATAAATGACATCTGACCTACATATTTTATTTTGTTGTTGTTTTTGTTGTTGTTGTTTTTTTCTGTTTTTTTTTTGTTGTTGTTGTTTTTACTAAAATGACTAACTGTAGTACAAAATAAAAATGAAAAAAAACAAAAAAACATCCGCGCATCAAGAAATAAATGAAAAAAATCACAACTTTAACGGGAATCGTATCACACAATTAAACAGGGCATACTGTTCACAGAGAACTTCAACCAAACGTAGGAATAAGGACAGACAGACAGTACTTAGAGATCTCTTTAATACTCTCTTTAACAATTGGGTCGTTAAAGTTCATGCAAGTTTAAAATGGAAAATACTCAGAAAAATAAAAGGTACGCTCTTTTCTTTTCTTTATTTTCTGGACATCAAATTAGGAAGTAATTAACGAAATGTGTGAAATAATTAGATAGACTCCCATCAAACAAAGAATCAGTCTCTACGACTTCTTCTCATAGCAGTGAAAACATGAGTGCTCATTGAATTATACAGCCTAAGTTGACAAGCTTAAATACAAATCTTTAACCATGTTTTTTGTTATGTATATAGAGGGTCATATTTGTTTTAAAACAAATCATGAGTTATAAAGAACGTGACTCTATGATGTTGTCTAATGATGCCGAATACATGTATCAAGTTTTAATTATGTAAAGCAGTTTCCGAGATACAAACTAACATACAAAACGTTAACAGGTAAAGGGGACGCAGACGACGATCAAACACTAACAATAGATATTCCTGAGCTAATAAAACCGAGTTTGCTACTTTTCTTTCTTGTTTTGTTTGTTGTTTCCAAGGGATACCATTTTCAGTATTTATTGTCATTCACGCTAGCGTTTGTTTAGTTTGGTCAGTGCAGTGAGCCGCTGTAAAAAGTTGCCCGACTACAAATCAGTTGTGTTATTAACCTTTCAATATTTATTATAACTTCCCCTTACAAAAGATAAAAAAGAACACATTGTCTTTAAACTAAATAGAACTAACAATGAAAGGTAATTATATTTAAGATATGGTATACAACTATCAATTGATATTTAACAATCACAATGTTTTTGTAATTAAAGATCACCCACTCATGACCTCAAGAATAGATAAAAAAAAAATCCCCAATTAATAACTTTTCTACACATTATATATGATTTTTTTTTTCACTGTTATATTGTATATAATTGTATGCATAATATATTGTAAGGTGCACAGAGGGATGGTCCTCCCCGACCCTCGTGCACCTATAACGGGGAGAATAAACGGACCACCACTTTGGTGATCGAAATTAAAAAAAAAAAAAATTATTATAACGTGTATATTACATGCAAATTTGTGATTATGCGTTTCTTTTTCCATTTCATTCATCTGGTATTCTTTATTTCCTTTACATTTTCCGTATTATAAACTAAACTGTTCTCTAGTCAGTATTATATTAAAACTAAAGAAATACAATATGCACTTGAAAACGACCTTTACGCTTGTATACTTAAACAAAAAGGAAACGCAACTTTGTGTTTATTGGCAACTCTGTATTTATAACTAAATATTTTCGCGTGTATTTAACTTAACGCAATAATTTTATTTCCGTACGCAGTATTGAGGTCTCATATTAAAGTTCTGCTATTTTTTGTGTGAATCCGACTGTCAGAAAAGGAGTATCCGAGTGTCAGATATTCGGTTGTTATAAAAACAAATTATGTTCAAGGTCGTTTTGTGGCGGTTTTTGCTGAGGTGTGACAGCGTTGACCTAGGTGTATGAGGCGGATATACGCGTATCTTAACGTGACGTAAAACATTAACGTCTTTGGTTAGGACGGTTATTGGTCAACACAGTCTCTCTTAGACGTTATTAAAACAGTCTTGTTATGGTGCACTGATGCACGGCATATACTACGAAACTCCGTTCAACAGCAAATTTAACGCCTCTTCACGTTGCTCTTTACGTTAAGAAATTTGGGGGGGGGGGGGGGGGGGGGCTCTGTGGGGGGGGGGGGGGAATATGGATTCTAATAATAGATGACTTGTGACAAAATTCAGTCAGGAAATGGCACGTGTTCTCGATTACATTTGCCATGACCTACGCATCTAATGCTTTTGTTAAAAAAAAATCATGATTAATCTGAGAGTAAATTTTAATAGAAATATGGTGGAGGCATCGGTCAAGATTACGGTCACTATTAAATATAAAATAGATTATTCGAAAGAAATTTTTTTTTCTTTTTTTTCATATAATTATATTGACCTTAAAAAAGTTTTTCCTTAAGTATATACGAGGGTTGTCTAAGAAGTGTGTGGACTTTTCTCATAAGTGTTGTATTAGTTGAAAGAATTGTCTCATATTTACGTAAAACAAACTTTGGTCTTTGTTTTTTAAAATAAATAGAACATTAATTTGTTTTCATCAATAATACGTAACGTGTTTCCATGGAAACCATATAGGTTCCATTCGGCGCACGTCAAATTTCCGTCACTTATTACAACCAATAAATCCTTTTCAATGATCAAAACTACAATTGTCATTGGACCGTATGACGCGGGAAAACGTCTGCCCGTAACGCGACGTTACGACGTCATTTCCTGTTATTCTGAAGTTTGTAACGGTTTCCGGAGCAGGGATACTGTAAAACATCATCAATTGGTATTAACCCGTTACCCGTTAAACATGACGTCAACAGGTGATGTGAAATTGCGGGCAGTGATACAGTTTTGCGAAGATCTCGGGAATACTCCAACGCAATTTTCAAATTGATCCAAGAGTCGGGACGGAAATGTAGCAGGGTCCTGTTTTATTAAACATCTTACGATAAGTCTCAAATTTTAAAATCGTTCACTTTTTTCACCTATACATTCAATGTAGACATGTATATGTTCACGTATTGCAGAAATAGCATATGTATAGGAAAATAAATGAAATCACGTTTATTTGAATGAAAAGTGTAATTTGTGAAGCATTTAAGAAATTGATATACGATCAAAATGGTCGTTAGTTGTTTCATAAAACGGGGCCCAGATCTTTAGTGTTCAAATGGCATGGACGGTTCAAAGACGGTCGTCAATCTATCGCCGATGATGAGCGTTGTGGCCGCTCTCCGAACGTGAGATCAACGATGGTAGAGAAAGTGAAAGGAATGGTTTACGAAGATAGACGCTTTACTGTCAGAACGTTAGCTGCTGAAATGTGCACTTCCAAGGATACTGTTCAAAGAATACTTACAGATGAACTTCATATGCGTAATGTAAGTGCTAGATGGGTACCGAGACTTTTGTCCGATGATCATGAATTGAATTGAATGTTGCTTAACGGCTCATCAACACAGTATAGGTTATTTAGAGCCGCCCCAGAGAGAGGGGACGGATACATAGGAATCCGGGAACCTGCCCTACTCTTATTATCGAATATATTCCTATGGATCTTTAACGTGCTCGGAGGATAGACCGATACACGGGACCGCCCGGTTTACGTCCCCATCCGACGGACGGGGCCGATGATCATGAAAGCAGGCGTGTGTCATGTTTAGGTATTGTTTGGGGCGCTTGTTTCAGCCAAAGGTTTTTTGGACTTTTAAGATAAAATTAATCTACTACCTATATAAGTTATATATCAGTGGAACAGACATTTTTAGTGGTAAATAAAAATACCTTACTTTTCAAAATCGGTTAAGAAATAAAAATTTCATGTGCGAAAGTTGATTTTGATGGGTCATTTTCAATGCAAAATTCTGCTGCATGAAAAATTCGAAAAATATATATTTTTAGATTTTTTATTCAAAAATAGTTTTAAATTGTTGGATATTAGTACATTAAGAAAACCTGAACGTGTTATAACAAAATATCAAGTTTTACTGAAGTTATTTGACATTTTGTAATTTTCTGCTGTCCTACCAACAAGGAATTTACATAGGAAAAGCCCCATCAAAAAATCATTTTGGCTGTAAAATATTTATTTCTCAACTGATTTTCAAAAGTAAAGTAGTTTTATTTACCACTAAAAATGTCAGTTCTAATGATATATAACTGATGTACGTATAATTTAAATTGCTCGAGTCACTGCAGAAAAACCTTTGGCTGAAACAAGCGCCCCAAACAATAGGACATGTGTTGACGTCAAAGATGACACTGATGCCGAGTTGTCCGTCGTCCGTCCGTCGTCCGTCGTCCGTCGTTAACTTTTGTCTCGTTAAGACGATAGGGCCTTTATTTTTCATCCGATCTTTACCAAACTTTAACAGGTTGTTAATATCAATTAAAGCTCGAATAAGTTTGAAAACCAGCCAGATCGAACCAGTAATAGCAGAGTTATGGCCCTTGATTTAGTTCAAAATGCTATAGTGCTATATTTTGCCTCGTTAAGAGGATAGGGCCTTCATTTTCATAGAGCGTTATTATTCATGAATATAGAAATTCAGATAACTATTACTGTGTATGGAAACCATTGAACGCTCTAGTACTGTGATGGAGTTTGACCTAATTCGAGATTCCATATACTGCATATAGTGCACAGTGAAGCGTGAATTTGCTGTACCCCTCGTGTATGGAGATAGTAAATTGTGAATTCCACTTTCTGTATAATGTTTTGAGTCGATGTGAAATACATTTTGTTCTAATAAAATTCCAAGAAATTGTTGTATAGATATATGTGTGTTTTATATTGAGAATAAAGTTGCTTTAGACCTCACTGTCCAGATCGGCAATATTCGGGAGGCGTTTCATGAAAGTAATGTATTGTTGGAATAGCCTGACGTCATAGCCTCTGTTTCATATTTATTTATTTTGATGCTGATGCGGCCATCTTTTTTTCACACATGAAATCAAAGAGAGCTTTTGACGTTGTACAATTAGGCGTATACACTTTGTCGTAAGTAGAATATGTGTTGTAATGTGGAGAGAGTTGACACCGTCGACTGTTGTACGTATCAATAAAGTGTGCAGACGCAGTTGATGACTGGTTTGTTATTGTTTGTCAACTTCGTGTTTGTATAGCGTGACCTAGTTTACTGCGCTTGATGACATAACTTGTTTGTCAATCAATTTCCATGATTAAATATACGGGTGAAAAGTCGGAGGGTAGTGTGTGCACAAACATGCCCCTTAAATGTGTAGTTGATGTTTGCGCATTTGGTAACCGTTAGTAGCTATACTAAAGTAAAAACGGGAAACCCTCGGATGTTTTCATTTACCGCCATGTTTTTCCTGTTTGGCGCCTTAATTTTTTTCAGCGATTCAGCGAAGTGAATCGTCGTATTAAACGCATGTATTGTAAGTAATATGCTAAACTGTAACAGTATAATGTGTTTTAAATGGAATTTGTGTGTATATGCGTTGAAGAGTGGTACAAAAGTGTCGTATTTTTAGTGTCTTCATAGCGACAGGACAATTGTTATCAGAATAGAATGGAATATTTCCATTGAGAAACAATAGTGAAGTTCAGTGACTTCCATTTGATGCAAGGTGACCACGAGCGCGACTCCTTTTTCAAAGAATGACTTGGATCCTACATGTATCTATGTATCTACCGATACTGCAACACCCCCTTTTGACGATTATGTACAGGTTCCCTGGGTAGAACCAGTATTAAGCAATGTGTATTAATTATCTTGCTCAAGGATAAATGACATGGCCACGGCGAGGATCGAACCCACGACCTTTTTGATCTGAAGTTCGGTGCTCTACCACTGAGCCACGTACTCCACTATAAATGTAAAAGGATAATTCTCTCTGATTTCTTGTACTGGTTGTACCCAGACAAAGTACGTGGTCTGCCTCCACCACAGAAAATTGTCCATGATATGTAACCCTACATGTGTTGAAAAATGACGTGCCACACATGCTTGATGGTGTGTGACAGGTGTCGCTGAAGAGTGATCTGTGTGTTTTTTGCGCATGGCATGCCGGTAAGCAATGGCGGTGTAAGCAATAGTACCGTCTCCTGTGTGTTATATTGTCGGGGAGGACTGGGCAGTTTTTATAGTGAGTATAAAGTTGATTAAGACCTCACTGTCCAGATCGCCAATACTCGGGAGGCTTTTCAAGAAAGTAATGTGTTACTGGAACAGCCTGACGTCATAGCAATCCATTTCCGTTTTGATCCGGCCATTCCTCCATTTTGTTTTATTTTGTGCAGCAAGAGTGCTCCAGTTAGGACGAAACAATTTATCGTAAGTAGAATATGTGCAAGTTTACACTCTCCACTGTCATACGTGTCAATAAAGTTAGCACACATTTTCAGTTTATGAATGTTTTGTGTTGTCACGGATTGATCTACATGAAATTAGTCTTGATCATGTTCGACGCCTGATAATTTTGTAAACAAGCAAGCGTCGCAGATGATCTAGACTACGTATTTGTTATTCATTCTGCATGTTTAAAAAATCGAGTGAACAATTGGAAGGTTGTGTGAGCATAAACATCCCCTGACGATTCTAGTCGTCGTTTGCATATTTGGTAATCTGTAGTATCTAAACTAAAAGAAGAATACCTAGACGGAGACGTGAGAACCATGGCTGTTGTGGTAGTCAGTGTCATTCAGACCCTGTGTATACCAAATGTGTCTAGGATATTTGTGTATGACTCATGTTTCAGGAGACTTCCAGACATATTTATCTTGTGTTCTTTTGTTGCCATATAATTTTGGAAACTTAACCCTGCGGTCGCCAAGTGTTAAACATACTTGACTCGAGTCCCAGAAATCACGTGTATGATTTCCAGTGGGGTCACATCCCAGATTTTTCAAACAAACTCCCGCAGTATCTTACTTGGGCATGGTACTGTGAATATAGGTCATCCTTCGGAGGGATGTAAAGTTGTCTGTCCAGTGTACAGGGAGAACTATACCCTGTGCAATATCTCTCTGAACTTCTGTGTTAAGCAGTGATACAAAACCAGGGCCCTATATGAATTATATAGAGATTATTTAACTGCTGGGATCGATTATAGGGAAATCCTTCACAAGAGGTAGGCGTGTAGTTTTTTTCACGAACGAGCGCATGCGAGTAAGTAAAAAAAACAAAGCACGTCTACCATCAAGTAAAGGATTACCCATAGTCGATCTCAGCAGTTAAATAATCCATTTATTACATTTTAAATTACGTTTTTGCAAACAAATATTCGCTTTATTGAACGTTGTCGGCGGATGATGTTGACGTCAGCAACACTTTATTGACGTCACGACTCAACGTCGCAACGTTAATTATTATTGTGTTCTGAGTTAGTTATTAATATTTAGCGATAATGAATATTCTTGCACTGAGTTCAAACACCTGCGCCTCTTTTAGCCATGTTGACGTACAGATAAAGTTGAGTGCTTCGGTGATGCCGAATAATTAAAAATAGACTGAATACAACATTTTTGTTCCTGAAGGATTTACTTTCGAGTGAAAAAAATAAACTTGATAACCAGTCACATTTAGCCAATCTCAATGGCTCGCTTATTTGAGAATTGACTGGAAACGGCGATGCATTCCGTTTGATATTGGCCATCTTCACGGTAATGGATAAAATATGATATGCTGACAAAAACGGTTATTTTGCGTAATTAATTTGTTAAACATAATTGGTACGCACCAATAAAGAAATTTAATTGTGTATTTAGCCTAATTTAGCGAGTTTTAACTGGGAATTTACGCAAATACCTTGCTTATCTGTAGCTCTGTTCTGTGACGTTTTATGTCATAGAACTATACCAAGCCTAGTTGCACTGCCATTGTTGTGTACTGGTTAATGAAATTGAGTTCTTTAAAGTTTTAATACACAAACTTTGTCACATTTCTGTTCTTGATACATTGGCAGGGATGATTAGTGCCATGTGTAGTTGTGCATGTCATTGATGTGTTCCAGTTTAATGACTTTTGGCGGTGTTATGCCCCATTAAAGGACATAATATCACGCTTCCCATACCGGGAAAAAGTTCAGAACTTTTTTAAAAATTGTATTTAATTTATTGTAATTTTAATTTTTAAAAATTGTAAAGACTGAAATTTAAAAAAGAACAGAATGAATGCATGCATATATCATAAGAAAATACAAAAATGCAGACTCTTGTCACCATTTAGTATTTTCATTAAATGCATTTCAGTATGCTAACATGCAGAGAAATAAAATAAATAGCAATATATTTAAAAAATGTAAGGCTAAACTGAGGCATGTACAAGTTCAACTAACACGAGTTCCAAAGAATCTAGAAAGATCGCGCTGCAAATTCAGAAATGCTACATACACCAATATTTTGAGTAATCGCACCTTTTGTATTGTTTCATGTTGATTGAACAATCAACCATAAAATGAACCCAATTCAGAAACAGCCGATTAAACACCGGTTCACACTTGCCATTGTTCCAGTTTACGCTACCGTGTGTACAACTAATTAGTAGGCACTTAAAGGGACACATGGCAATCTTGCAGTATTTGAAATGGGTGTCACAATTTATATATCCAGTATCATTTTTACTTTTACCCTGGTTACATTTAAATAAATAAAATTTTAAGTATTCCTATTTCGTCTTATTATACTATAAGTTTTAATATATTACTGGTGCAATAATATATAAAAAAAAAATAATAGAAAAAAACAAATGGCTTAATACAATTCTTATAATTAACATTAATGATTGAACAAATGCAATTTATGTAGAAAAACTAACGGGATGCTGCTAGTTTTTGAAAACTCAAGATTGCCATGTGTTCCTTTAACACTTATCAGTGATCGTAAAGTTTAAAAACAGACAGGCTGAGTATCTCTGGCTAATTCGTAAGCAAACATTTTCTGTTTTGATCAGCCTTTTTGGCCGCTAGAGGGCGCCACATTATTTGATGTTTTACCTGGCTCGATCACGCAGTTAAATCTGTGAATAATGTCACAACTTTATGGTCGTATTTGTTTTGCTATCGCTAGAGTAGAGTTTAGGCATCCGCATGACATTCTGCGCATGCGTAGTAACGTCGCACTAGTTAGTCTAAACTAACACATAGAACTGCGTTCTTGTTTACAAAATGGACGCCGCACTCGTTACTAAGGTTACCCTATACCAGCAAGGTTAACTACTTGATAAATGTTTATATTTTTAAAACTTTAAAATGATTTATGTATTAATGCTGTCCGAAATATGCTTATCCGAATACAAAGCAACACACAAAAGCGCCATAATGTGAAGAAAATACACAAAACACTACTTTAATTCTGATAATAATATAATGCACTAATGAAAACCACTTATCAAACATTAAATACAGTTTAAGTAACATCAAGATCCCCGTTTACCCTTTGCTCTTTTCCGCTTTCCCGTTGCTTTCCGCCATCTTGTTACGTCACGTTCTTGCTCACTCCTCATAAAATGGAGAGTAGACTCTTGACCCAAGTTCGCAACACTAGTGTTACGTTCTTGGTGTTAGTTTAGTTCTAGTGTTGCGACTCGACACTCGAGTGTGCAAAACAAATACGCCCTATATGACAGATAATGTTGAGCGTGGGGACACAAACCAGTTGATTGACAGCAAGAGGCGTAACAGTGGGTGGAGTCTTATCGCACCGACAATTTGACAGTGGTTTTCAATAAACGCTGACATAATTAGTTTATCGATCTAAATTGATGGTCACTAATTAGCTAAAACACTCAGCGGGATAGTGGCCTATAAACAGTGAAAGACTTTATAAATTAGAATTCGGGATTTTCCGAGATCTTCTAGACGAAATCGGTCGGAAATTTGGATTCGCCAGACCGCCGATGTCTGGCGAAATTGGTGTGTATTTCTTATGGTTTTCATTCGCCAGTTCAGGTTACTTTTCGCCTATGGCGATTTGGCGAATGGCCTAGTAAGCCCATAAAAATTAACCATTGGTATTCGTGAACAATCGTAAAGATGTGTTAATGCTCTGATCAATGAAATGTGAACCCCAAATTGTACTTTTGTTTTCGATCGCTGTCGTACAAATTTGTTACCTCACCGGTTGACTCATAAAATATGTTACAATTTTAGCCGAGTATTTTCAAATAAAACTCAAAATGCTCCGTCGTATATGCAAGCGTCTAATAATTTGAATCGATAAAGCATGTCGTCTGAGAACAAGTTAAATGTCAACACTAAATTTCCTTCATAGGAGGGAGAACAGCCTAAAAAACAGCGGGTTAAAGTCAACACTTGTCAAAAAAAATAAACTAACATCTTGTGTGGTGTCACATATTAGTACTGTGAACAATTTAACGTTTTTGCAACAACGGTGTCGGACAAACACTGGTATAAATTGTCCTTGAAAGCAGTGGGAAAACCTGAAAAAAACTCTCTTGGGATAGTTTTGTTCTCAAAAAACTGTGGGAACCCTGTAATACACTAACTTTGTACAGACTAGTTCTCCTGCTACTGTGGCTGGCATTCAACAAATAGTGACCTATATCATTGCCATGTGCCGGTTGAATGAATGTTGAAAATGTGATATGGTCCCCTGCACATTTAGCCAGTAGAGCATCCACAGACTCTTTCACCTCTTGTCTGCACCGTATTTTCAATACTATAACACTTAGAGATACCAAACTTGGTATGTGGATACATCTTGGGATAGCTGTGTGTCGCATACCAAAATAAGGCCACTGTGACTATGACCTTGACCTGTGACCTCTGTCATAGAAAATGCTTGTCCAGAACATATTTTCAATACTATAACACTAAGTCTTAGAGATAGCAAACTTGGTATTTAGATACATCTTGGGATAGCGATGTGTCGCGTACCAGAATAAGGTAATTGTGACCTTGACCTGTTACCTGTTACCTCTGTCATAGAAAATGCTTGTCCGGACCATATTTTCAATTCAATAACACTTAGAAATACCAAACTTGGTATGTTGATACATCTTGGGATAGCGGTGCACATGTCGCATACCAAAAAAAGGTCACTGTGACCTCTGTCATACCCCAAACATTGTGAGAAGCATCAGTATGAAGTGGAACTGCGCATATACATGAAGTCATGGGGTATGCGTTTGCAAGGGTATTAATAACCTTCTGTGATAGTTATGGCTCCCCCACACAAAGTGTGGAGGGGAGCCATATTGATTTTGTGCTGACTGTGTCACAAACGATGTCCGATCAATAACTAGAGAATGGTTGGACCTAGGGTCCTCAAACTTAGAAGGATGGTTGATCATGACCATTAGATGACCCCTATTGATTTTGGGGTCACTAGGTCAAAGGTCAAGGTCGCGGTGACATTGACTATCAAAACGATTCCGATCAATAACTAGAGAATGGTTGGACCTAGGGTCTTCAAACTTGGAAGGATGGTTGGTCATGACCAGTAGATAACCCCTATTGATTTTGGGGTCACTAGGTCAAAGGTCAAGGTCGGGATGACATTGACTATCTTAATGATATCCGATCAATAACTACACAATAGTTGGACCTAGGGTCCTCAAACTTGGAGGGATGGTTGGTCATGACCAGTAGATGACCCGTATTGATTTTGGGGTCACTAGGTCAAAGGTCAAGGTCACGGTGACATTGACTATAAAATCGATGTTCACTAGGTCAAAGGTCAAGGTCGCGTTAACATTGACTATCAAACGATGTCTGATCAATAACTAGAGAATGGTTGGACCTAGGGTTCTCAAACTTGTAAGGATGGTTGGTCATGACCAGCATATGACCCCTATTGATTTTGGGGTCACTAGGTCAAAGGTCAACGATGTCCAATCAATAACTAGAGAATGGTTGGACCTAGGACCTCAAACTTGGAAGGATGGTTGGTCATGACCAGAACATGACCCCTATTGATATCAAAACGATCCCCGATCAATAACAAAACAATGTATAATCAATAATTAGAGAATGGTTGGACCTAGGGTCCTCAAACTTGGAAGGATGGTTGACCAGTAAATGTCACTGATACAGATAGTAGATACAGTCACAGGGATATTGAATATCAAAACGATCTCAGATCAATGAGAACGGTGGACCTAGAGTCGTCAATTATGTCTGTTCGGGCGAGTGGGGGAGCCATACGTTTTTGTCCCATGGACAATAACAATTTCTAGTTTTAGTTTGACATTCTTTTGATCTACATCATTATTAATTTCGCTTAGTTGTGTACACTCTTTTTGTGATGTCTGGGCGATCTCTGTAGTGTAAGGAAACACGCTTTTCTTTCGAGAAAAGAGATTCAAGTTCAAGTCTTGGCAGGGACCTGACACACTGAGTTGTACATACAAATATTTTTTCCCACATCAGTAATGTTGTTTTTGTACAGCATGAACTTAAAAATATGTACATTTGATAGTCATTCATCATATTATTACCGCATGTAAATTGTAATTATTCATACATATTCAGAGTGTGTTTTTATATAATTGTGCTTTAAAAATATTATTTATAGTCAAAAGAATACATATAGCCGGAATACATATTTATAGCCGAAATCACCTATAGCGAATTGTCGGTTTTAATGAAGGTCCTTTTTGTCCAGCTCCTCCAGTCTTTGCTTTATATAAAAATAGCGAATATAGCACTTCCTTGGTTATAGCAAAGCACTTAAATTGGACGTTTAGTTTCAAATAAAAAACTTTTTATCTTTATTTTGCTTTTCCATTTTGTTTCATGCCATATTGCTACACCAAATAGAACTCGCTATTAATTTTACACAAACAAACCACACATGATGCTCTAATTCCAATGCAATGAATTAAAACAAATATATTCTACAATTTTCATTCTTATTGCCGCTCGTCGTCATAGTATATATTGTATACTATGACTTTTCTTGTTCATCCTATCTTTACCAAACTTTACCACATTGTTAATATCAATGAAAGCTCAGACAAGTTCGAAAACCAGCCAGATCTAACCAGTAACAGCGGAGTTATGGTCCTTGATTTAGTTAAAAATGCTGTATTGCTATATTTTGCCTTGTTAAGACGATAGGGCCTTCATTTATGATCCTATCTTTACCAAACTTTACCACATTGTTAATATCAATGAAAGCTCGGACAAGTTCGAAAACCAGCCATATTAGCTAGTAACAGCGGAGTTATGGCCCTTGATTTAGTTAAAAATGCTATATTTTACCTCGTTAAGACGATAGGGGCTTCATTGTTCATCCGATCTTTACCAAACTTTATCAAATTTTTAATGTCATTGGAAGCTCAGACAAGTTTGAAAACCAGCCATATTGAACCAGTAACAGCGGAGTTATGGTCCTTGATTTAGTTAAAAATGCTATATTTTGCCTCGCTAAGACGATACGGCCTTCATTTTTCATCCTATCTTTACCAAACTTTTCCACATTGTTAATATCAATGAAAGCTCAAAAAAGTTCGAAAACCAGCCATATCGGACTAGTAACATCAGAGTTATGGCCCTTGATTTAGTTAAAAATGCTATATTTTGCCTCGTTAAGACGGTAGGGGCTTCATTGTTCATCCGATCTTTACCAAACTTAATGAGATTGTTAATGTTGTTGAAAGCTCGAACAAGTTCGAAAACCAGCTATATCGGACCAGTAACAGCGGACTTATGGCCCTTCATTTAGTTAAAAATGCTATATTTTGTCTCGTTAAGACGATAGGGGCTTCATTGTTCATCCGATCTTTACCAAACTTTATCAGATTGTTAATATCATTGAAAGCTGGGACAAGTTCGAAAAACATTTATATCGGACCAGTAACAGCGGAGTTATGGTCCTTCATTTAGTTAAAAATGCTATATTTTGCCTCGTTAAGACGATAGGGGCTTCATTGTTCATCTGGGCCCTGTTTTAACAAACATCTTACGATAAGTCTCAAATTTTAAAATCGTTCACTTGTTTCCACCTAAGCATTCAATGTAGACAAGTAGGTTTGTATGTAACTGCATAGTGACACATATTACATGTATAGGAACATGAAATGAAATCTCGTTTATTTGAAAGTGTAGTTGAAATTGAAGTATTTTAGAAATTGATTTACGATCAAAATGGTCGTAAATTGTTTCATAAAACGGTGCCCTGATCTTTACCAAACTTTATCAGATTGTTAATATCAAGGAAAGCTCGGACAAGTTTGAAAACCATTCATATCGGACCAGTAACAGCGGAATTATGGCTCTTGATTTAGTTCAAAATGCTATATTTTGCCTCGTTAATGCGGTAGGGCCTTCATTTTTCATCTGATCTTTACCAAACTTTACCAGATTCTTTAGTTATGGCCCTTGATTTAGTTAAAAAGCTGTTTTTTGCCCAAAACTTTCAAAAAAACGTAAATGGCAGTCGCTCGCTTCATTGATGTTATAAGAGCCATGTTAGCCAGTAGAGCGTCCACAGGCCCTCTTGGGCCTCTTGTTAAGTATAATTTCAACAATTTATTGAATTTTATAATAGTGTGTTTGTTTGTTAATTCCGTTAAATATTTTCAAATTTATGAGTAAAGTCCACGAACTTCTGAGACAACCCTCGTATATAGAGGATATTTGTTGTTTTGGAGTGAATAACATATTTTATTTCACAGGAACTGGTCACTTTTAATTTTTGCCTTCTATTATTATAATTGTCTATAAAGGACATGAATGGGAAATTTTGGAAAATGCTGGTATTCTTTTTCAGAGGTCAAGCAGACGTTCGAAACAATCTCAATTCACGAATGTGGAGCATGAGTGAAAATATAAAGTTTTCTCACTTCTCGATGAAAAAAAATATGTTATTCACCCCAAAACAACAAATTTTCTTTTTATTTTATGATTTTACAAACAATTATTTAAGCAATTTCAGTAACTAAACCGTTTTACACCCGCTTCTTTCCTAGTCAAGATGACGTAACGAAACGTTACATGACGTCACCTTTTTTGAAACCATTAACGTCACAGAAAGAAAGTAATTAAGTAAACAGTGGATTTAACAGTATGACAGTAGGAATATCTTGTGTTACTGTGCATGCATTTGTATTGGTTGTACATTAAAAAAGTAGTCCCGGCAGCTACTGTGGAAATAAAACTCTATATTCCACAATGTGGAATTGTAGAATATCACTTTTATTTCACTGATAAAACATAGTATTTCATTGCTTATCATAAAACAAATACGTTTTATACGTAAAGCACGATGTTTTATAACGCAAATAAATATCCACCCGGTTCATGGTTGGCTGAATACAAAGTGACACCAACCGCCCACGGACTTACTCGCTCGGTACTATAAATACGGGTGTTCGAATCATTCGGTAAATCTCGGAAGGAAAAGTTGTGTGGTACAAGGTAAGTTGCTGGTTTAATCTCACTGCTTCTTTTACCACAGTTATTATTGTTGTTTGTTATTTTCAGATAAAGTATATTTACTGTTATGTCTTAAACATTCTGTTGTAATTTCCAATTATGAAAAATCGGTTATACATTTAAATGATTTCCCTTCTTTTTCTTCTTTTTTTTAATGAATCCAGAAGATTTCAAGAAAATGTTTTACAATTTTTGGCATTAACAATATCAATCATTAAATATTCCTATAATTAATCTAGGATTGAATATTGGCGATATCCGAGAATTAAAGCCAATGAAGACATTTTGTGAATTGGTCACAATATGACGCTCGTGCGGCCAACATACATTTCACAAGAAAGTTTTCCACAATAGCTATCTTCATTTTCATGCCAAAACAATCCCAATACTTTTTCATTTTCATGCCAAAACAATGCAAACAGCTTTCTTCATTTTCATAACAAAACAATGTCAATACATTTCTTCATTTTCATGACAAAACAATGTCAATATATTTCTTCATTTTCATGACAAAACAATGTCAACACGTTTTTCAGTTTTCATGACAAAACAATGTCAAAAACTTCCTTCATTTTCATGACAATACAATGTCACCCGCTTTCTTCATTTTCATGACAAAACAATGTCAATAGCTGTCTTCATTTTCATGACAAAACAATGTCAACACGTTTCTTCATTTTCATGACAAAGCAATGCCAAAATATTTCTTCATTTTCATGACAAAACAATGTCAGCACGTTTTTTTCATTTTCATGACAAGACAATGTCAAAAGCTTCCTTCATTTTCACGACAAAACATTGTAAATAGATTTCTTTCTTTTGAAGACAAAACAACACTTTCTATATTTTCATGACAAAACAATGCCATTAGCTTTCTTCATGTTCCTGCCAAAACAATGCCAATAGTATTTTTCATTTTCCTGCCCAAACCTTCATTTTCCTGCCAAAACAATGCCAATTTCTATCTTCATTTTCATGCAAAAACAATGCCAATAGCTATCTTCATTTTCATGCAAAAATAATGCGTTCCGCTCTGGAACTTTCGCGGACGAAGAAGACGTAGTTTTTTAATAACCTTTTTATCTTTAAAACCGATAGAGCTGGTTGGTTGAATGGTGTTTTAAGTTATTAGGCTATATCTGACGGTCGTGTTTTTAGTTGTGGAGGCAGATCATCCATTTTTCCCTGGGTAGAACCAGTAACGTATACCTCCTACCATCCGTAACAATAGACACTTTCTCACTTACAAGACGAGCTCCCTATGAGTTTCCGATAGATTAATTGAGTGTGAGATTTATCTCCATTTCTCTTTGGACATTGCGGAGATTCCACGAAATATTGCCTGGCTTTAAACACACATATCACAAATACTATTGTGGATACACGTTTCATTTATGCCAAAACCTGCCACACATTTATTTATCTTTCCTAATGTTAGTTCGCTATGTCCCTTTAAATAGTTATTTTTTTACATGTATGGAAAAGTTCCTATTTTGATTTTAAAAATGAAGATACATTGGTATATTACCATTTTTCCAGACATTAAAGGGTTGATCAAATAGAGTATCTGGATGAACAATGGCTCCGTCTCTCCCGCCATCCCCACACACCCCACCTCACCCAAACCCTACCCCACCCTAGGCCGTCCCATGTCTGTTTATAGAGTTAATATATAAACATGTTAGGGGTGCTCTCACACTTCAGCTGCGAAAAGACGCCATTTTATATTGTCGTCTTTTTGTTATTTCGTGTAGCCTTCTGTCGTCTTTTCGCTGCGAAATAACGAAAAAAACGAAATGGCAAAAATCAGTCACCATATAATACGCATTACGAATAAACGTTTCTGCATTTTATTCTTCTCGAAACGAACAATAAACTATACATGTAAGCCCAGAGGCTAAAGGTGCCATTTAGCCCAAAGAGTCTTTGGCACAGTTAATTGTGTACGTTAGCTTTCAATTCAATGTATCCCTCTCGATGGCGTAATAGCGTCACGCGCACTGTCTTGTTTTCATTTCTCCGTACCATTAAGATTATGCAACATTTTAAAGAAGTCAATTTAATAGGATTATTATCTGTGAATCGATGACCTTTAGGATAGCTAACACATTATTAATCTACAAGAGGGTCTTACCGATAGTCGATTCCATTGGCGAATTTGTAACAGAAAAAAATAAAAACATACTTTTACTGGAAGCAATTTATGCAACAGTTTTGAAAGAGTTACTGATGAACTTTAATTGATATTACATGTATCAGGAACCTATTTCAATTTTCAACCCCGATAGTATGTGCCATTTACCATATCTGACAGTGTTGTTTACAAAAAAACTCATAAAAACGTATCAATATGCTAACATTAAACATATGTATTTTCTCGATTCCGCATCCCTTCATTGTTTATCTTTACTAGGCTTGTTCATCACCCACACACACACACCCTCATTGTTTATCTTTACTAGGCTTGTTCATCACCCACACACACACCCACCGCTCCAACTCTCCACTCACATGTTTAAGAGTCATTGTTAGCAAGTCTTGGTCGTCATGTTTAACTAAGAGTTCATGGCCGCTATTAGTGTTTGCTGATTTGATTTATGAAAACTCGCTGCAATTTGGTTTCCTAAAATATATTTCATTTTTTTATTGCCAAAACGCTGATATTTATCAAATACAAATACATATTTACAAAATATTACTGTATGAAATGAGATCTAATTGTCCGTGTTGAAAGGGCCAATTTAGTTTTCCAATTAATATAAGTTCATGGTTCATGACCGGTCATGGTCATGCATCCATGACCAGTCATGCATCGCGGTGAAGCTTTTCAACTCATAACTAATGTAGGGCATTTTCGAAAGTGAAAAGGGTTCAAATCACTCGCCTCCTGTTGATATTGTCCCGATGAAGATTTAGCTTTTGATGCATAGATCGACGTATACTAACGCTATGTGTTAGGTCCTTTGTGTTATGTTAAGCCATTTTCTAAATTTTGTAAATATATTAAGGGGTGGATTGTTATACATTACAATCGTGTAATTTTAAGTCCGTGCAAGTAATTAACATTTACGTAGTAATTATAAACAAACTCTTGTGTTACAGGTTTAAAGACATTAAACCGCAAAACAACGGCACACTTACACAACACAATCGTTTATTCAAAGCCTATACAGGTGTTCATGCCATAAACTAATTTATATTTCAATACTACCTACAATATCAAAGATATTTGAAAGACACATAGCGATACAACTTTAATCATTTTTAAAGACATCGAAAGGAAAAAGAAACGCGACACGGGAAATTCCGCGATATATTATATGTACGTATAACACAGCAAATAGTATTCCTGCAAAGTTTCATTATTGACAGAGTACGCGTTTGGCTCAAGCATGTGAGGAAACTTAGGATGCACAATTTTACAAACTCTCTACGTTAAATACAGTACTGAAATGGCTCAATTTTTCAAAGAGGAACTTTAACATTTATGAATTTCTTGTTACAACGTGTACTGTGATTAAAACGTCTACAATATCACAGTTGTGTCCTTTCTCTAACTAGCTGCAACTTTGTTTTTAACAAAACATCATGGGATTTCCTTAGAATTTATATGAAATTAAGTGTGCAATATATACAATATATAGCGCAAATTCCCGTGTCGCGTTTCTTTTTCCTTTCAGTATAATATCTTGCAAATGCAACTCAATCTGGTTTTCGAAAATTCCACTCTTGTCAGACAGCTGTTATATGACTAGTAGATTCTTGGCTCAAGGAAACTGATTCTGGTAAATATGTGGCTGCTGTGTTTTCAGATCTACGAAAGGCTTTCGATCTAGATGATCATCAGATACTCCTTCATCAATTAAAACTTTATAATTTTTCATTTTTAACCTTATTTGAATCATATCTCTAAAACAGAAAACAAAAGGTGAAAGTTGGTACAATTCAATCAAATATGCTTCAGATCCCAACCGGTGTCCCACAAGGGTCTATTCTTGGTCCCCTTTTATTTCTGTTATACATTAATGATTTAGCATTCATATCTAAATAAATGAACATAGATCTTTATGCAGATGACTCCACGCTATATGATTATGAGTATGAATATACAAATCAGAATTCAAAACCACTTATATTTAATAGAAAGCTGGTGTTTGACAAAGAACCTGTTGATACATCCAGGTAAAATTGCATGCATGGCTATTGGTACAAAAAATAATAAACGTGAAGTTGGCAGTAGCAGTAGCAGCAGTAGCAGTAGCTACTGCTACTGCTTCTGCTACTGCTGTTACTGCCAGCAGTAGCAGCAGTAGCAGTAGTTACTGCCAGCAGTAGCAGCAGTAGCAGTAGTTACTGCCAGCAGTAGCAGCAGTAGCAGTAGTTACTGCCAGCAGTAGCAGCAGTAGCAGTAGATACTGCTAGCAGTAGAACACCATCTCAGTAGGTATATTCATCGCAAGTGTTTTTCTTTGCGCATTATGTTGTTTCTACTTTCCCACCGTCATATTTAGCAGACAACCCCTTTCGCATATTTCGCAACAATCATATGTTTCCTACTGCTATTGCTACTGCTACTGCTACTGCTAACTACTGCCAGCAGTAGCAGCAGTAGCAGTAGCTACTGCCAGCAGTAGCAGCAGTAGCAGTAGTAACTGCCAGCAGTAGCAGCAGTAGCAGTAGATACTGCTAGCAGTAGAACACCATCTCAGTAGGTATATTCATCGCAAGTGTTTTTCTTTGCGCATTATGTTGTTTCTACTTTCCCACCGTCATATTTAGCAGACAACCCCTTTCGCATATTTCGCAACAATCATATGTTTCCTACTGCTATTGCTACTGCTACTGCTACTGCTAACTACTGCCAGCAGTAGCAGCAGTAGCAGTAGCTACTGCCAGCAGTAGCAGCAGTAGAGCCAATAGTCATTTTAATTACTACGATATATGATTATCGATATATGATATTTCTTTGCGCAAGTATGTTGTTTCTACTTTCCCACTATCACGTTTAGCAGGCAACCCCTTTCGCATCTTTCGCAAACATCATATGTTTGCTTCTGCTATTGCTACTGCTACTGCTACTGCTAACTACTGCCAGCAGTAGCAGCAGTAGCAGTAGCGGCAGTAGAGTCAATATCATCTTAATTACGACGATATATGATCATCGGTTTTCTTTGCGCAAGTATGTTGTTTCTACTTTCCCACAATCATGTTTAACAGACAACCCCTTTCGCTACTGCTATTGCTACTGCTGTATGATTGAAAGTTCGAAAGTAGTAAAACACGTATGGTCGTCGGATAACGAGTGTTGCCGGCGGGCAGATCAACATCATAAACACGCTGGCGCATCGTTTTTTAAAGCCTTTTAGTAGTGCTACAACAATCACACCATTTCAGACCATTTATCACAATTTTAGTTCTACTGCTGTATGATTGAAAGTTCGAAAGTAGTAAAAAAACACGTCTGGACGTCGGATTTCGGGTGTTGCCGGCGGGCAGATCAACCACATTGACACGCTGGCGCAGCGTTTTTTTAAAGCATTTTGGTAGTGCTACTAAAATCACACCATTTGAGACCGTTTACACAATTTTGGTTCTAATGCTGTATGATTGAAAGTTCGAAAGTAGTCAAAAACACGTCTGGTCGTCGGGTTTCGGGTGTTGCCGGCGGGCAGATCAACCACATAGACACGCTGGCGCACTGTTTTTTTAAATCCTTTTGGTAGTGCTACTAAAATCACATTATTTGAGATTGTTTATCGCAGTTTTTGTTCTACTGCTGTAGTACTGAAGTCTGTACAGCGGTACATTTGAACGTGGGTTTTCTGTCGGATAACGAATGTTGCCGGCGGGCAGATCAACATCATAGACATGCTGGCGCAGTGTTTTTTCAAAGCCTTTTGGTAGAGCTACTAGAATCAACCTATTTTAAATTCTTTATCAACGTTTTAGTTCTACTGCTGTGTTACTGAAGTTTGCACTGAAATAGACTCGAAATGGCGTTTTTGTCGGGTTTCGGGTGTTGCAGGCGGTCAGATCAATATCATAGACACGCTGGCGCTGTGTTTTTTTAAAGCCTTTTGGTAGTGCTACTAAAATCTCACCATTTGAGACCGTTTATCACAGTTTTGGTTCTACTGCTGTATGATTGAAAGTTCGAAAGTAGTCAAAAACACGTCTGGTCGTCGGATGACGAGTGTTGCCGGCGGGCAGATCAACATCATAGACACGCTGGCGCAGTTTTTTATAAAAGTCTTTTGGTAGTGCTACTAAAATAACACCATTTGAGATTGTTTATCGCAGTTTTTGTTCTACTGCTGTAGTACTGAAGTCTGTACTGCGGTACATTTGAACGTGCGTTTTCTGTCGGATAACGAGTGTTGCCGGCGGGCAGATAAACATCATAGACATGCTGGCGCAGTGTTTTTTTTAAAGCCTTTTGGTAGTGCTACTAAAATCTCACCATTTGAGACCGTTTATCACAGTTTTGGTTCTACTGCTGTATGATTGAAAGTTCGAAAGTAGTCTAAAACACGTCTGGTCGTCGGATGACGAGTGTTGCCGGCGGGCAGATCAACATCATAGACACGCTGGCGCAGTTTTTTATGAAAGCCTTTTGGTAGTGCTACTATAATCACATCATTTGCGATTGTTTATCGCAGTTTTTGTTCTACTGCTGTAGTACTGAAGTCGAATAACGGTACAGTTGAACGTGCGTTTTCTGTCGGATAACGAGTGTTGCCGGCGGGCAGGTCAACATCATAGACATGCTGGCGCAGTGTTTTTTTAAAGACCTTTGGTAGTGCTACTAGAATCAACCTATTTGAAATTCTTTATCAACGTTTTAGTTCTACTGCTGTGTTACTGAAGTTTGCACTGAAATAGACTCGAAATGGCGTTTTTGTCGGGTTTCGGGTGTTGCCGGCGGGCAGATCCATATCATAGACACGCTGGCGCAGTGTTTTTTTAAAGCCTTTTGGTAGTGCTACTAAAATCTCACCATTTGAGACCGTTTATCACAGTTTTGTTTCTACTGCTGTATGATTGAAAGTTCGAAAGTAGTCAAAAACACGTCTGGTCGTCGGATGACGAGTGTTGCCGGCGGGCAGATCAACATCACAGACACGCTGGCGCAGTTTTTTATGAAAGCCTTTTGGTAGTGCTACTAAAATCACACCATTTGAGATTGTTTATCGCAGTTTTTGTTCTACTGCTGTAGTACTGAGGTCGAATAACGGTACATTTGAACGTGCGTTTTCTGTCGGATAACGAATGTTGCCGGCGGGCAGGTCAACATCATGGACATGCTGGCGCAGTGTTTTTTTTAAAGAACTTTGGTAGTGCTACTAGAATCAACCTATTTGAAATTCTTTATCAACGTTTTAGTTCTACTGCTGTGTTACTGAAGTTTGCACTGAAATAGACTCGAAATGGCGTTTTTGTCGGGTTTCGGGTGTTGCCGGCGGGCAGATCAATATCATAGACACGCTGGCGCAGTGTTTTTTTAAAGCCTTTTGGTAGTGCTACTAAAATCTCACCATTTGAGACCGTTTATCACAGTTTTGGTTCTACTGCTGTATGATTGAAAGTTCGAAAGTAGTCAAAAACACGTCTGGTCGTCGGATGACGAGTGTTGCCGGCGGGCAGATCAACATCACAGACACGCTGGCGCAGTTTTTTATGAAAGCCTTTTGTTAGTGCTACTAAAATCACACCATTTGAGATTGTTTATCGCAGTTTTTGTTCTACTGCTGTAGTACTGAAGTCGAATAACGGTACATTTGAACGTGCGTTTTCTGTCGGATAACGAATGTTGCCGGCGGGCAGGTCAACATCATAGACATGCTGGCGCAGTGTTTTTTTAAAGACCTTTGGTAGTGCTACTAGAATCAACCTATTTGAAATTCTTTATCAACGTTTTAGTTCTACTGCTGTGTTACTTAAGTTTGCACTGAAATAGACTCGAAATGGCGTTTTTGTCGGGTTTCGGGTGTTGCCGGCGGGCAGATCCATATCATAGACACGCTGGCGCAGTGTTTTTTTAAAGCCTTTTGGTAGTGCTACTATAATCACACCATTTCAGACCGTTTATCACAGTTTTGGTTCTACTGCTGTATGATTGAAAGTTCGAAAGTAGTAAAAAACACGTCTGGTCGTCGGATGACGAGTGTTGCCGGCGGGCAGATCAACATCATAGACACGCTGGCGCAGTTTTTTTATAAAAGCCTTTTGATAGTGCTACTAAAATCACACCATTTGAGATTGTTTATCGCAGCTTTTGTTCTACTGCCGTAGTACTGAAGCCGAATAACGGTACATTTGAACGTGCGTTTTCTGTCGGATAACGAATGTTGCCGGCGGGCAGGTCAACATCATAGACATGCTGGCGCAGTGTTTTTTTAAAGACCTTTGGTAGTGCTACTAGAATCAACCTATTTGAAATTCTTTATCAACGTTTTAGTTCTACTGCTGTGTTACTGAAGTTTGCACTGAAATAGACTCGAAATGGCGTTTTTGTCGGGTTTCGGGTGTTGCCGGCGGTCAGATCTATATCATAGACACGCTGGCGCAGTGTTTTTTTTAAAGCCTTTTGGTAGTGCTACTAAAATCTCACCATTTGAGACCGTTTATCACAGTTTTGGTTCTACTGCTGTATGATTGAAAGTTCGAAAGTAATCTAAAACACGTCTGGTCGTCGGATGACGAGTGTTGCCGGCGGGCAGATCAATATCATAGACACGCTGGCGCAGTTTTTTTATGAAAACCTTTTGGTAGTGCTACTATAATCACATCATTTGCGATTGTTTGTCGCAGTTTTTGTTCTACTGCTGTAGTACTGAAGTCGAATAACGGTACAGTTGAACGTGCGTTTTCTGTCGGATAACGAGTGTTGCCGGCGGGCAGGTCAACATCATGGGCATGCTGGCGCAGTGTTTTTTTAAAGACCTTTAGTAGTGCTACTAGAATCAACCTATTTGAAATTCTTTATCAACGTTTTAGTTCTACTGCTGTGTTACTGAAGTTTGCACTGAAATAGACTCGAAATGGCGTTTTTGTCGGGTTTCGGGTGTTGCCGGCGGGCAGATCAATATCATAGACACGCTGGCGCAGTGTTTTTTTAAAGCCTTTTGGTAGTCCTACTAAAATCACACCATTTCAGACCGTTTATCACAGTTTTGGTTCTACTGCTGTATGATTGAAAGTTCGAAAGTAGTCAAAAACACGTCTGGTCGTCGGATAACGAGCGTTGCCGGCGGGCAGATCAACATCATAGACACGCTGGCGCAGTTTTTTATGAAAGCTTTTTGGTAGTGCTACTAAAATCACATTATTTGAGATTGTTTATCGCAGTTTTTGTTCTACTGCTGTAGTACTGAAGTCGAATAACGGTACAGTTGAACGTTCGTTTTCTGTCGGATAACGAGTGTTGCCGGCGGGCAGGTCAACATCATAGACATGCTGGCGCAGTGTTTTTTTAAAGACCTTTGGTAGTGCTACTAGAATCAACCTATTTGAAATTATTTATCAACGTTTTAGTTCTACTGCTGTGTTACTGAAGTTTGCACTGAAATAGACTCGAAATAGTGTTTTTGTCGGGTTTCGGGTGTTGCCGGCGGGCAGATCAATATCATAGACACGCTGGCGCAGTGTTTTTTTAAAGCCTTTTGGTAGTCCTACTAAAATCACACCATTTCAGACCGTTTATCACAGTTTTGGTTCTACTGCTGTATGATTGAAAGTTTGAAAGTAGTCAAAAACACGTCTGGTCGTCGGAAAAACGAGCGTTGCCGGCGGGCAGATCAACATCATAGACACGCTGGCGCAGTTTTTTATGAAAGCCTTTTGGTAGTGCTACTAAAATCACATCATTTGAGATTGTTTATCGCAGTTTTTGTTCTACTGCTGTAGTACTGAAGTCGAATAACGGTACAGTTGAACGTTCGTTTTCTGTCGGATAACGAGTGTTGTCGGCGGGCAGGTCAACATCATAGACATGCTGGCGCAGTGTTTTTTTAAAGACCTTTGGTAGTGCTACTAGAATCAACCTATTTGAAATTATTTATCAACGTTTTAGTTCTACTGCTGTGTTACTGAAGTTTGCACTGAAATAGACTCGAAATGGCGTTTTTGTCGGGTTTCGGGTGTTGCCGGCGGGCAGATCAATATCATAGACACGCTGGCGCAGTGTTTTTTTAAAGCATTTTGGTAGTGCTACTAAAATCACACCATTTCAGACCGTTTATCACAGTGTTGGTTCTACTGCTGTATGATTGAACGTTCGAAAGTAGTCAAACAAACGTCTGGTCGTCGGATGACGAGTGTTGCCGGCGGGCAGATCAACATCATAGACACGCTGGCGCAGTTTTTTATGAAAGCCGTTTGGTAGTGCTACTAAAATCATACCATTTGAGATTGTTTATCGCAGTTTTTGTTCTACTGCTGTAGTACTGAAGTCGAATAACGGTACATTTGAACGTGCGTTTTCTGTCGGATAACGAATGTTGCCGGCGGGCAGGTCAACATCATAGACATGCTGGCGCAGTGTTTTTTTAAAGACCTTTGGTAGTGCTACTAGAATCAACATATTTGAAATTCTTTATCAACGTTTTAGTTCTACTGCTGTGTTACTGAAGTTTGCACTGAAATAGACTCGAAATGGCTTTAAAAAAACACTGCGCCAGCGTGTCTATGATATTGATCTGACCGCCGGCAACACCCGAAACCCGACAAAAACGCCATTTCGAGTCTATTTCAGTGCAAACTTCAGTAACACAGCAGTAGAACTAAAACGTTGATAAAGAATTTCAAATAGGTTGATTCTAGTAGCACTTCCAAATGTCTTTAAAAAAAACACTGCGCCAGCATGTCTATGATGTTGACCTGCCCGCCGGCAACATTCGTTATCCGACAGAAAACGCACGTTCAAATGTACCGTTATTCGACTTCAGTACTACAGCAGTAGAACAAAAACTGCGATAAACAATCTCAAATGGTATGATTTTAGTAGCACTACCAAAAGGCTTTCATAAAAAACTGCGCCAGCGTGTCTATGATGTTGATCTGCCCGCCGGCAACACTCGTCATCCGACGACCAGACGTGTTTTTGACTACTTTCGAACTTTCAATCATACAGCAGTAGAACCAAAACTGTGATAAACGGTCTCAAATGGTGAGATTTTAGTAGCACTACCAAAAGGCTTTAAAAAAACACTGCGCCAGCCTGTCTATGATATTGATCTGCCCGCCGGCAACACCCGAAACCCGACAAAAACGCCATTTCGAGTCTATTTCAGTGCAAACTTCAGTAACACAGCAGTAGAACTAAAACGTTGATAAAGAATTTCAAATAGGTTGATTCTAGTAGCTCTACCAAAGTTCTTTAAAAAAACACTGCGCCAGCATGTCTACGATGTTGACCTGCCCGCCGGCAACATTCGTTATCCGACAGAAAACGCACGTTCAAATGTACCGTTATTCGACTTCAGTACTACAGCAGTAGAACAAAAACTGCGATAAACAATCTCAAATGGTGTGATTTTAGTAGCACTACCAAAAGGCTTTCATAAAAAACTGCGCCAGCGTGTCTGTGATGTTGATCTGCCCGCCGGCAACACTCGTCATCCGACGACCAGACGTGTTTTTGACTACTTTCGAACTTTCAATCATACAGCAGTAGAACCAAAACTGTGATAAACGGTCTCAAATGGTGAGATTTTAGTAGCACTACCAAAAGGCTTTAAAAAAAACACTGCGCCAGCGTGTCTATGATATTGATATGACCGCCGGCAACACCCGAAACCCGACAAAAACGCCATTTCGAGTCTATTTCAGTGCAAACTTCAGTAACACAGCAGTAGAACTAAAACGTTGATAACGAATTTCAAATAGGTTGATTCTAGTAGCACTACCAAAGGTCTTTAAAAAAACACTGCGCCAGCATGTCTATGATGTTGACCTGCCCGCCGGCAACATTCGTTATCCGACAGAAAACGCACGTTCAAATGTACCGTTATTCGACTTCAGTACTACAGCAGTAGAACAAAAATTGCGATAAACAATCTCAAATGGTATGATTTTAGTAGCACTACCAAAAGGCTTTCATAAAAAACTGCGCCAGCGTGTCTATGATGTTGATCTGCACGCCGGCAACACTCGTCATCCGACGACCAGACGTGTTTTTGACTACTTTCGAACTTTCAATCACACAGCAGTAGAACCAAAACTGTGATAAACGGTCTCAAATGGTGAGATTTTAGTAGCACTACCAAAAGGCTTTAAAAAAACACTGCGCCAGCGTGTCTATGATATTGATCTGCCCGCCGGCAACACCCGAAACCCGACAAAAACGCCATTTCGAGTCTATTTCAGTGCAAACTTCAGTAACACAGCAGTAGAACTAAAACGTTGATAAAGAATTTCAAATAGGTTGATTCTAGTAGCACTACCAAAGTTCTTTAAAAAAACACTGCGCCAGCATATCTATGATGTTGACCTGCCCGCCAGCAACATTCGTTATCCGACAGAAAACGCACGTTCAAATGTACCGTTATTCGACTTCAGTACTACAGCAGTAGAACAAAAACTGCGATAAACAATCTCAAATGGTTTGATTTTAGTAGCACTACCAAAAGGCTTTTATAAAAAACTGTGCCAGCGTGTCTATGATGTTGATCTGCCCGCCGGCAACACTCGTCATCCGACGACCAGACGTGTTTTTGACTACTTTCGAACTTTCAATCATACAGCAGTAGAACCAAAACTGTGATAAACGGTCTCAAATGGTGAGATTTTAGTAGCACTACCAAAAGGCTTTAAAAAAACACTGCGCCAGCGTGTCTATGATATTGATCTGACCGCCGGCAACACCCGAAACCCGACAAAAACGCCATTTCGAGTCTATTTCAGTGCAAACTTCAGTAACACAGCAGTAGAACTAAAACGTTGATAAAGAATTTCAAATAGGTTGATTCTAGTAGCACTACCAAAGTTCTTTAAAAAAACACTGCGCCAGCATATCTATGATGTTGACCGGCCCGCCGGCAACACTCGTTATCCGACAGAAAACGCAGGTTCAAATGTACCGTTATTCGACTTCAGTACTACAGCAGTAGAACAAAAACTGCGATAAACAATCTCAAATGGTGTGATTTTAGTAGCACTACCAAAAGGCTTTCATAAAAAACTGCGCCAGCTTGTCTATGATGTTGATCTGCCCGCCGGCAACACTCGTCATCCGACGACCAGACGTGTTTTTGACTACTTTCGAACTTTCAATCATACAGCAGTAGAACCAAAACTGTGATAAACGGTCTCAAATGGTGAGATTTTAGTAGCACTACCAAAAGGCTTTAAAAAAACTCTGCGCCAGCGTGTCTATGTGGTTGATCTGCCCGCCGGCAACACCTGAAACCCGACGACCAGAGGTGTTTTTGACTACTTTCGAACTTTCAATCATACAGCAGTAGAACCAAAATTGTGATGAACGTTCTGAAATGGTGTGATTTTAGTAGCACTACCAAAAGGCTTTAAAAAACGCTGCGCCAGCCTGTCTATGATGTTGATCTGCCCGCCGGCAACACTCGTTATCCGACGACCACACGTGTTTTACTACTTTCGAACTTTCAATCAAACAGCAGTAGCAGTAGCAGTAGCAAACATATGACGGTTGCGAAAGGGGTTGTCTGTTAAACATGATTGTGGGAAAGTAGAAACAACATACTTCTGCGAAGAAAACCGATGATCATATATCGTCGTAATTAAGATGATATTGACTCTACTGCTGGTACTGCTGGCAGTAGCTACTGCTACTGCTGCTACTGCTGGCAGTAGTTAGCAGTAGCAGTAGCAGTAGCAATAGCAGAAGCAAACATATGATGGTTGCGAAAGATGCGAAAGGGGTTGTCTGCTAAACATGATGGTGGGAAAGTAGAAACAACATACTTGCGCAAAGAAATATCATATATAGATGATCATATATCGTCGTAATTAAGATGACTATTGACTCTACTGCTGCTACTGCTGGCAGTAGCTACTGCTGGCAGTAGTAAGCAGTAGCAGTAGCAGTAGCAATAGCTGTAGGAAACATAATTATGATTGTTGCGAAATATGCGAAAGGGGTTGTATTCTAAACATGATGGTGGGAAAGTAGAAACAACATAAATCGCAAAGAAAAAAACGCGATGAATATACCTACTGAGATGATGTTCTACTGCTAGCAGTATCTACTGCTACTGCTGCTACTGCTGGCAGTATCTACTGCTACTGCTGCTACTGCTGGCAGTAGCTACTGCTACTGCTGCTACTGCTGGCAGTAGTTAGCAGTAGCAGTAGCAATAGCAGTAGGAAACATATGATTGTTGCGAAATATGCGAAAGGGGTTGTCTGCTAAATATGACGGTGGGAAAGTAGAAACAACATAATGCGCAAAGAAAAACACTTGCGATGAATATACCTACTGAGATGGTGTTCTACTGCTAGCAGTATCTACTGCTACTGCTGCTACTGCTGGCAGTATCTACTGCTACTGCTGCTACTGCTGGCAGTAACTACTGCTACTGCTGTTACTGCTGGCAGTAACTACTGCTACTGCTGCTACTGCTGGCAGTAACTACTGCTACTGCTGCTACTGCTGGCAGTAACAGCAGTAGCAGTAGCAGTAGCAGTAGCTACTGCTACTGCTGCTACTGCTACTGCCAACTTCACGTTCATCAAAAAATAAGATTAAAACATGTTCTCCTTTACAACTGACGAAAAATGGCAATTATATTAAAAAAAACTACTAAACAAAAAAGTTTAGGTGTGTATATTGAAAATTCGTTGTCTTGGCAGACTCAGGTAAATAAGATATGTTTAAAGCTAAATACAAAAATCGCACGTTTGAAGCGAATATCATACTTTATAATGCGTATATAATGTCAACTTTTGATTACCGTTGTACTGTTTGGGGAAAAGAAAACAATACAGATATGAATAAAATTGTTCAAATACAAAAAAAAGACCAGATAGAATAATTCTTAACAAAACTACTAAAACTCGTACATCTGAACTGTTCAGTGAACTTAAACGGCTTTCTTTTCAAGATACGAGGGTCATTCAATAAGTTCTGTCACTAACGCGTTTTAACAATTAAGTGCTCGTTGTGAATGTTGATGTTTGGTACCAAATGAAAGAGAGTTTCAATACCATTCCATTGATGGTAAAATGAATGCTGTATCTTTTGTTTGACGAAAGTTATGGAACATTTAATACACATCACTTATACATACTGAGGCATTTTCGTCCGGAGTTTTTTCAGGTATGTTAATTGTTACTTTTTTAATGCCTGTTTCTCTTTTAAGTTCTTGTCGAAAACCTTTGAAATTTCGCATACATTACCAGTTATATATGTGCATTACAATATTCAGAATGTAAGAATGGTAGATGAAAAGGCATTGTCTTAGAAATTAACATTTTAAGCTAACGTGTAAAATTAATTTAATGAAAATGGACATTAAATGGAAGGGCAGTCTTCTGAAATAGCGTTTTTGGATGATCAATATTTTAACTAAACATTGTACAATAATGTGTTGAATATGAAATTTAAACACTGAAGGACAAGGATTTGTAAAAAAAATATGAAAATATATTAATACTATGAGAATAATTACGACATTTAAAAGATATTATAACATTTCCGTAAACAAAATGAAGAAAATCAGTGTTATTTCTGCTAAAATTAAAGGATATGCATTCACTCATATCTGGTTTGCAGCAAGACCTTTCCGAATTCTCGACATCATTCATGGATTATGGGCGAATAACAACAGATGGCGTACCAAAAAATTTAAAAGCATAGAATATTCAAATAATTTTTACAACGTTTTGTAACAAGGACATTTTCAGAGATGCCAGTATCCAAAAGGTATGGTAGGGGGAGGTAATTCAGGGGTATAAATAACCGGAAATTTTTCATTTTTGTTGTGGAATTTAAGAGAGCGAACCCAGTAGTACTATAAATACGCTACTTTATCTCAGTGTAATATCCAGTTCAAAGGATATATGCCTAGTGACAGAACGTTTTGAAGCACCCTCGTAGACGTAAATATCATGCAGTTCAACTCAAACCGTTCGTTCGTCCATTCAATGTCCCGGAACATCCGTTTAGTCCGTGGAGTCCGTGGATATAGCACTGAATCGGCGATGTTGTGAGGGTAACAGTCCGCCGTATGTTGAATGTTGTTTAACGGCTCATCAACACAGTATAGGTTATTTAGAGCCGCCCCAGAGAGAGAGGAAGGATACATATGAATCCGGGAACCTGCCCTACTCTTATCATCGAATAGATTCCTATGGTTCTTTAACGTGCTCGGAGGATAGACCGATACACGGGACCGCCCGGTTTACGTCCCCATCCGACGGACGGGGCTAAGGGAAAGTGTCTTGCCCAAGAACACACCGACGGAACTCAGTGGCACCGCGAAGGATTGAACCCGGGGCCTCCGGTTACAAATCCGCCGTGCTACCGACTGCGCCACGCCAGCCCTCTCCGCCGTATGTAGATTCACCACAAGCAATAATGTGTAGTTTCTTGTCGTTTTTGAGCCATATAAAAGTTTGTATGAAATGACAACTCATGTCAGATCCTCTATATATACCTCGTCGTGCTGTTAACATGTCCATTTCATATGTCTGTCATACTCTAACTTCCGATCAGTAATAAATAGAGTATGGCCTTCTCGAGTTGGTTGATTTAAACATCGATATGGACGTAGCCCATCGATGTATTTAAATCAACCCGCGAGATGAGACCATGCTCTACTAGTTTTGTAGCATGTATATTTCAGCTGTCTGTCATACTCTTCCGATACCTGGTAGTTAGAGTACACCAGTCAGAATGCTTTACAAATGTGCAAATACAAAGGAAATGTCAGTGACCATGGTTGTTGAAGCATATTAAATGGACATGTCATAAAACAAATAGAGTATGGTCTCATCTCGTTGATCGCCCATCAACCAACTCGAGACCATACTCTATATACTACTTAGAGTACACCAGTCACCAGTCATTCTGACAGGTGTTATTTTCAATTAAATGATGTGCAATTAAAAAATAAATGTCAGCAACCATTTGCAGGCACATTTTAAATAATACCCGACCAATATATGTCATATCAATCAAATAAAAAAAAGAATAATTAAAAATAACGGTTCATAATCATGTTTCATTTTTATTTAAATTAGGGGTCATTTTTTTTCCTTTCAGGCACGCATTAAGGATGAAAGGTTTGATACAAATGACCATTGCTTTTGGGCTTCTGTCACTGACTAATGGCAACACATTGGCCACAGACAAACTCGATTTATTGGAAAGATTGACAAATACTTTGGCGGAACGAATGGAACATAAACAGGTGGACGGTATGTAAGAAGGCTTATTGTGGGGTATAATGTCAGATGTAGTGGACTTAAAATGTCAGGTGTAAGTTGGTTTTAATGTCAGATGTAAGTGGGTATATAATGTCAGATGTAAGTGGGTATAATGTCAGATGTAAGTGGGTATATAATGTCAGATGTAAGTGGGTATATAACGTCAGATGTAAGTGGGTATGTAACGTCAGATGTAAGTGGGTATATAACGTCAGTTATAAGTGGGTATGTAACGTCTGTATATAACGTCAGTTGTAAGTGGGTATATAATGTCAGATGTAAGTGGGTATATAATGTCTGTTGTAAGTGGGTATATAATGTCAGATGTAAGTGGGTATATAATGTCTGTTGTAAGATGTAAGTGGGTATATAATGTCAGATGTGAGTGGGTATATAACGTCAGTTGTAAGTGGATATATAATGTCAGTTGTAATTGGGTATATTACGTCAGATGTAAGTGGGTATATAATGTCAGATGTAAATGGGTATATAACGTCAGTTGTAAGTGGGTTTATAACGTCAGTTGTAAGTGGGTATATTACGTCAGATGTAAGTGGGTATATAATGTCAGTTGTAAATGGGTATAAAACGTCAGATGTAAGTGGGTATATAATGTCAGATGTATGTGGGTATATAATGTCTGTTGTAAGTGGGTATATAATGTCAGTTGTAAGTGGGTATATAATGTCAGATGTAAGTGGGTATATAATGTCAGTTGTAATAGGATATATAATGTCTGTTGTAAGTGGGTACATAACGTCAGTTGTAAGGGGGTATATAACGTCAGATGTAAGTGGGTATATATTGTCAGATGTAAGTGGTTATATAATGTCAGATGTAAGTGGGTATATAATGTTAGTTGTAAGTGGGTATATAATGTCAGTTGTAAGTGGGTATATAATGTCTGTTGTAAGTGGGTATATAACGTCAGTTGTAAGTGGGTATATAACGTCAGTTGTAAGTGTGTATATATAACGTCAGATGTGAACGGATATATAACGTCAGATGTGAGTGGGTATATAACGTCAGATGTAAGTGGGTATATAACGTCAGTTGTAAGTGGGTATATAACGTCAGATGTAAGTGGGTATATAACGTCAGTTGTAAGTGGGTATATAACGTCAGATGTAAGTGGGTATATAACGTCAGTTGTAAGTGGGTATATAATGTCAGTTGTAAGTGGGTATATAATGTCAGTTGTAAGTGGGTATATAATGTCAGATGTAAGTGGATATATAACGTCAGATGTAAGGGGTATATCTTGTCTGTTGTGAGTGAGTATATAATGTCAGCTGTAAGTGGGTATATAATGTCAGTTGTAAGTGGGTATATAATGTCAGTTGTAAGTGGGTATATAATGTCAGATGTAAGTGGGTGTATAATGTCTGTTGTAAGTGGGTATTAATATAATGTCAGATGTAATTGGTTATATAATGTCAGTTGTAAGTGGGTATATAATGTCAGATATAAGTGGGTATATAATGTTAGTTGTAAGTGGGTATATAAGGTCTGTTGTAAGTGGGTATATAACGTCAGTTGTTAGTGGGTATATAACGTCAGTTGTAAGTGGATATATAATGTCAGATGTGAGTGGATATATAACGTTAGATGTAAGTGGGTATATAATGTCAGTTGTAAGTGGGTATATAATGTCTGTTGTAAGTGGGTATATAATGTCTGTTGTAAGTGGGTATATAACGTCAGTTGTAAGTTGGTATATAACGTCAGTTGTAAGTGGGTATATAACGTCTGTTGTAAGTGGGTATATAACGTCAGTTGTAAGTGGGTATATAACGTCAGTTGTAAGTGGGTATATAATGTCAGTTGTAAGTGGGTATATAATATCAGATGTAAGTGGGTATATAATGTCTGTTGTAAGTAGGTATATAACGTCAGATGTAAGTGGGTATATAACGTCAGATGTAAGTGGGTATATAACGTCAGTTGTAAGTGGGTATATAATATCAGATGTAAGTGGGTATATAACGTCGGATGTGAGTGGGTATATAACGTCAGTTGTAAGTGGGTATATAATGTCAGATGTAAGTGGTTATATAATGTCAGATGTAAGTGGGTATATAATGTCAGTTGTAAGTGGGTATATAACGTCAGATGTAAGTGGGTATATATCGTCAGTTGTAAGTGGGTATGTAACGTCTGTATATAACGTCAGTTGTAAGTGGGTATATAATGTCAGATGTAAGTCGGTATATAATGTCTCTTGTAAGTGGGTATATAATTTCAGTTGTAAGTGGGTATATAACGTCAGTTGTAAGTGGGTATATAATGTCAGATGTAAGTGGGTATATAATGTCTGTTGTAAGTGGGTATATAATGTCTGTTGTAAGTGGGTATATAATGTCAGATGTAAGTGAGTATATAATGTATGTTGTAAGTGGGTATATAATGTCAGATGTAAGTGGGTATATAACGTCAGATGTGAGTGGGTATATAACGTCAGTTGTAAGTGGGTATATAATGTCAGTTGTAAGTGGGTATATAATGTCAGTTGTAATTGGGTATATAATGTCAGATGTAAGTGGGTATATAATGTCGGATGTGAGTGGGTATATAACGTCAGTTGTAAGTGGGTATATAATATCAGATGTAAGTGGTTTTATAAAGTCAGATGTAAGTGGGTATATAATGTCAGTTGTAAGTGGGTATATAACGTCAGATGTAAGTGGGTATATATCGTCAGTTGTAAGTGGGTATGTAACGTCTGTATATAACGTCAGTTGTAAGTGGGTATATAATGTCAGATGTAAGTGGGTATATAATGTCTGTTGTAAGTGGGTATATAACGTCAGTTGTAAGTGGGTATATAACGTCAGATGTGAATGGATATATAACGTCAGATGTGAGTGGGTATATAACGTCAGATGTAAGTGGGTATATAACGTCAGTTGTAAGTGGGTATATAACGTCAGATGTAAGTGGGTATATAACGTCAGTTGTAAGTGGGTATATAATGTCAGTTGTAAGTGGGTATATAATGTCAGTTGTCAGTGGGTATATAATGTCAGATGTAAGTGGATATATAACGTCAGATGTAAGGGGTATATCTTGTCTGTTGTAAGTGAGTATATAATATCAGCTGTAAGTGGGTATATAATGTCAGTTGTAAGTGGGTATATAATGTCAGTTGTAAGTGGGTATATAATGTCAGATGTAAGTGGGTGTATAATGTCTGTTGTAAGTGGGTATATAATATAATGTCAGATGTAAGTAGTTATATAATGTCAGTTGTAAGTGGGTATATAATGTTAGATGTAAGTGGGTATATAAAGTTAGTTGTAAGTTGGTATATAAGGTATGTTGTAAGTGGGTACATAACGTCAGTTGTTAGTGGGTATATAACGTCAGTTGTAAGTGGATGTATAATGTCAGATGTGAGTGGATATATAACGTCAGATGTAAGTGGGTATTTAATGTCAGTTGTAAGTGGGTATATAATGTCTATTGTAAGTGGATATATAATGTCTGTTGTAAGTGGGTATATAACGTCAGTTGTAAGTTGGTATATAATGTCAGTTGTAAGTGGGTATATAACGTCAGTTGTAAGTGGGTATATAACGTCAGTTGTAAGTGGGTATATAACGTCAGTTGTAAGTGGGTATATAATGTCTGTTGTAAGTGGGTATATAATGTCAGTTGTAAGTGGGTATATAACGTCAGATGTAAGTGGGTATATAACGTCAGTTGTAAGTGGGTATATAATATCAGATGTAAGTGGGTATATAATGTCGGATGTGAGTGGGTATATAACGTCAGTTGTAAGTGGGTATATAATATCAGATGTAAGTGGTTTTATAAAGTCAGATGTAAGTGGGTATATAATGTCAGTTGTAAGTGGGTATATAACGTCAGATGTAAGTGGGTATATATCGTCAGTTGTAAGTGGGTATGTAACGTCTGTATATAACGTCAGTTGTAAGTGGGTATATAATGTCAGATGTAAGTGGGTATATAATGTCTGTTGTAAGTGGGCATATAATTTCAATTGTAAGTGGGTATATAACGTCAGTTGTAAGTGGGTATATAATGTCAGATGTATGTGGGTATATAATGTCTGTTGTAAGTGGGTATATAACGTCAGTTGTAAGTGGGTATATAACGTCAGATGTAAGTGGATATATAACGTCAGATGTAAGTGGGTATATAATGTCAGATGTAAGTGGGTATATAACGTCAGTTGTAAGTGGGTTTATAACGTCAGATGTATGTGGATATAATGTCTGGTGTAAGTGGGTATATAACGTCAGTTGTAAGTGGGTATATAACGTCAGATGTAAGTGGATATATAACGTCAGATGTAAGTGGGTATATAATGTCAGATGTAAGTGGGTATATAACGTCAGATGTAAGTGGGTATATAACGTCAGATGTATGTGGATATATAATGTCTGTTATAAGTGGGTATATAACGTCAGATTTAAGTGGGTATATAATGTCAGTTGTAAGTGGGTATATAATGTCAGATGTAAGTGGGTATATAATGTTAGTTGTAAGTGGGTATATAATGTCTGTTGTAAGTGGGTATATAATGTCTGTTGTAAGTGGGTATATAACGTCAGTTGTAAGTGGGTATATAACGTCAGTTGTAAGTGGGTATATAACGCCAGATGTGAGTGGATATATAACGTCAGATGTAAGTGGGTATATAACGTCAGAGGTAAGTGGGTATATAACGTCAGTTGTAAGAGTGTATATAACGTCAGATGTAAGTGGGTATATAACGTCAGATGTAAGTGGGTATATAACGTTAGTTGTAAGTGGGTATATAATTTCAGTTGTAAGTGGGTATATAACGTCAGTTGTAAGTGGGTATATAATGTCAGATGTGAGTGGGTATATAATGTCACATGAAAGAGGGTATATAACGTCAGATGTAAGTGGGTATATAACGTCAGATGTAAGTGGGTATATAACGTCAGATGTAGGTGGGTATATAACGTCAGTTGTACGTGGGTGTATAACGTCAGTTGTAAGAGGGTATATAATTTCAGTTGTAAGGGGGTAAATAACGTCAGTTGTTATTAGGTATTTAACGTCAGTTGTAAGTGGGTGTACAACGTCAGTTGTAAATGGGTATATAACGTCAGAAGTAAGTGGGCATATAATATCAGTTGCAAGAGGGTATATAATGTCAGTTGTAAGTGGGTACATAATGTCAGTTGTAAGTGGGTATATAATGTCAGTTGTAAGTGGGTGTATAATGTCAGATGTAAGTGAGTGTATAATGTCAGTTTTAAGTGGGTATATAATGTCAGTTGTAATTGGGTATATAATGTCAGATGTAAAAGGGTATATAATGTCAGTTGTGAGTGGGTATATAATGTCAGTTGTAAGTGAGTATATAATGTCAGCTGTAAGTGGGTATATAATGTCAGTTCTAAGTGGGTATATAATGTCAGATGTATGTGGGTAGTTGTAAGTGGGTATATAATGTCAGATGTAAGTGGGTATATAATGTCAGTTGTAAGTCGGTATATAATGTCAGATGTGAGTTGGTATATAATGTCAGATGTAAGTGGGTATATAATGTCTGTTGTAAGTGGGTATGTAACGTCTGTATATAACGTCAGTTGTAAGTGGGTATATAATGTCAGATGTAAGTGGGTATATAATGTCTGTTGTAAGTGGGCATATAATTTCAATTGTAAGTGGGTATATAACGTCAGTTGTAAGTGGGTATATAATGTCAGATGTATGTGGGTATATAATGTCTGTTGTAAGTGGGTATATAACGTCAGTTGTAAGTGGGTATATAACGTCAGATGTAAGTGGATATATAACGTCAGATGTAAGTGGGTATATAATGTCAGATGTAAGTGGGTATATAACGTCAGTTGTAAGTGGGTTTATAACGTCAGATGTATGTGGATATAATGTCTGGTGTAAGTGGGTATATAACGTCAGTTGTAAGTGGGTATATAACGTCAGATGTAAGTGGATATATAACGTCAGATGTAAGTGGGTATATAATGTCAGATGTAAGTGGGTATATAACGTCAGTTGTAAGTGGGTATATAACGTCAGATGTATGTGGATATATAATGTCTGTTATAAGTGGGTATATAACGTCAGATTTAAGTGGGTATATAATGTCAGTTGTAAGTGGGTATATAATGTCAGATGTAAGTGGGTATATAATGTTAGTTGTAAGTGGGTATATAATGTCTGTTGTAAGTGGGTATATAATGTCTGTTGTAAGTGGGTACATAACGTCAGTTGTAAGTGGGTATATAACGTCAGTTGTAAGTGGGTATATAACGTCAGATGTGAGTGGATATATAACGTCAGATGTAAGTGGGTATATAACGTCAGTTGTAAGTGGGTATATAATGTCAGTTGTAAGTGGGTGTATAATGTCAGATGTAAGTGAGTGTATAATGTCAGTTTTAAGTGGGTATATAATGTCAGTTGTAATTGGGTATATAATGTCAGATGTAAAAGGGTATATAATGTCAGTTGTGAGTGGGTATATAATGTCAGTTGTAAGTGAGTATATAATGTCAGCTGTAAGTGGGTATATAATGTCAGTTCTAAGTGGGTATATAATGTCAGATGTATGTGGGTAGTTGTAAGTGGGTATATAATGTCAGATGTAAGTGGGTATATAATGTCAGTTGTAAGTCGGTATATAATGTCAGATGTGAGTTGGTATATAATGTCAGATGTAAGTGGGTATATAATGTCTGTTGTAAGTGGGTATGTAACGTCTGTATATAACGTCAGTTGTAAGTGGGTATATAATGTCAGATGTAAGTGGGTATATAATGTCTGTTGTAAGTGGGCATATAATTTCAATTGTAAGTGGGTATATAACGTCAGTTGTAAGTGGGTATATAATGTCAGATGTATGTGGGTATATAATGTCTGTTGTAAGTGGGTATATAACGTCAGTTGTAAGTGGGTATATAACGTCAGATGTAAGTGGATATATAACGTCAGATGTAAGTGGGTATATAATGTCAGATGTAAGTGGGTATATAACGTCAGTTGTAAGTGGGTTTATAACGTCAGATGTATGTGGATATAATGTCTGGTGTAAGTGGGTATATAACGTCAGTTGTAAGTGGGTATATAACGTCAGATGTAAGTGGATATATAACGTCAGATGTAAGTGGGTATATAATGTCAGATGTAAGTGGGTATATAACGTCAGTTGTAAGTGGGTATATAACGTCAGATGTATGTGGATATATAATGTCTGTTATAAGTGGGTATATAACGTCAAATTTAAGTGGGTATATAATGTCAGTTGTAAGTGGGTATATAATGTCAGATGTAAGTGGGTATATAATGTTAGTTGTAAGTGGGTATATAATGTCTGTTGTAAGTGGGTATATAATGTCTGTTGTAAGTGGGTACATAACGTCAGTTGTAAGTGGGTATATAACGTCAGTTGTAAGTGGGTATATAACGTCAGATGTGAGTGGATATATAACGTCAGATGTAAGTGGGTATATAACGTCAGAGGTAAGTGGGTATATAACGTCAGTTGTAAGAGTGTATATAACGTCAGATGTAAGTGGGTATATAACTTTAGTTGTAAGTGGGTATATAATTTCAGTTGTGAGTGGGTATATAACGTCAGTTGTAAGTGGGTATATAACGTCAGATGTAAGTGGGTATATAACGTCAGAGGTAAGTGGGTATATAACGTCAGTTGTAAGAGTGTATATAACGTCAGATGTAAGTGGGTATATAACTTTAGTTGTAAGTGGGTATATAATTTCAGTTGTAAGTGGGTAATAACGTCAGTTGTAAGTGGGTATATAACGTCAGTTGTCAGTGGGTATATAACGTCAGATGTGAGTGGATATATAACGTCAGATGTAAGTGGGTATATAACGTCAGAGGTAAGTGGGTATATAACGTCAGTTGTAAGAGTGTATATAACGTCAGATGTAAGTGGGTATATAACTTTAGTTGTAAGTGGGTATATAATTTCAGTTGTAAGTGGGTATATAACGTCAGTTCTAAGTGGGTATATAATGTCAGATGTATGTGGGTAGTTGTAAGTGGGTATATAATGTCAGATGTAAGTGGGTATATAATGTCAGTTGTAAGTCGGTATATAATGTCAGATGTGAGTTGGTATATAATGTCAGATGTAAGTGGGTATATAATGTCTGTTGTAAGTGGGTATGTAACGTCTGTATATAACGTCAGTTGTAAGTGGGTATATAATGTCAGATGTAAGTGGGTATATAATGTCTGTTGTAAGTGGGCATATAATTTCAATTGTAAGTTGGTATATAACGTCAGTTGTAAGTGGGTATATAATGTCAGATGTATGTGGGTATATAATGTCTGTTGTAAGTGGGTATATAACGTCAGTTGTAAGTGGGTATATAACGCCAGATGTAAGTGGATATATAACGTCAGATGTAAGTGGGTATATAATGTCAGATGTAAGTGGGTATATAACGTCAGTTGTAAGTGGGTTTATAACGTCAGATGTATGTGGATATAATGTCTGGTGTAAGTGGGTATATAACGTCAGTTGTAAGTGGGTATATAACGTCAGATGTAAGTGGATATATAACGTCAGATGTAAGTGGGTATATAATGTCAGATGTAAGTGGGTATATAACGTCAGTTGTAAGTGGGTATATAACGTCAGATGTATGTGTATATATAATGTCTGTTATAAGGGGGTATATAACGTCAGATTTAAGTTGGTATATAATGTCAGTTCTAAGTGGGTATATAATGTCAGATGTAAGTGGGTATATACTGTTAGTTGTAAGTGGGTATATAATGTCTGTTGTAAGTGGGTATATAATGTCTGTTGTAAGTGGGTATATAACGTCAGTTGTAAGTGGGTATATAACGTCAGTTGTAAGTGGGTATATAACGTCAGATGTGAGTGGATATATAACGTCAGATGTAAGTGGGTATATAACGTCAGAGGTAAGTGGGTATATAACGTCAGTTGTAAGAGTGTATATAACGTCAGATGTAAGTGGGTATATAACTTTAGTTGTAAGTGGGTATATAATTTCAGTTGTAAGTGGGTATATAACGTCAGTTGTAAGTGGGTATATAATGTCAGATGTGAGTGGGTATATAATGTCACATGAAAGAGGGTATATAACGTCAGATGTAAGTGGGTATATAACGTCAGATGTAAGTGGGTATATAACGTCAGATGTAGGTGGGTATATAACGTCAGTTGTAAGTGGGTGTATAACGTCAGTTGTAAGTGGGTATATAATTTCAGTTGTAAGGGGGTAAATAACGTCAGTTGTAATTAGGTATATAACGTCAGTTGTAAGTGGGTGTACAACGTCAGTTGTAAATGCGTATATAACGTCAGAAGTAAGTGGGTATATAATATCAGTTGCAAGAGGGTATATAATGTCAGTTGTAAGTGGGTACATAATGTCAGTTGTAAGTGGGTATATAATGTCAGATGTAAGTGAGTGTATAATGTCAGTTCTAAGTGGGTATATAATGTCAGTTCTAATTGGGTATATAATGTCAGATGTAAAAGGGTATATAATGTCAGTTGTGAGTGGGTATATAATGTCAGTTGTAAGTGAGTATATAATGTGAGTTGTAAGTGGGTATATAATGTCAGATATAAGTGGGTATATAATGTCAGTTGTAAGTCGGTATATAATGTCAGATGTGAGTTGGTATATAATGTCAGATGTAAGTGGGTATATAATGTCTGTTGTAAGTGGGAATATAATGTCAGTTGTAAGTGGGTATATAATGTCAGTTGTAAGTGTCAGTTGTAAGTTGGTATATAATGTCTTTTCTAAGTGGGTATATAATGTCAGTTGTAAGTGGGTATATAATGTCAGTTGTAAGTGGGTAGATAATGTCAGATGTGAGTGGGTCTATAATGTCAGATGTAAGTGGGTATATAATGTCAGATGTAAGTGGGTATATAATGTCTGTTGTCAGTGGGTATATCATGTCATGTCAGATGTAAGTGGGGATATAATGTCAGATGTGAGTGGGTATATAATGTCAGTTGTAAATGGGAATATAATTTCAGATGTGAGTGGGTATATAACGTCAATAGTAAGTGGGTATATAACGTCAGTTGTAAGTGGGTGTATAATGTCAGTTTTAAGTGGGTATATAATGTCTATTGCAAGTAGGTATATAATGTCAGTTGTAAGTGGGTATATAATGTCAGTTTTAAGTGGGTATATAATGTCAGATGTGAGTGGGAATATAATGTCAGATGTAAGTGGGTATATAATGTCTGTTGTAAGTGGTATATAATGTCAGATGTAAGTAGGTATATAATGTCTGTTGTATGTGGGTATATAATGTCAGTTGTAAGTGGGTATATAATTTCAGTTGTAAGTGGGTATATAATGTCAGATGTGAGTGGGTATATAATGTTAGATGTAAGTTGGTCTATAATGTCAGATGTAAGTGGGTATATAATGTCAGTTGTAAGTGGGTATATAATGTCAGATGTGTGTGGGTCTGTAATGGCAGATGTAAGTGGGTATATAATGTCTTTTGTAAGGGGGTATATAATGTTAGATGTAAGTGGGTATATAATGTCAGTTGTAAGTGGGTATATAATGTCAGATGTGAGTGGGTATATAATGTCAGTTGTAAGTGTGTATATAATGTCAGTTGTTAGTGGGAATATAATGTCAGATGTGTGTGGGTATGTAATGTCATATGTAAGTGGGTATATAATGTCTGATGTAAGTGGATATATACACTGACATAAACACACACTTACTACTGACATTAAATACCTACTTACAACTGACATTATATACCCACTTACATCTGACGTTATATATCCACTTACATCTGACATTATATACCCACTTTGAACTGACATTATATACCCACTCACATCTGACATTATATACCCACTTACAACTGACATTATATACCCATTACAACTGACATTATATACCAGTTACAACTGATATTATATACCCACTTACAACTGACATGATATACCCACTTACAAATGACATAAACACCCACTTACTACTGACATTAAATACCCACTTACATCTGACGTTGTAAGTGGGTACATAATGTCAGATGTAAGTGGGTATATAACGTCAGATGTAAGTGGGTATATAATGTTAGTTGTAAGTGGGTATATAATGTCAATTGTAAGTGAGTGTATAATGTCAGTTGTAAGTGGGTATATAACGTCAGATGTAAGTGGGTATATAACGTCAGATGTGAGTGGGTATGTAAGTAAGTGGATATATAACGTCAGATGTAAGTGGGTATATAATGTCAGATGTAAGTGGGTGTATAATGTCAGTTGTTTGTGGGTATATAATGTCAGATGTAAGTTGGTATGCAATCTCTGTTGTAAATGGCTATATAATGACTGTTGTAAGTGGGTATATAATGTCAGATGTAAGTGGGTATATAATGTCAATTGTAAGTGGGTATATAACGTCAGATGTAAGTGGGTATATAATGTCAGATGTAAGTGGGTATATAATGTCAGTTGTGAGTGTGTATATAATGTATGTTGTGAGTGGATATATAATGTCTGTTGTAAGTGGGTATATAATGTCAGTTGTAAGTGGGTATATAATGTCAGATGTAAGTGGGTATATAATGTCAGTTGTAAGTGGATATATAATGTCATATGTGAGTGGGTATATAATATCAGATGTGAGTGGGTAAAGAATGTCAGATGTAAGTGGGTAATATCTGTTGTAAGTGGGTATATAATGTCAGTTGTAAGTGGGTATATAACGTCAGTTGTAAGGGAGTATATAATGTCATATGTAAGTGGGAAAACAATGTTAGTTGTAAGTGGGTATATAATGTCAGATGTGAGTGGGTTTATAATGTCAGATGTAAGTGGGTATATAATGTCTGTTGTAAGTGGGTTTATAATGTCAGTTGTAAGTGGTTATATAATGTCAGTTGTAAGTGTCACTTGTAAGTTGGTATATAATGTCTGGTGTAAGTGGGTATATAATGTATGTTTTAAGTGGGTATATAATGGCAGTTGTAAGTGGGTATATAATGTCAGTTGTAAGTGGGTGTATAATGTCTGTTGTAAGTGGGTATATAATGTCTGTGTAAGTGGGTATATAATATCAGTTGTAAGTGGGTATATAATGTCAGTTGTAAGTGGGTACATAATGCCAGCTGTGAGTGGGTGTATAATGTCAGATGTAAGTGGGTCTATAATGTCATTTGTAAGTGGGTCTATAACGTCTGTTGTAAGTGGGTACATAACGTCAATTGTAAGTGAGTCTATAACGTCAATAGTAAATGGGTATATAACGTCAGTTGTATGTGGGTATATAACGTCAGATGTAAGTGGGTATATAATGTCAGTTGTGAGTGGGTATATAATGTCAGAGGTTAGTGGGTATATAATGTCAGTTGTGATAGGGTATATAATGTCAGTTGTAAGTTGGAATATATCGTCTGTTATAAGTGGGTATATAATGTCTGTGTAAGTGTGTATATAATATCAGTTGTAAGTGGGTATATAATGTCAGTTGTAAGTGGGTACATAATGCCAGCTGTGAGTGGGTGTATAATGTCAGATGTAAGTGGGTCTATAATGTCATTTGTAAGTGGGTCTATAACGTCTGTTGTAAGTGGGTACATAACGTCAATTGTAAGTGGGTCTATAACGTCAATAGTAAATGGGTATATAACGTCAGTTGTAAGTGGGTATATAACGTCAGATGTAAGTGGGTATATAATGTCAGTTGTGAGTGGGTATATAATGTCAGAGGTTAGTGGGTATATAATGTCAGTTGTGATAGGGTATATAATGTCAGTTGGAAGTTGGAATATATCGTCTGTTATAAGTGGGTATAACTTTAAGTGGGTCTATAACGTCAGATGTAAGTGGGTATATAACGTCAGATGTAAGTGGATATATAACGTCAGATGTAAGTGGGTATATAATGTCAGATGTAAGTGGGTATATAACGCCAGATGTAAGTGGATATATAACGTCAGTTGTAAGTGGGTATATAATGTCAGATGTAAGTGGGTATATAATCTCAGTTGTAAGTGGGTATATAATGTCAGATGTAAGTGGGTATATAATGTTAGATGTAAGTGGGTATATAATGTTAGATGTAAGTGGGTATATAATGTTAGATGTAAGTGGGTATATAATGTCAGATGTAAGTGGGTATATAATGTTAGATGTAAGTGGGTATATAATGTTAGTTGTAAGTGGGTATATAATGTCAGATGTAAGTCGGTATATAATGTTAGATGTAAGTGGGTATATAATCTCAGTTGTAAGTGGGTATATAATGTCAGATGTAAGTGGGTATATAACGTCAGATGTAAGTGGGTATATAATGTCAGGTGGAAGTGGGTATATAATGTCAGATGTAAGTTGGTATTTAATCTCTGTTGTAAGTGGGTATATAATGTCGGATGTAAGTGGGTATATAATGTCGGTTGTAAGTGGGTATATAACGTCAGTTGTAAGTGGGTATATAACGTCAGATGTAAGTGTGTATATAATGTCATATAATGTCGGATGTAAGTGGGTATATAATGTCGGTTGTAAGTGGGTATATAACGTCAGATGTAAGTGGGTATATAATGTCGTTTGTAAGTGAGTATATAACGTCAGTTGTAAGTGGTATATAACGTCAGATGTAAGTGGGTATATAATGTCAGTTGTAAGTGGGTATATAACCTCAGTTGTAAGTGGGTATATAACGTCAGATGTAAGTGGGTATATAACGTCAGTTGTAAGTGGGTATATAACGTCAGTTGTAAGTGGGTATATAATGTCGGTTGTAAGTGGGTATATAACGTCAGATGTAAGTGGGTATATAACGTCAGATGTAAGTGGATATATAATGTCAGTTGTAAGTGGGTATATAACGTCAGTTGTAAGGGGGTATATATCGTTAGATGTAAGTGGGTATATAATGTCGGTTGTAAGTGTGTAAATAACGTCAGATATAAGTGGGTATATAACGTCAGATGTAAGTGGGTATATACTTTCAGATGTAAGTGAGTATTTAATGTCAGTTGTAAGTGGGTATATAGCGTCAGATGTAAGTGGGTATATAACGTCAGATAAAAGTGGGTATATAACGTCAGATGTAAGTGGGTATATACTGTCAGTGTAAGTGGGTATATAATGTCAGATGTAAGTGGGTATATAACGTCAGTTGTAAGTGGGTATATAACGTCAGTTGTATGTGAGTTGTAAGTGGGTACATAATGTCACTTGTGAGTAGGTTTATAATGTCAGATGTAAGTGCGTATATAATATTAGTTATATTTGGGTATATAATGTCAGATGTAAGTGGGTATATAATATCAGTTGTAAGTGGGTATATAATGTTAGTTGTAAGTGAGTTCATAATGTCAGTTGTAAACGGGTTTATAATGTCAGTTTTAAGTGGGTATTTCACGTCAGCTGTTAGTTGGTTTATAATAGACCCATCTCGGTAAAGCTTGAATATTGCTCTCCGAGGTCTTTAAAGCTAAGTATCAAAGGCAAGGAAGCGTTTGAATAACCTTCTATAAAGTTATCACTATACCTGTCGTAACAGAAATTGGGTAAAATGAAACATCTTAAAAGTTAAATTTAAAAATGCCTGATAAATACCTTTTTAAAATAAAACTCGTTTTTATCGCACGTGGATAGCAAAACCCATGCGTCCTCAGTCAAAACAAACTGAAACGTTATCACTGTGTTTTCCAAAAAAAAAAATAATCAAAATGCCCTATACTTTTCTTTTTCTAATAAAACTCGTTTTTATAACGCGCAGGTAGCAAAACCCTAGCGTCTTCAGTCAAAACAAACAGAAAAAGGCCTGTTTTCTTTATCTTTTTTTTACAACCTAACATCATATTAAATGACATTTTCTACCCAAATTACGTAGTTGACACGCATAGTTGTTTAAAAAAATATTGAAATTTAACCAACACAATTTATTTTCATTTCACTTTTTTCAATGTATGCGTGTCCGCAAACTAACATAGCAACTGCTTTAGTGTACTTAATAATGCAATACATAAAACATACTACTGACTTAATACTGGAAATCAGACAGCTAATATAAAATAACTTGATAACATTACTTATTTTAGGTGATTTACCAAGGTTAAAACACGATGCAAGGGTTTCTGTATTAAAGGCAACAGTAATTTAGATATATCATTTACGAGGCTTTCCTTATGCTTGCTGACATATACTGAAAGGAAAAAGAAACGCATAATGGGAATATCCGCTATATATTTTATGTTTAATATGCAGTCTCATTAAAATCATATCCTTATTACGCTTTGATACATTCCACTATATGATCTGACCACACTCCCTTGTAGGTCACGTCAGATCGACCTTTCATCTAATAAAAATTCATGAGAAGATCAACTAAATTCAACCAATGAAATCGCGCGTTTCATATGCACGTTCGAGTGAACTGAACAAACAAAATCCATATAAAACACAGATCTATATCCGATATAGATAAAGTCTTCGTGTGTTATTGCTGTAAATTGCATGATAAATTCAATGAAATGCACGAAATGGCATGTTTTATATCAAGTTCTAACACGACCTCCGCAGCCTTTCATATACACAAGGAAGAGGGACAGCTGTATGTTATTCTACGATAAAATACAGCTGTTCCATTAATTCCCCGCGTATATTTCATCTGTTGGAAGCGCCGCGTTACATGACGTCACTTGGTAAATATTCGTCACGAAGCCAAACTCGATAGTAATTTTAATGAAATGTTAATTACAACAAACTTAACATGCTCACAAACCGTGCACACCCCCAATATAAACCCGTCATATGCATCAGTACATATAACATGAAAAAGCATCTTGAACAAGCTAAGAACGTTTGACGTCATACAGCGCATGCTATATGACGTAAGCAATGATTTAATTGTTTGTCACGTGCAGAACTTTGCATACGGGGGCGCCAAATGGTACAGCCTGTAAACATAGCAGCCTGATTGCCTTGACCTCCGAGATAACATATAGTGCCCCAACAACAGCGTAAACAATGGGGTTATTGTTGTGTTAGAATCGAAATAATAAATACGTACATGTATTTTATCGGTGAATGAAATACAGTTAGGAGTTCGGATGCGTAGTAATTAAATCACGAGTGCGTTAGCACGAGTGATTTAATTACTCGCATCCGAACGACTTGAACAAGCTAAGAACGTTTGACTTGAACAAGCTAAGAACGTTTGACGTCATACAGCGCAAGTTATATGACGTAAGCAATGATTTAATTGTTTGTCACTTGCAGAACTTTGCATACGGGGGCGCCAAATGGAACAGCCTGTAAACATAGCAGCCTGATTACCTTGACCTCCGAGATAAAATATAGTGCCTCAACAATAGCGTAAACAATGGGGTTATTGTTGTGTTAGAATCGAAATAATAAATACGTACATGTATTTTATCGGTGAATAAAATACAGTTAGTCGTTCGGACTCGTGATTTAATTACTACGCATCCGAACTCCTAACTGTATTTCATTCACCGATAAAAGACAGGTACTTATTTATTATTTCTTAAATACGAAGAAAATCATGGGCGCTGTCATGTGTGTTTTGAAAATATATATTCCACCGAAATTATTACGACATTAGTACTCTAAATAGTCAGGTAAGACACATCTGGCCCGCTTAACTCAGTTGGTAACGTACTCGATTGATGACACGCGAGTGTCATTTTAGTGTGGGCCCAATCCCACGAATCAATCCCACGAATCGGTAATTTTTTTTGTACCGCTATTAAATTCCGTCAAACAATATTTTCCTTATTTTTTTACAGTAAATATTCGATAATGGTTGGTGTATTATATTTGTCAACGCAATTATTTTGCGTTTTATAAGCTAAAAGTTACGGACATTGTCTCGTAGACTGCTCCACAGCGTTTTACTGAAACCCGACATGCGCAGTGAAGCAGTCTATATGCTGAAATCTGATTGATTGGCTAATCATAAGGTCAATCTGACGTGACCTGCAATGGAGCGTAGTCAGATCCTTGTAGTGTAGAGTATCGAAGCGTGGTAAAGGATCTGATTTTAATGAGATTGGTTTAATAAGCTACTGCTAATCGAATGATACAGGACGACATTAGCCCTGTCCTTTCGGAAAGAAGGTTTAAACAGCACCGAACCGAACACACCAATGGTTTCATTATCGACATAATGCGCATTTGGCTCAAACAGGTGAGCAAACTTAGGCTTTAAACGTTGCAGTCTCTTAACATTAAATGGCTTCACTTTTTCAAGCGAGACCTCAACATTTATGAATTTCGTGTAACAAAGTATACTTTAATTAAAGGTCTACTACATGACAGAGTTGCGCTTTCTGTCATTAGTTGTAGTCCCTTTTTGTACAAAACACGTTGAGATATATTTGGAATATTACGTGGAATTAGGTGTGTATAATAGTGTAGTTTACGCATTTTTTTTGATCATGCGTTTCTTTTTCCTTTCGGTATAGTTTCAATATGAACGATACAATGTACCAATAGGTATACATCCGTTTAAATTTGATTCACGATCCCCACTAACAGTAAACATTAATACCCATTTGATTAAATACTGGTACTACTTCGAAAACTAACAGAACAATTCTCAGAGATGCCATTAACTCTGAGGTGAAATCTGACACATACAATACCCTGGTTAAATGCAGTAAAGCTATCATGAGCAACAAAACCAATGCATCTTGGCCAACATACTTACCAAGCTTAAACGAAACTGAGAATAACTGGCCCATTAAAGCTAGAAGCTGAAACTGTATTGGAGATACAATAAAGTCCCGCGAGAAGAAAGACTTTGTAGACTATGTTCTAATAAGGTAGAAGATGAACTTCAATTATATGTCTGTCTCATAGAACTTTATTAGACGAGGTGTTTTCAATGACAACATATTAGCATCAATCCCAGAATGGAATACTCTCGCCAGTACTCTCGACAATGTAACTGAACTCTTCATAATAATCAATCTACCAGAAAAGATAGCAACAACATCAACTCAATTTTGCTATGAACTGATACATATCCGAAACAAATGCCTTCCAAGAGCCTCTATATAGCCATTAAATTGTGCTGTGCCCTAAATTGCATCCGTTAATCTAACGAGGATAATTCTCTTCAAATAATTGCAGAAAGGTTGAATTAACTGAGTTTATGTTAATTTGGCGTTATAAGGTACATGTATGTATGAATAAACTTTGTTAAAGCTCTCGGTACTTCATTGTTCATCTGATCTTTATCAAACTTGGTCAGATTGTTTATATCAATGAAAGCTTGAACAAGTTCAATATTTCTGATGTACTCCGAGCTGAACGGAAAAGACCAAACCATGATTCGGTCTTCAGTATTCGATCTTCATTTGCATAATTATTTCACTAGTGTATTATGATAAATATGTCATTGCTTTATTATATTCCTACGCTGCAAGTTAATTTAAATCTAATAAATAACATTATATCTTTAAAGCGACCATTCAGGGGCCTGTCATGACTTCTTCCGAGCAGATGAGAGCGTTCAAAGCACCGGGCAAGAGAATGTTAAGGCGACTTGAGGAAACTAACCAACAAATAGACAGAATTAATACCCAGGTTGATGCTTTGTTTTTGGCGTAAGTATTGACTTTTAGACCATCATTACAAGCCAATTAACACGTGGTCAACTCAAACAGCCTTGTATGCAAAGAAGCATATATATTTATCTATTTAGTCTCTGTTGTCGTTTCAAACTTGGCTGATGAAAGTAATGCACAAACAAAATATGATAAGGAGTAACTGGATTAACGATAGATTTAACTTGTGAATAGATCTACATTGTTGGTACTGTAGTCATTAATTATAGAACTATAGTCAGAACTGTAGATAATTTTTGGATACAATGAGTATTTACTCATCAGATTCAAAATTAATGAGTAACAAGGAACTCGTTCAGAGTCAACAATTTCTTTAAATAGTTCATGCTTTCAAAATGGATGTGAATTAATACATTTTAAAATAAATAACTGTTCTAATTAAATGGAAGTTAAGTAAAAACAAAAGGAACACTGTATGACCTTACTATTAGACACATGCTTGGATCAATTTTCATCATGTACATAGAGGATCTTAAATGAGTGATCATTCGTTATTGAATTTATTAAACGAGTTGGCAAAATGATACAGAAAACGTACATTTACGTCACGTCCATGACGTCATTAATGTTATGTTATTCCACTAGTGGAATATCGGAAATATTGAATGGTGTTATTACACTCCCACACCGCATATTATGTGATAAATATGGAATAAACTGTTCCACAGGACAATACATACAAATATAATGCTCATGATTTTTATTTGTAGTAGATTGATGAGTAATAATACTCACACTTTTAAAACCCAGAGGCTTCTTGTATAACAATGTGAGTAAATACTCAGAAACTCAGCTTATCTACAGATATGCGCATTGTAGCGATGGACCTTTAAATAAAACATGTTATCTTACACGTTATCTTATAAACACGTTATCTTACCATGTACTTATAGCCTTTCCTCCTCCTCCTCCTCCTAGAAGGAGGAGACTTCTTCTTCTTCTTCTCCTAGAAGGAGGAGACTTCTTCTCCTACTCCTCCTCCCCCTCCTCCTCCTTCTCCTCCTAGAAGGAGAAAACATCTTCTTCTTCTTCTTCTTCTTCTTCTTCTTCTTCTTCAGAGCATCTCAGTCTTAGAATGTGCACAATCATTCTTGTATAACAACATAAATCTGAATTGTTTTACTGTATGGCTATGATATGTATATATATAAATGTCTGTGTTATGACAGATCTGGAGTTAAGGATGCCAATCTTCTTCGTGAACTGCACGACCTAGAGCTCTCGACAAGGGCAATCCAAGATGAGCATTGTTCTTTAATAATGAACTGTAACGAAACAGTGCTTGTAGATGGCAAAGAGTTCAGGACTGCCAACGGAAGCTGCAACAATCTGTTAAACACCACGACTGCACGATGGGGGATGGCAAATCAGCAGCATCAACGATGGGTAACAGACGCATACGATAATCGTGAGTAATGATCGGTACCAGACGCATATGATAATCGTGAGTAATGATGGGTACCAGACACATACGATAATTGTGAGTTATGATGGGTACCGGACGCATACGATAATCATGATTAATAATGGGTACCCCAACCCCATCCCCCACCCACCCAACGCAATTAAAGGTGGGAGCATACTGGTTTGAGATCGTCCGTCAATTCGTCTGTAGACCAAAATCTTGGGTATTTGACTCCTCATTTGCATTAGGCGGATTGTTTTAATATTAGACAAAATGGATGCTGTGAACACGACAGCAAAGGAAAATATTTTTAATTTGATATTTTTATATCTGTTGTTGCCCATAGAGTTGGCCTTTAGAACCATTGGCCATACTGTGAAAGTTTCTTTTCACTTTTCAGAAATGGTAAGTGTACCTAGACTATTTTGTCAGATTTGGCCTCATGCCGATTTATTATCCTTTATGATATATTGAACAGAAGAACAAGGAGAATTCGGAAAGTATTTTCTGGTTTCTGTTTTATGAATATATATCAATACTGAGAATATGATTATGTTCCAGTGTCTGTTTTATTTGTACTTACAGACAAGTGGAGGCCTCGCTTGTTTAGTGCAACAAGTTTTAGAGCCAGCAAAATCGATCTTCCAACGGCTCGGACTATCAGCAACAATATCCACAATTACACTGAAGCAGAAACACCAACGAGCAGCAATCTATCAGTTATGGCTTTCCAATTTGGGCAATTTTTGAGTCATGATATAATAAAGACACCAGACGGTAAGAGTACCTTTGTTAAGTACGAAATAACATATTTCAAAGCACCTCAGGATGTATCAGTATATAATCGTTCATGTCGCACATGTAAATAAGCATTGCATGGTGGAATACTGTATTTTATCAAATTGAAACTAGGATTCTGTCTCAAAACAACTTTATCTCGATTTTATTTAGCAGTGGATAAGTTTGTGTGCGTATTTGTGGTAGTTATTGTCTACTTAGTGTGAGAAATGCTACAATGTACCACCAAAAACAAGTGTTCTAGTGGTTATAATTTCATGAATTAATGCACCGTGTGGTTCCCGGACAAAGAATAGGGCCACAACAGATCCCGTTAGATAGGTAGGCATATTGATAGAACCCCCGCCCCCCCCCCCCCCAACCACCCCCACCCCCCCCCCCCACCCCCACCCACCCCCATTCATGTTCATTTTATCATGTTTTGTTCATGCTCAATAAAAGTCTTCATCATGACCCTTGCATTGTTTCAGGTGCCATCTCGCTCAAATCACTAGAGCCGTGGCAGAAACACAACAAACGTGGCTCCATCCAGCGTAAATGGAGTGTCTACAATATAATTTGCAGCAACTCTGCAGTGAGAAGGTTCTAGGCCCATTCTCGATATTTTACCTTGATGTAAATGGAGGATGAGCCGGTTATGTTCATTTCTGTTAGGCACCATATAACCTTTCATGTGTTGGTGCGCATTAAAACCCAATTCCATCCAATTCAATTCATGAATTAAACTAGACGGGTGTTCCGCGGAACACGTGTGTCGCCTGAGTATAACAAGGTGTTTTTGACCCTGATAAAGGACCTTGGCGGCAAAGTAGTATGATGAGTTTATATTGAAAAGAGTATGATAATGGACCTTTGGAAACGGCCGAGCACGACACATACGAAATATTGCAGTATCGGTTTGATTGAGACTGTTCATGATCGGTAGTGAAATATGCTAGCTACCGCTCACGCCCTCTAGCCCCGGGTTGAGCAGAACTCAATATTCATAAAATTAACAGCACAAAATGTTAACCACCCCGAAGATGGCATGCAAGTTTGATGAAGAAATATCAAGAAATGTGGAAGTTATATAGCCAACCTTAAAAGTTTTCGCGAAGGAAAAATTGAGTATTTAACCTATATAATGACCTTCATGTGACCTTGACCACCTTTATATTTTAGTATGGTCATGTCGAAGTTGTCATGATGAGTATATATTGAAAGTTTGATGAAGAAATATCAAGAAATGAGAAAGTTATAGCCAACGTTAAGTTTTCGTGACGGACGGACGACAAAGTGATCCCTATGAATCGCATTTTTCTTCGAAAAGGCTACACAAAAACAACTGAAAGCGCTAAGATCCTGGTTCAAATCCCATTCAGCGCAGTTAGTTTTTTTTAAATATAATCGAAAATTGTATATTTATCGATGTTATCGGTATGAACGCTAGATACTATGCACAGATTTCTGGCTAAAATACTGACTTGTTGGATGTTCGTCGAATTGAAACTACCAGTTAAAATATAGTCTTTGTAGCTTTAAGTGATCTCTTTCACAATACTGTGGCGGTAGATTGTTTGTTTGGTGTTTAATGTCATTTTTAAGCATATTTTAGGCTATGCATGATGGTCGATACTTTTGTGGTGGAGGCAGACAACCCCTTAATCCTGGGTAGAACCAGTACTGTATACCTTCATCCATCCGTAAGAATCAACACTTTCTCACTTAAGTTGAGCTTCCAGTGGGATTCGAACCCACAACGTTGGTGGTGGGGGTGGGGGTGGCTCGGAGGGGGGCGTGCAGGTTTACAACGCAATTTCTTTAACCTCTCGACCACGGAGGAGCTCCCTGTGTTGGAAAAATAGGAAAGTTAGCAGAAAGATTTTAGGAAAGGCAAATATTAAGAAAGTATATCAAGTGCCTTTTCATATCCTTGAGAGAAACCTTTCAGATATAGCATGAAAAGGGAAGTCCCTGCACACGTGATGTTGAATTGATGTATTGTAACATATCTGCAATAAAATATTATTAAACTAAACTAAACTATAATTGGATATAATTTCTAATTTCACATCGTAAAATGCATATATTAAATGCAATCAATTTTCATAAACATCGGCCATTTTAATGAAAATTGGAGTTGCACGTGCAATAGTTTGAAAATAGCTCATCCTAAAATAAATTGTGCAGTAATGTTGGAATACGGTTCAAATGTAAACATACGAAACTTCAATACAAGAGTAGGAAGAGTGTTTTGAGTTTAGTTTAGTATTTATGCCGAGGTAAGTTACGACTTTGATTTATTTCAGGATCAGTTGGGAACAAAAACTGTTGTGTGGAAAATAGGTATGTATTCATAAAAACAGCTTAGAACAATTCTTTACTCATTTCCTCTCAAACTGCAGTCCGATATTGACTACTTCGTACACATTCCGCTGTAGGACGCAAAACCTCTGCAACTGACGAATATTATTTTTTGCCAAGAGAAAGGTCATTATTTTATGTCAATCGTGAACGCTCGGCCAATCCCGTCATTCTTCAAAATCCTGCCTCCTGTGTATATCGAGCTTCGGTATGTACCAAATCTTCATACTGACGTCATCGCGAATTTCAAAACTTCATCACCGCTTCAAGAGAAGAAAACCTGTTCAGATATTTCTTAAATGAGGATTTTGTGTTGTCATATTCATAACATGCTTACATGCAAATCGAATGATTTTTTGTCGAGATATGGTAATAATATATACCTTTTACACAAATTGCATTTTTCACAGTATCATATTTTAGGGGGATAGGGTAAAGATTTAGTAGTTTTATGCCTATCAAACCTGTTGCCATGCAGATTTAATTCATGAAAACATATTGCAAATATGCAACTCTACAAGTTGATACACAAAAACATAGTTCAATTGAAAACACTTCACAAACACGTCATTTTAAACATGGAACGAATTTGAGAATCTTAAAATTACGGCATTAATAGATAAAATTGGACTAAAAACGCTCAAAACCTATCTAAAACGCAATGAAAGCTTATTTCTGAGCCTATTTTACCAATTGTTATCGAATAAGCGTCCCTAGGTACGAATCTGAGTGAGTCCTAATTACTGCACGTATCTCTTATAAAAGAGAAGAAAACATGTTTCGATGTTTCTAAAATGAGGATTTTGTCATTTTCATAACATGCTTAAAAATGAAATAAAATAAAATTTAAAAAATAAATTAAATAAAAAATAAAAAATAAAATTAAAAACTATTTATATTTAAAAATTAAAAAAAAATATTAAAAAAAAAATATTAAAAAAAATATATATATTAAAAAAAAATAATAAAAAATATTAAAAAAATATCTATATATATTATTAAAAAAATAAATAAATAAATTAAAAATTAAAAAAAAAAATCACAAAAAAATTAAGAAATAAATGAAAAAAGAAATAATGACAAAATAAACAAAAATAATTAAAAGAAGTTATTTGAAAATCCGTCCAGGTGTCTCACACAATTTGACCTTTGACCTCTTAGTGTGACCTTGACCTTGGGGGCCACAGACCTGGATTTGTGCTCGACACATCGTCTTATTGTGGTGAGCACTTGTGCCAAGTAATTTGAAAATCCGTCCAGGAATGCCAGAGTTATTGACCGGACACGATTTGACCTTTGACCTATGTGTGACCTTGACCTTGGAGCCACGGACCTGGATTTTGTGCGCGACACATCATGTTGTTGTGGTGAGCACTTGTGCCAAGTTAATTCAAAATCCGTCAAGAAATGCCAGTTATTGACCGGACATGATTGACCTTTGACCTCTAAGTGTGACCTTGACCTTAGAGCGACGGACCTGGATTTTGTGCGCGACATGTCGTCTGGTTGTGCTGAGCACTTGTGCCAAGTGATTTGAATATCCGTCCAGGAATGCCAGAGTTACTGACTGGACACAATTTGACCTCTGACCTCTAAATGTGACATTGACCTTGGAGCCACGGACCTGGGTTTTGTGCACGACACGTCGTCTAGTTGTGGTAAGCAATTGTGCCAAGTTATTTGAAAATCTGTCCATGAATGTCAGAGTTATTAACCGGACACGAAAACACTTTGTTTTGACCTTTCACCTCTAAGTGTGACCTTGACCTTGAAGCCACGGACCTGGGTTTTGTGTGCGGCACGTCGTCTAGTTGTGGTGAGCAATTGTGCCGAGTTATTTGAAAATCTGTCGTTGAATGTCAGAGTTATTAACCGGACACGAAAGCACATTGTTTTGACCTTTGACCTCTAAGTGTGACCTTGACCTTGGAGCCACGGACCTCGATTTTGTGCACGACACATCTTCTTGTTGTGGTGAGCAATTGTGCGAAGTTATTTGAGAATCCGTCTATTATTGTCAGAGTTATGAAGCGGACACGATTGTACAGACGAACGGTCACGAACGGAAAGTCAAGAACGGAAAGACAGTGCGACTACTACATGCCATCCTTCGGGGGCATAAAAACACCTACTTCATGCAATCGAATGATTATTTGCCGAGATATAACAAGGAGAATAGTCTGAAATCGACAAAAGTCAGTGATATTTTTTTAACTTTTACACTATCTGAATACACCATATTAAAAAGATCAAATGTTTAGAACAGTCAATAGACATCAATAAAATATGCATTTTAGGTACAATTAGGACGATGAATATGCCAATTGTGTCGATTTTCCTGCCAATATTGATATTTTAAGCAAATTCTTCAAAACTGGTGGTACGATACATGATTATAGTATCGAATACGAGCTCAATAATGCCAAAAATACCGTTAAAATCAGAAATGATAGTAGCCTAACGCTATCAAGTCGAGTTTGAATGATAAGGAATAATATTTTACCTTTTACACAAATCTTCATTTTTCACAGTTTCATATTTTAGAGGGGTAGGGAAAAGATTCAGTGGTTTTATGCCTACCCAACCTGTTCCCATGCAGATTTAATTCATGAAAACATATTGCAAACATTCAACCCTACATGTTGATACAAAAGAAACATAGTTCAATTGCAAACACTTCACAATCACATTTCTTTTTTTTAAACACGAAACAAATTTGAGAAACTCAAAAGTACGGCTTTTATAGACAAAATTGAACTAAAAACGCTCAAAACCTATGTAAAACACCATGGAAAACTTATTTCTGAGCTTTTGTTACCAGTTGTTATCGAAGAAGTGTCCCTAGGTACGAATCTGAGTGAGTCCTAATTACTGCACGTATCTCTTATAGGTATGAACTAATTATTTTCCCCATAGACACCAATGTTAAAGTGTCACATATTAATGATTTGCTGCAAATTCAACTCAAGTATGAATAATGCAGCAGTGTAATGTTCATATAGAAAACTTATTTTCCACTTGAAAAATCACCAGAAAAGGTGGGGTCACAAGGCATGTAAGAAAGTTCTTGTCTGTTTACTAAACATGTCAAGTGTACAGCTGTTTTCATTGACTCACAAAGTCAGTGGCTCACAAAGGGTAAGCATAGAGTCGAAATTTCGAAAATGTTCATCAGTAAAACCTATTAATACGCTTCTTATACATACACCCACAAAATCAAACAGAAATGGGCAGTTTCGCCCTACTTATAATGCCCATTTCCATCAAAAAAGGAGGGATTACTTTTTATTATTGGAACTACATTTGAGTACACCTCGGAGGTTTACATGTTGTACATCTCGCAGGTTTACATGTTACACCTCGGAGGTTTACATGTAATTAGTGGTGGTAAACCGTCATTCCTGATTTCTCAGGACTTCATCGGCGGTGCGGTAATTCGTTGTGCACATGTACTTCTAAAACATAACGCGTCCTAATTAAATTCTTTCCTGTGTCAATATAATCATCGTTATTGTTATTTATCTTTGTTTCACTCTTTTTTTATATACACATGTTTATTTTTAAGTGTATTCATTTAAAACGTCAGTATACAATTTAAAAGCCAGTTTAACTTACAGATCAAAGAACTGCAAGTACTCGATACTCAATTATAGTAAGTGCATCAACAATGGACAGTTATATAAACAAAGTGGTTGGTTTATAAACAATGTAAGGAGAGTCAGTGCTGTAATGGTCAGCAGGGTGGACTGTTCGATTCCCGGCCGCAGTTGATTTCCGGACTGGTAATCAGTGCTGGGTGATTACCTAATTGGGTACTGTTTCCAGCAGTACTAGCCTAGATTTGGATGCCGGGGGTACTGTTTTCAGCAGTACTAGTCTAGACTGTATGCCGGTTGGGGTAGGGGTGGGGACTGTTTACAACAGTACTAGTCTAGACTGGATGCCAAGTGTGGGGGGGGGGGCGCGGGGTGGGGGTGGGGGCTGTTTCCAAGAGTACCAGCCTAGACTGGATGCCGGGGGTTGGGGCTGTTTCTAACAGTACTAACCTAGACTGGATGCCGGGTGGACTGTTTCCAGCAGTACTAGCCTAGACTGGATGCCGTGGGGACTGTTTCCAGCAGTACTAGCCTAGATTGGATGCCGAGGGGACTGTTTCCATTAGTACATGCCAAGAATGGATGATGCCAGTGGGGCTGTTTACAGCAAAACTAGCCTAGAATGTAGATTAAATGCCGAGTTGGGACTGTTTCCATCTACTAGCCTAGACTGGATGCCGGGAGGAAGGGAGTTAAAAGACACCTGCCGTGGGATCGACTAGAAATAAGTTGTTCCAGCCATTCCAGGTGTACCTTGACGTGTTCGTTGGCGGACGGACTATAAACCTTAGAACTACACACACACACATTCCAGGTGTGGACTGGCGTCGTCTACACACGTTAAATAACGACGTTGATGTGCATTAATACAATGTGGTTTAATATGATGGAAGGGGGAGACTCCTATCCGCAACTTGAAGCTGTTAATGAGGATAGATATATATGTATATATAGATATGTTGTGAATGCGGTAAGCCAGTTGAATTACGCGATAACTTTAAGTATGTGTTTTTACTAAAAATGCTTTACTGAAAAGATTTATTTACTATTAAAAACGTATATTTAGGCTCTAATCTGTTATTCTACGTTTTTACGTAAAAAATAAATATATTTTATTAACGCATTCTCGCACTCGATCGATCGATACTAGTATCATAGATCGATGCATGTTGTTGCTTATTGTGATGTTTACAGACTCTCTTGGTACTTTGATCGTATGTGTTTGTATTTACTGTTTTAGGACATGTAAGAACATACCACTTACTAACATATCACACTCTATCGTGGGCACCCCCAGCTTGCTGAAGCATTGCCAGGAGGGTTTTTATAGAATAAACAACAGTATACCATATACAACCAACCTCTCTTTTGCCAGCATAGGTTTGATAACAGACCAGTTTACAAACAATTATCTAATCTGTATATCCTTCTATGTTGGACAATTCTTTGTGCGAATGCGTGAAATTACATGGCTAAAACAAATTGAAGCGTATTATAAATATATATATGTCACTGATTTGTTTGTCATATGAACACTAAAACTGAACAACCTTGTCATCTCAGAGCATGTAAAGTGATTAAAAAAGGAATAGAAAGCCTGTAAATAACTAGAGAACTGAATCATGTCAGGGTCCTCTTTGACCTAATGGTCGTGGTTTCGAGTCCTGCCCGCGACAAAGTTTTATATCAGAGTAAGTTTGTAAAGGCTCTACAAGTATACATGTTACTGTATATTTGCAATGTACATGTTACATGAACTTACAGTAATTAAGATGCATGCTGTAGCCAAAATTCAAACCCGCAACCCTTCACGTTTACACCCCTGCAATTTAATGCCATGATACCGATAGTTAACTGCTCATTGTATACATGCAGAAATGTCTCAATTTCAGGAAAATATTATAATATGTATTTGATCCTCTACCTGCAATTTGCGGATTTAGAGGTGTCTGTCACATTATTTAAAAAAACAAAACAAAAAAAAAAAACAATGTTGTACCCCTTGTTGAAACATGATCCCCTAAGCTCTGTCAAAAACCTGGATCTGCCTATGTATCCCATGTATATATGCAAATGACCGGACTACTTTTTTTTCACATCATTCCAAGCGCCTTATAGGTTATAATAGCGTAAATGAGTCTCCATTGCCCTTCCATAGTAAAGTTAGAATGTTGACAACCTGTTAAAAACTCAAACCTCGTTAGAATTCTGGGAAACTTACTTTATCATGCAAATAAACATGTCTGCTATTAAACATCAACAAGGAAATAGGGGGTGTAATACCTTCTAAGAAACATTTCTTCAGTTGTATACTAACACCGGGTCAAAGGTCAACACTATTTTTACCCCTTGCAATTTCATACCCTGTCTACTTTCACTTCTCAAATTTATATCAAAAACTGTCAAAAACATGATGAGCTGCATTTTCAAATATCAACAACATGTCCAGAATACAGTTACAGCCAAAAAATAACAGGAAACTGCACTAAAAAAAGTTTTTAAAGAAAAAAAGATTAGCACTCTTTAATACAGAACTACTTTCGACTGCACCAGGCGAGCACATCCTGTTGATTTAGTGTAATTAGACCTAATACGAGAGATAATACTAGTATCGATCGAGTGCGAGGATGCAAATTCTTGACATTTTGTTAGCCGGAAGGCAACGCCACAGAAAATAGTGCACTGTTGCTATGTAAACAATATGGCCGCTATCTACACGTGTTGATGTATAATTTGCGTTGGCTGTTCGTTTTTTACAATGCAGATGAAGGTTTTATCACTGCTTTAATGTAAATAAACTATTGATGGAGCAATCGGCTTAATGACATTGCAAAATGTGGATGATAACTTTGATTTTGAATGCAAATTTGTTTTGGCGGGAATCTAAGGCGCGATGATGTAACCAATATGGAGATCTTCGATTTACATTCGAGTAATGCTGCGAAGCAGTATACAAGATGTTGCGAATACACATATTAAGCACTTACTTTTTTCATTCATGTCATACATAGTCCAGCAATGGAAGAATTGTGGGGTTTGGTGAGCATGACACTTTGCACAGGGGTTATATTGAAATACTGGACATTTTTGGGTCCACTTAATATTTTTTCAATATGGCCACTAGACTAGTTCTAAAGACAGCGTCAAAAAAATGCATGGAATTAAATAAAATTAAAAAAAATGCTTTTTGAAATATACAACTTGGCACAATAATAAAACATGATCTACTGAAAGTGTTTTGATATAGGACGACAACATTGTTCCAGTATGATCTTCAAATCCATGATGGCCACCAAAAATACAGGGTACTAAATAAAAAATATAAACAACTGAAGCTTTGATAATTTAAAACCACACATATAGAAATTGATATTCTGAGCATATTTGGATATAAAGCTACTTTCCCGAGATATGACTGTAAAATCCAAGATGGCTATCAAAAATACAGGTAATTAAATAAATAAATAAAAAAAAACTTATAAAAAATAAAAGTTTTGACAATTTGGCGTATTCATAGAACATGACGTACTGACCATTTTTCGATTAATGGCAAATTAATATTTTTTCCAATCTGGCTGCCAAATCCAAGACAGCCACCAAATGTTCACGGATTAAAAAAGAAAAAGAGCACCGCCTAGCGGGGCATATATGTCCATCGTTGGCAAGGTTAAGTCCCACGTTAAACCTTTTACAAAGGGAAATAATTTAAAAAGAAATATGAATCAGAGCGTTATGGGCCTTTATAAAATGTATACCGTTTGAGACTAAACCTACTGACAACGATGTATATATATAACATACATAATTTGAGACTAAACCTGCCGACAACAATGTATATACATAACATACATAATTTGAGAATCCAAACTCTATAGACACAATATAAACAATTAAACCAGCCAGACCAAATAATAAACCAGCAAGACCAAATAATAAACCAGCCAGACCAAATAATAAACCAGCAAGACCAATAATAAACCAGCCAGACCAAATAATAAACCAGCAAGACCAAATAATAAACCTAATAAACCAGCCAGACCAAATAATAAACCAGCAAGACCAAATAATAAACCAGCAAGACCAAATAATAAACCAGCCAGACCAAATAATAAACCAGCAAGACCAAATAATAAACCAGCAAGACCAAATAATAAACCAGCCAGACCAAATAATAAACCAGCAAGACCAAATAATAAACCAGCAAGACCAAATAATAAACCAGCCAGACTAAATAATAAAACTGGAGAGTCTAATTAAGAGTTACCAACTCCTAATTCATTTTATGCCTATTCAATCACGGGTATTTTAAAACCCCGTGAATAAACCTATACTTTTATTAGGCACATATACATTAGTATATGACCTGAACACCTAAATTTTGATACACAGTTTTGTAGTGTAATATTTGCCGTTATTTGGTGGATTAATTTCTTTAAACATACATGATACTCCAGGAGGCACTTTTGAAATTGTACACCCATCCATAGATTCAAAATTGAGTGGATTTTCACGAAACTTTACGTGAAGCATCAGTATGAGGCGGAGATGCGCATATCGTCGTCTTGTTCCGTTCCAGGTCAATGTGACCTACTTTTTATGAAATATAGGTCATGCCCGTTCTTTGCTACATCTTCACAATGTTCATTATATGATTCTAACATCATGTGCAAAATTGTGGGTCGCTGTGACTTACATTTTACGAAATATAGGTCTCGCCCGTTCTCTGCTACAATGTGCATCCCCTACTGTTAATGACATAAATTAAATATTAAGTATGTATTTAAAGGAACAAATATCTCTTAGGATTGAAATTGATGTTGGTCATATCATAACTCTGGACTTTTTCGTAATAGGGCCCGACACGTAGGGCGTGGCCTTCTAGTTACTAACTTTGTGAGAAGCATCAGTATGAAATGGAGATGCACATAGCATCGTGGGGTACACGTTTGCAGGGGTATTATTAACCTTTATTGATAGTTCTAGTTTTGCATTAGTTTTGTGTGTTGACATTAATTACAAAGTTTTGCAAATAAGTCAACACAACCATAACTATACATCTCACTATTTGAATGTTATTGTTCTGCAGTTCACATTTATGTTAATTGTATTTATTTGCAGTACATTTTGCATGCCTATCACCGTTCCGGCCGGTGACGCAGACTTTACAAATGAACTGTGTATGGACTTTCGTCGCTCATTTACCGTTCTTACATGCGAAAACGGTAAGTATGGACGCACGCTTGTTGCATTTTACCGGATATTTTACCGGATAAATGTCGTCTTTAAGACGTTCACAATGGCAAAGTTTTCAACACTGTCTCAGTTGCTATTCAAATACATTGGTGAATATAACGAAATTACGTTTAATAATAGTATTCAGGTCCCTGTCTACTAAATAAAAACAGACTGTGATTGGTCAAAAAACGTCTAGGGAATCCGAGACTAATGTTTACCAATGTGAAGTCATGGATTGGATAAAAATAATGACTGAAATAAAACAACTTGAGAATTCAAACTTAAATATGTTTTCTTCAAAACGGAACATTTAATACATATTTGTGTAGTCATTTTCTAAACGTATGACTGAATGGCAGTAGGTACACGTTGACATTTGGCGGGGAAATAACTGCAAAACTGGGGGTGAGTCACTTCGGAGCCAGAAACGACTAACTTTTCATTGGATTCGCTATCAGAAAAAAGTTCTTCATTAAATGTCACTTGGATGTAAGTTTCAGGCAAGGGGTGCCATATATGGCTACGAGATATAGGGAAATCCGTATAGCCCTAAAGACTATAATTGAGGCCTATGGGAAAATCAATGGTTGTCTGTGACCTTCAGTGGTGTTCCTCTTCTATGTAGGGACAGTCAGAAAGAATTGAGACTAATTTCTTAACTTTACAATTTGTGCTCGCAATAAAACAAATATTTAGATAACAAAATGTCAAATGACAATGTGTTTTGTATCCTGCAAAAATTTCTTTCAATTATTAACAGAATTTACCAAATGATTTGTAAATATAGACCTTACATGTTGCCTACTACAGCTGCACACGCTGTAAAAATTCGCTGCACAACCAAAAAGAAAAGAGATTCGATAATTCTTATTATTATACCTCACGTTTACACTCCTGTATAAATTGCCCATACCCTTAGTGTGAAGCAATTTTTACTGTTCACCGGTAAACAATTTTTACTGTTACACGATTGTGACGTCACGGGAAGTATACAAATTTCCAACAACGACACGCTTTGGCAATTGGAAATCGGTGGACGCTTATTAAAATACAGCTGAAGTTATGTCAATCGTAAGACGCATGGATTACCAAACAACAATAAAAGGTTGTGGCGAGCAGATTTGTTGCTTTAAATCAAAACTGGTATAAAAATATAAATTAAAAAAAAAATTAAAAAATATTGCGATTTTTGCCCCTCGTATATTTAAATTTTAATCAAAACTTTTGTTCGGTATAATAAAATAAATATTGTTGCTTTTTTATTTGATTACTTTCACCTGTAAACAATTGGTTACAATAGCTAATAGGTTTAATATGGTATGTATTCTATATGTTTTTCTTTTCGAAAAGCTGTTATAATGTAATTAGATCTGCAAAACCTCTATACGCCTAACATTGTATGAAGCATTGTAGGACCATATTTTTCCCAGATCACATTTTTCACACACTTGTGAAGAATAAAATCCTATTCTTCACATTTTTAAATGTGACATATGTGTTTGTCCAAAAAGGGGGTTAACAAGAAAGCACATTTTTCACAGATTCTGTCCGTGCCTTTTAGTGTTGCAACGTATTTATGGCATCATCATCATCATCATCTTGAGGGGCAGATATATAATTATTATTGTTTTGCCTTCGACGTCTGTCCGTCCGTCCGTATGTCTGTCTCCATAACCCCTGGCCAGATTCACACGAGTGATTGGTACCAAACCTAGTTGTGCATATCGCCTTTGCGTTTTGTTCGCTTAATTTTTGTCACAGTTATGGGACTTTGTTATTTAGCTCATAGCGAGCGTTCTTAGCTCATAGTGGTTTATTTTATCGTCCATTTTCCACTGCTGTTTTGTTCACATTGTAGAGGCCACATTGTTCAAGTAAACGTGATCAAACTTGGCAACAAATAATAATATGTGGTCACAAGATCTTGGCCAAGTTCGATTATAAGCATAATCGGAATATTAGATCAGGGGTTGTGGCCCTTGAATTTTCAAAATTTACCATATTTTTATCATGTTTTCCATCTAGCGCCAAATCCTAATCATGTTTGGACAGAATATGTTTGGCCATTATACGATTTCGGTCAGGTTCGAGTTTAAACCATTTATTGGACCGTTGTGAAGAGTTGCCTGCCCTTGATTCAGCAAACGTATGTCAAAAAGCTTATCACCAATGGAGGGTCATGGGTTCGAGCCCCACTAGCGGCGCTAACGACCTGACTCTTTAAGTGAGAAAGTTGACTGTTTCTTACGTAGGATGGGAGTCTAGTACCTTCCTTCCCAGGAAATAAGGTTAGGTAAACTATCCGCCTGTACATGACTGAAATACTGTTGAAAACGGGCGTTAAACTTGGAAAACAAAACAAAAATGTCGTATGTTGACATGTTACACACGGTAGTAACTACATTTGTCACCAATGCTAATCATTCTTGGACTCCTTGTCTATGACTGTCAGATCTTTATAAGTTCAGTTTTCAGCCAGATTGGACCACTGGGTCAAGATTTATGTGCCATTAATTTATCAAAAATTGCTGTTTTTAAGAATTTTTACAATCTAGCATGCTCATTTCTTAATCGATCCTGTCCATACATGGAAATACATGTAATATTTGTGGCATAAAGATCTCGATAAAGGTCGATTTTGAGCCCGATTAATCGGTCGGATCAAGAGTTGTATGCCCTTGATTGATCAAAGAATGGCATATTTAGCAATGTGAACATTCTAGCACCTTCATAGTTTACTGATCCGAATAATATGTGATACACGATATATTAGTGATGGGAATCGGTTGGGATTTCATAATCTATTAATCGGCTAGACAATAGCGATATATATCGATTAACAATCGGAGCAGATCGCACCATTCTGTGATGAGTTGCATGCTCTTGTTGTGCCCCCCGCTTGAAGAAGCAGAGTATATGGCTTTGCACATGGCGTCGGTTTGTAGAACATGTATATTAACTTGAGGACAGTTAGGCATAGTATCCTTAATTTGGTATGCGCGTTGGTCATGCGTATTGATTTTGAAGTCAAATGTCAAGGTCGCGGTGATTTTGGACAATGGAATGATAGAGAATGGTTGGGTCTACGCTCCTCAAACTTGGTATGAAGGTTAATTATGACCAGTGGTTGATCCCTACTGATTTTGAGGTCAGTAGGTCAAAGTTCAAGGTCGCTTCACCTAGGACAAATCAATAACACAAGAACAGTTGCATCTAGGATCCGTAATTTTGGTATGCAGTATGGACATGACCAGTAGATAACCCTTTTTAATAATGAGATCATTAGGTCAATTTCAAGATGACCTTGGCCAAGAATATATTTTCTACCACTTAAGAACGATTGTGCTGTGATTCTCAAACTGTGTATACATGTTGTCCACGACCAGTAGGGACATGTATGTTTACAAAATATATTGTACTTGATACATGTATAGAAACATCTCTTTCCTTGTTGGCCAATGTAACCGCTTTAAATAGGGACATCTTGACTAAACTATGCGGTAAAACATGTAGGATTGCTCGATTCCGTGAGTCTGTCCTGTTGGTCCGTTTTCACGTGTCTGCTCCATAACTTCCTCATGCATGATGAGGTGAAGATTTGAACCACGTTTCATGAAAATCCTACAAGTGGTTTAGGAGATATGGATCGGAGACGAAATTCTGGGCTCGAATCTTTGACCTGCAACCGCAACCTTTAACTTGAGCTGACTTACCTGTAACGTGGGTTCTGCACGTCGCCTCGATGAGGTGAAGATTTGAACCTAATTTTATGAAAATTCTTCAAGGGGTTTAGGAGCGGACACGAAATATTAGCCAAATCCTGGTCTAGGACATTTGACCTTCAACCGTGACCTTGAGCCGACGCGCCTGGAACATGGTTTCTGCACGTTTTCTCGATAATAATAATTGTCTATATTTATAGAGGATAACATGTTTTGCCTACGACCATTCTTACTCATGGTGCTCTTGAGTACGGAATGAGACCCGTATTCATTGATTGGCTCCTACAACAGGGATTTTGGTCTCTGTTATAGTGATAATTGTTTGATATACATGTATAGAATAATTATTTAATTATTTTCTTTGCTTCCGACCAGTTTTATCCTGGACGTGTTCCGAGTGGGGTTCAAACCTACGACCCTCCGATCGCAAGTCCAACGCGCTAACCACTCGGCCACGCCGCGATGATATGAAGGACATACATGCCCGAGTTTCATGAAAATCCTTTCAGGGATTTAGGAGATATGGAGCGGACACGAAATATAATCAAATGTCTTTTAACATCAGTGTGTGACCTTGACATTGACCCGTGGCGGTCGAAGCATGCGCTCTGCACATCGCCTTCATATGTGAATATTTGCGCCAAGTTATTTTAAAATTCCTCATTTCGTTACAAATGTACAGCCCAGACACGAAATGCTAACACGCGGACATGTACCATACCATAGTGAACATAACTTACAATTTAGTTTGGCACTAGCCGGGATCGAACACGCACCGCTACGGCGAAAGCGCCTAGCAACAACAAATTCGACCACGCTACCAACTGCGCTACCGCAAAAACTCCCAAAAAGGTTTCACAAGTTAATATACGTTAACCCTTTTTGATGGATTAGTTTCTATGGAAACGAACCTAATAGCATACGACTTACGGTAAATACATTTCGGAGTTCATAACCCAGCAATATGTGAAAAATGCGATTTAGATGTAAAAATGCACATTTTTGGTAAAATTGCACATTAATATTGAAATGTGAAGAATGCGATTTCATGTCATATCAAAAACCTTCATCAATCACAAATTTCACAGGAAATGTGAAATATGTGACTGTGTTGTGTGAAAAATGAGATCCCATTCTTCACATCTGTGTGACAAAAATGTGATCTGGGAAAAATATGGTCCTACAAATAATGATTGTTACTTGTTCTTTTAATATGATTGCCCATTTTCTGCTTACAATTTCAGGATCGTTACTGCAGAACCAGCTTAATGAAATCACTGCCTGGATTGACGCAAGTAACGTGTACGGCTCCAGCGATGAGGAAACAGACGAGCTGAGAAGTTTTATCGGGGGTATGTACTATTTGGAATTTTATACATAGTCCTTATACATAGATTTACTGTAAATTTTACTTTTATACCCGGGCACCTGTACATGTCAGTCTAAAATTTTAGACGTCATACAGCATTTTGTTCACGTTTAATCTTCATTGTGTTGATATTTATTTTTCATGTTTATTGTTTCCGTGACAAACAAAAAAATAAAAAATAAAAACATAAAAAATGACATGAATATAATTAAATTTACAAAATGCAAAGTATTTTTATGAAGGACTCCATTACACATCTAAAATGATCATTTATATAATGAACCAATTGCAGCAGCTCTCATTTACATGTTTGATGTATCTGAATGTTCTTCAATGCTCTCATTTATATGTTTGAGGAATCTGAATGTTCTTCAATGCTCTCATTTATATGTTTGATGTATCTGAATGTTCTTCAATGCTCTCATTTATATGTTTGAGGAATCTGAATGTTCTTCAATGCTCTCATATATATGTTTGAGGAATCTGAATGTTCTTCAATGCTCTCATTTATATGTTTGATGTATCTGAATGTTCTTCAATGCTCTCATTTATATGTTTGAGGAATCTGAATGTTCTTCAATGCTCTCATTTATATGTTTGATGTATCTGAATGTTCTTCAATGCTCTCATTTATATGTTTGAGGAATCTGAATGTTCTTCTGTGCTCTCATTTATATGTTTGAGGTACATGATTGTTCTTCCATGTTCTCTTTTTTATGTTTGAGGTATATGAATGTTTGTCCATGCTCACCTATCTATGTTTGATGTATCACAATATTCGTCCATGCTCCCATTTATATGTTTGAGGTATCTGAATGATCTTTCATGCTCATTTACATGTTTGAGATATCTGAAATTTTTTCCATGCTCTCATATCTATGTTTGAGGTATCTAAATGACCATCTATACTCTCATTTCTATCTTCGAAATATATGCATGCTCTTCCATGCTCTCATTTATATGTTTCAGGTATTTGAATGTTCTTCCATGCTCTCAGTGCTATGTTCGAGGTAACATATTGATCGTTCATGCTCTCATTTATATGTTTGAGGTATCTGAATGATCTTTCATGCTCTCAATTCTATGTTGGAGGTATCTGAATGCTCTTTCATACTCTCATTTACATGTTTGAGATATCTGAAAGTTTTTCCATGCTCTCATTTCTAAGTTTGAGATATCTGCATGATCTTCCATGCTCTCATTTATATGTTTCAGGTATTGGAATGTTCTTCCATGCTCTCATTGCTATGTTTGAGGTAACTAAATGATTGTTCATGCTCTTATTTATATGTTTGGGGTATCTGAATGTTCTTCCATGCTCTCATTAACATGTTTGAGGTATCTGAATGTTCTTCCATACTCTTATTTCTATGTTTGACGTATCTGAATGTTCTTTCATGCTCTCATTTCTATGTTTGAGGTGTCTGAGTGTTCTGACGTGCTCTCATTTCTATGTTTGAAGAATCCGCATGTTCTTCCATGCTCTCATTTACATGTTTGAGGTATCTGAATGTTCATCGATGTTCTCATTTCTATCTTTAAGGTATCTGTATTTTCTTCCATACTCTTATTTTTATGTTTGAGGTATCTGAATGATCTTTCATGCTCTTATTTCTATGTCTGAGATATCTGCATGTTCTTCCATGCTCTCATTTATATGTTTCGGGTATCTGAATGTTCTTCCATGCTCTCATGTCTATGTTTGAGGTATCTGAGTGTTCTGACATGCTTTCATTTCTATGTTTGAAGAATCTGCATGTTCCTCCATGCTGTCATTTACATGTTTGAGGTATCAGAATGATCGTTCATGCTCTCATTTACATGTTTGAGGTATCTGAATGTTCATCCATGTTCTCATTTCTATATTTAATGTATCTGAATTTTCTTCCATACTCAGATTTCTATATTTGAGGTATCAGAATGATCTTCCATGTTCTTATTTCTATGTTTGAGATATCTGCATGTTCTTCCATGCTCTCATTTATATGTTTCAGGTATCTGAATGTTCTTCCATGCTCTCATTTCTATGTTTGAGGTGTCTGAGTGTTCTGACATGCTCTCATTTCTATGTTTGAAGAATCTGCTGGATGTACTTCCATGCTCTCATTTACATGTTTGAGGTATATGAATGATCATCCAAGCTCTCATTTATATGTTTGAGGTATCTCAATATTCGTCCGTGCTCTCATTTACATGTTTGAGGTATCTGAATGTTCTTCCATGCTTTCATTTCTATGTTTGGGGTACACGAATGTTCTTCCGTGCTCTCATTTCTATGTTCAAAGAATCTGCATGTTCTTCCATGCTTTCATTTAACTGTTTGAAGAATCTGCATGTTCTTCCAAGCTTTCATTTCTATGTTTCAGATATCTGAATGTTCTTCCTTGCTCACATTTCTATGTTTGAAGTTTTACAATGTTCTTCCATGCTCTCATTTAAATGTTTGAGGTATCTGAATGTTCTTCCATGCTCTCATTTATATATATGAGGTATCTGAATGTTCTTCCAGGCTCTCATCTCTCATTTATATGTGTGAGGTACCTGAATGTTCTTGATGTATCTGAATGTTCTTCCATGCTCTCATTTCTATGTTCGAGGTATTAGCATGATCTTCCATGCTCTCATTTACATGTTTGAGGTATCTGGATGTTCTTCCATACTCTTATTTCTATATTTGAGGTATCTGATTGTACTTCCAATGCTCCCACTTATGTGTTTGATGTATCTGAATGTTCTTCCATACTCTTATTTCTATGTTTGAGGTATCTGTATGTTCTTCCATGCTCTCATTTACATGTTCGAGGTAACAGAATGTTCTTCCATGGTCTCAATTACATGTTTGAGTTAACTGAAAGTTCTTCCATGCTCTCATTTACATGTTTGAGGTATCTGGATGTTCTTCCATACTCTTATTTCTATATTTGAGGTATCTGATTGTACTTCCAATGCTCCCACTTATGTGTTTGATGTATCTGAATGTTCTTCCATACTCTTATTTCTATGTTTGAGGTATCTGTATGTTCTTCCATGCTCTCATTTACATGTTCGAGGTAACAGAATGTTCTTCCATGGTCTCAATTACATGTTTGAGTTAACTGAAAGTTCTTCCATGCTCTCATTTACATGTTTGAGGTATCTGGATGTTCTTCCATACTCTTATTTCTATATTTGAGGTATCTGATTGTACTTCCAATGCTCCCACTTATGTGTTTGATGTATCTGAATGTTCTTCCATACTCTTATTTCTATGTTTGAGGTATCTGTATGTTCTTCCATGCTCTCATTTACATGTTCGAGGTAACAGAATGTTCTTCCATGGTCTCAATTACATGTTTGAGTTAACTGAAAGTTCTTCCATGCTCTCATTTACATGTTTGAGGTATCTGGATGTTCTTCCATACTCTTATTTCTATATTTGAGGTATCTGATTGTACTTCCAATGCTCCCACTTATGTGTTTGATGTATCTGAATGTTCTTCCATACTCTTATTTCTATGTTTGAGGTATCTGTATGTTCTTCCATGCTCTCATTTACATGTTCGAGGTAACAGAATGTTCTTCCATGGTCTCAATTACATGTTTGAGTTAACTGAAAGTTCTTCCATGCTCTCATTTACATGTTTGAGGTATCTGAATGTCCTTCTGTGCTCTCATTTCTAGATTGGAGATATCTGAATGTAATGCCAGGCTCTCATTTACATGTTTGATGTATCTGAATGTTCTTCCATGCTCGCATTTATATGTTTCACGTATCTGAATGTTCTTTCATGCTCTCATTTCTATGTTTGAAGTGACTGAATGTTCTGACATGCTCTCATGTATTTATATGAGGTATCACAATGCTATTACATGCACACATTTATATGTTTGAGGTATTTGAATGTTTTTCCATGCTCGCATTTATATGTTTGAGGTATCTGAATGTTCGTCCATGCTGTCATTAACATGTTTGAGGTATGTGAATGATCATCCTTGCTCTCATTTATATGTTTGAGGTATATGAATATTCTTCCATGCTCTCATTTACATGTTTGAGGTATCTGAATGTTCCCTTGTGCTCTCATTTCTATGTTTGTGGTAACTGAATGTTCTTCTATGCTCTCATTTATATGTTTGAGGTATCAGAATGTTCTTCCATGCTCTGATTTCTATGTTTGAGGTACATGAATGTTCTTCCGTGCTTTCATTTCTATGTTTGAAGAATCTGAATGTTCTTCCATGCTCTCATTTAAATGGTTGAGGTATCTGAATGTTCTTCCATGCTCTCATTTCTATGTTAGAGGTATCTGAATGTTCTTCCATGCTCTCATTTCTATGTTTGAGGTATCTGAATGTTCTTCCATGCTCTCATTTACATGTTAGAGGTATCTAAATGTTCTCCCGTGCTCCCATTCACATGTTTGAGATATCTGAATGTTCTTCCATGCTATCATTTCTATTTTTGAGGTATCAGAATGTTCTTCCATGCTCTCATTTACATATTCGAGGTATCAGAATGTTCTTCCATGGTCTCACTTACATGTTTGAGGTATCTGAATGTTCTTCCATGCTCTCATTTACATGTTTGAGGTATCTGAATGTTCTCCCATGCTCTCATGTACATGTCTGAGGAAGCTGAATGTTATTCCATGCTCTCATTTATATGTTTGAGGTATCTGAATGATATTTCATGCTCCTATTTCTATGTTTGAGATAATTCTGCATGTTCCTCCATTCTCTAATTTGTATGTTTCAGGTATCTGAATGTTCTACCATGCTCTTATTTCTATGTGTGAGGTATCTCAATGTTCGACATGCTCTCATTTCTATGTTTGAGGTATCAGAATGCTATTCCATGCACTCATTTATATTTTTGATGTATTTGAATGTTCTTTTTTGCCCGCATTTATATGTTTTAGGTGTCTGAATGTCCTTCCATGCTCTCATTTACATGTTTGAGGTATCTAAATGTTCTTCCATGCTCTCATTTACATGTTAGAGGTATCTGAATGCTCATCCATGCTCTCATTTATATGTTTGATGTATTTAAATATTCTTCCATGCTCTCATTGACATGTTTGAGGTATCCGAATGTTCCCCCGTGCTCTCATTTGCATGTTTGAGGTAGCTGAATTTTCTTCCATGCTCTCATTTATATGATTGAGGTATCTGAATGTTCTTCCATGCTCTCATTTCTATATTTGAGGTACATAAATGTTCTTGCGTGCTCTCATTTCTACGTTTGAAGTATCTGAATGTTCTTCCATGCTCTCATTTCTATGTTTGAGGTATCTTTATTTTCTTCCATGCTCTCATTTACATGGTATATGTATATACTTCCATGCTCTCATCTTCCATGCTCTCATTTATATGTTTGGAGTATTACAATGTTCTTCCATGCTCTCATTTTTATGTTTGATGTATCTGAATGTTTTTCCATGCTCTCATTTCTATATTTGAAGTATCTGAATGTTCTTCCATGCTCTCATTTCTATGTTTGAGATATCGGAATGTTCTTTCATGCTCTTATTTCTATGTTTCAGGTATTTGAATGTTCTTCCATGCTCGCATTTATATGTTTGAGTTAACTCAATTTTCTTCCACGCCCTCATTTACATGTTTGAGGTATCTGAATGTCCTTCTGTGCTCTCATTTCTAGGTTGCAGATATCTGAATGTTCTTCCTTGCTCACATTTCTATGTTTGAGGTATCTGAATGATCTTCCATGCTCTCATTTATATGTTTGAAGTTTTACAATGTTCTTCCATGCTCGCATTTATATGTTTCACGTATCTGAATGTTCTTTCATGCTCTCATTTCTATGTTTGAAGCGACTGAATGTTCTGACATGCTCTCATGTATTTATATGAGGTATCACAATGCTATTACATGCACACATTTATATGTTTGAGGTATTTGAATGTTTTTCCATGCTCGCATTTATATGTTTGAGGTATCTGAATGTTCGTCCATGCTGTCATTAACATGTTTGAGGTATGTGAATGATCATCCTTGCTCTCATTTATATGTTTGAGGTATATGAATATTCTTCCATGCTCTCATTTACATGTTTGAGGTATCTGAATGTTCCCTTGTGCTCTCATTTCTATGTTTGTGGTAACTGAATGTTCTTCTATGCTCTCATTTATATGTTTGAGGTATCAGAATGTTCTTCCATGCTCTGATTTCTATGTTTGAGGTACATGAATGTTCTTCCGTGCTGTCATTTCTATGTTTGAAGAATCTGAATGTTCTTCCATGCTCTCATTTAAATGGTTGAGGTATCTAAATGTTCTTCCATGCTCTCATTTCTATGTTAGAGGTATCTGAATGTTCTTCCATGCTCTCATTTCTATGTTTGAGGTATCTGAATGTTCTTCCATGCTCTCATTTACATGTTAGAGGTATCTAAATGTTCTCCCGTGCTCCCATTCACATGTTTGAGATATCTGAATGTTCTTCCATGCTATCATTACTATTTTTGAGGTATCAGAATGTTCTTCCATGCTCTCATTTACATGTTCGAGGTATCAGAATGTTCTTCCATGGTCTCACTTACATGTTTGAGGTATCTGAATGTTCTTCCATGCTCTCATTTACATGTTTGAGGTATCTGAATGTTCTGCCGTGCTCTCATGTACATGTCTGAGGAAGCTGAATATTATTCCATGCTCTCATTTATATGTTTGAGGTATCTGAATGATATTTCATGCTCCTATTTATATGTTTGAGATAATTCTGCATGTTCCTCCATTCTCTAATTTGTATGTTTCAGGTATCTGAATGTTCTACCATGCTCTTATTTCTATGTGTGAGGTATCTCAATGTTCTGACATGCTCTCATTTCTATGTTTGAGGTATCAGAATGCTATTCCATGCACTCATTTATATTTTTGATGTATTTGAATGTTCTTTTTTGCCCGCATTTATATGTTTTAGGTGTATGAATGTCCTTCCATGCTCTCATTTACATGTTTGAGGTATCTAAATGTTCTTCCATGCTCTCATTTACATGTTAGAGGTATCTGAATGCTCATCCATGCTCTCATTTATATGTTTGAGGTATTTAAATATTCTTCCATGCTCTCATTGACATGTTTGAGGTATCCGAATGTTCCCCCGTGCTCTCATTTGCATGTTTGAGGTAGCTGAATTTTCTTCCATGCTCTCATTTATATGATTGAGGTATCTGAATGTTCTTCCATGCTCTCATTTCTATATTTGAGGTACATAAATGTTCTTGCGTGCTCTCATTTCTACGTTTGAAGTATCTGAATGTTCTTCCATGCTCTCATTTAAATGTTTGAGGTATCTGAATGTTCTTCCATGCTCTCATTTCTATGTTTGAGGTATCTTTATTTTCTTCCATGCTCTCATTTACATGGTATATGTATATACTTCCATGCTCTCATCTTCCATGCTCTCATTTATATGTTTGGAGTATTACAATGATCTTCCATGCTCTCATTTTTATGTTTGAGGTATCTGAATGTTTTTCCATGCTCTCATTTCTATATTTGAAGTATCTGAATGTTCTTCCATGCTCTCATTTCTATGTTTGAGATATCGGAATGTTCTTTCATGCTCTTATTTCTATGTTTCAGGTATTTGAATGTTCTTCCATGCTCTCATTTAAATGTTTGAGGTATCTGAATGTTCTTCCATGCTCTCATTTCTATGTTTGAGGTATCTTTATTTTCTTCCATGCTCTCATTTACATGGTATATGTATATACTTCCATGCTCTCATCTTCCATGCTCTCATTTATATGTTTGGAGTATTACAATGATCTTCCATGCTCTCATTTTTATGTTTGAGGTATCTGAATGTTTTTCCATGCTCTCATTTCTATATTTGAAGTATCTGAATGTTCTTCCATGCTCTCATTTCTATGTTTGAGATATCGGAATGTTCTTTCATGCTCTTATTTCTATGTTTCAGGTATTTGAATGTTTTTCCATGCTCGCATTTATATGTTTGAGTTAACTCAATTTTCTTCCACGCCCTCATTTACATGTTTGAGGTATCTGAATGTCCTTCTGTGCTCTCATTTCTAGGTTGGAGATATCTGAATGTAATGTCAGGCTCTCATTTACATGTTTGATGTATCCAAATGTTCTTCCATGCTCTCATTTATATGTTTCACGTATCTGAATGTTCTTTCATGCTCTCATTTCTATGTTTGAAGTGACTTAATGTTCTGACTTGCTCTCATGTATTTATATGAAGTATCACAATGCTATTACATGCACACATTTATATGTTTGAGGTATTTGAATGTTTTTCCATGCTTGCATTTATATGTTTGAGGTATCTGAATGTTCGTCCATGCTGTCATTAACATGTTTGAGGTATGTGAATGATCATCCTTGCTCTCATTTGTATGTTTGAGGTATATGCATATTCTTCCATGCTCTCATTTACATGTTTGAGGTATCTGAATGTTCCCTTGTGCTCTCATTTCTATGTTTGAGGTAACTGAATGTTCTTCTATGCTCTCATTTATATGTTTGAGGTATCTGAATGTTCTTCCATGCTCTGATTTCTATGTTTGAGGTACATGAATGTTCTTCCGTGCTTTCATTTCTATGTTTAAAGAATCTGAATGTTCTTCCATGCTCTCATTTAAATGGTTGAGGTATCTGAATGTTCTTCCATGCTCTCATTGCTATGTTAGAGGTATCCGAATGTTCTTCCATGCTCTCATTTCTATGTTTGAAGTATCTGAATGTTCTTCCATGCTCTCATTTACATGTTAGAGGTATCTAAATGTTCTCCCGTGCTCCCATTTACATGTTTCAGATCTCTGAATGTTCTTCCATGCTCTAATTTCTATTTTTGAGGTATCAGAATGTTCTTCCATGCTCTCATTTACATGTTCGAGGTATCAGAAGGTTCTTCCATGGTCTCACTTACATGTTTGAGGTATCTGAATGTTCTTCCATGCTCTCATTTACATGTTTGAGGTATCTGAATGTTCTCCCGTACTCTCATGTACATGTCTGAGGAAGCTGAATGTTATTCCATGCTCTCATTTATATGTTTGAGTAATCTGAATGATATTTCATGCTCTTATTTCTATGTTTGAGATAATTCTGCATGTTCCTCCATTCTCTAATTTGTATGTTTCAGGTGTCTGAATGTTCTACCATGCTCTCATTTCTATTTATTGCACCTCGCACAAAATCCTAGGAATTTCATTGGATTAGAGTGGTCACATGGTGACCCTCTATTATTCTATAGTGGGTCAGTAGATTTCATAGAGGGTCACTAAAACAATATGGACTACAATTCTGATTCAGAATTTAAATCATTTGTAAATAGTTCTTAAAGGCGTTAGTAACAAACATAATAAGTAAATTAATACTGTTTTTAAACTGTACCGGTCGTGACGTCAACGTCATGACGTCAAATTGCGCCACCGTCTCAGTGACATTGACGCTCCATTAAAATGGGTTAAATATCGGTGTTTGTCTTAAAAAAAGGTGCTCGTTGCAATAAATCAGTTATTGGGTTTGTTACTGACCCCCTACAGAAATATGTGGGGTCAGTCAGATATATAGGGGGACTCGGCTATTGCCTCGCCCCCTATAAATTTTACTGACCCCAAATATTTCTGTAGGGGGTCAGTAACAAACCCAATAACTAATAATGTGAGGTGTCTCAATGTTCTGACATGCTCTCATTTCTATGTTTGAGGTATCAGAATGCTATTCCATGCACTCATTTATATTTTTGATGTATTTGAATGTTCTTCTTTGCCCGCATTTATATGTTTTATGTGTCTGAATGTCCTTCCATGCTCTCATTTACATGTTTGAGGTATCTAAATGTTCTTCCATGCTCTCTTTTACATGTTAGAGGTATCTGAATGCTCATCCATGCTCTGATTTATATGTTTGAGGTATCTCAATATTCTTCCATGCTCTCATTGACATGTTTGAGGTATCCGAATGTTCCCCCGTGCTCTCATTTGCATGTTTGAAGTAGCTGAATTTTCTTCCATGCTCTCATTTATATGATTGAGTTATCTGAATGTTCTTCCATGCTCTCATTTCTATGTTTGAGGTACATGAATGTTCTTGCGTGCTCTCATTTCTATGTTTGAAGTATCTGAATGTTCTTCCATGCTCTCATTTAAATGTTTGAGGTATCTGAATGTTCTTCCATGCTCTCATTTCTATGTTTGAGGTATCTTTATTTTCTTCCATGCTCTCATTTACATGTTATATGTATCTGAATGTTCTCCCGTGCTCGCATTTACATGTTTGAGATATATGAATGTTCTTCCATGCTCTCATTTCTATGTTTGAGGCATCTGAATGTTCTTCCATGCTCTCATTTATATGTTTTGAAGTATTATAATGTTCTTCCATACTCTCATTTATATGTTTGAGGAATCTGAATGTTCTTCCATGCTCTAGTTTACATATATGAGGTATCTGAATGTTCTTCCATCCTCTCATCTCTCATTTATATGTTTGAGGTTCCTGAATGTTCTTTAGGAATCTGAATGTTCTTCCGTGCCCTCATTTACATGTTCGTGGTATCAGAATTTTCTTCCATGCTCTCTAAATGTACCTAAATTTTCGATGTATCAGAATGTTCTTCCACGGTCACAATTACATGTTTGAGGTATCTGCATGTTCTTCCATGCTCTCATTTACATGTTTGAGGTATCTCAATGTTCTTCAATACTCTTATTCTATGTTTGAGGTATATGTATGTTCTTCCATGCTCTTATTTACATTGTATCTGAATGTTCTTCTATGTTCTCATTTACGTGTTAGAAGCATATGAATGTTCTTCCATGCTCTCATTTACATGTTTGAGGTAGCTGAATGTTCTTCCATGCTCTCATTTGTATGTTTGAGGTATATGTATGTTCTTCCATGCTCTCATTTACATTGTATCTGAATGTTCTTCTATGTTCTCATTTACGTGTTAAAAGCATATGAATGTTCTCCCATGCTCTCATTTGTATGTTTGGGGTATCTTAATGTACGTCCATGCTCTCATTTACAAGTTAGGGGTATATGTATGTTCTTCCATGCTCTCATGTCTATGTTTGAGATATCTGACTGTTTCCCTGTGCTCTCATTTACATGTTTGAGATATCTAAATGTTCTTCCCTGCTCTCATTTATATGTTTGAGGTATGTTAATGTTCCCCACTGCTCTCATTTTCATGTTTGAGATATCTGAATTTTCTTCCATACTCTCATTTATATGTTTGAAGTATTAGAATGTTCTTCTATGCACTCATTTATATGTACATGTATCTAAATATTATTCCATGCTCTCATCTTTCCTTTATATGTGTGAGGAATCTGAATGTTCTTGAGGTATCTGAATGTTCTTCCATGCTCACATTTACATTTTCGAAGTATCATCATGTTTCTTCCATGGTCTCTTTTACATGTTTGCGGTATCTGAATGTTCTTCCGTACTCTTATTTCTATGTTTGAGGTATCTATGTTCTTCCATGTTCTCATTTACATGTTTGAGGTATCTGAATGTTCTTCCATGCTCTCATGTCTATGTCTGATGTATCTGAATGTTCTTCCATGTTCTCATTTACATGTTTGAGTCATCTGAATTTTCTGCCGTGCTCTCATTTCTATGTTTGAGTTATGTAAATGTTCTTCCACGCTCTCATTTACATATATGAGGTTTCTGAATGTTCTTCCATGCTCTCATTTACATTTTCGAAGTATCATAATTTTTCTTCCATGGTCTCTATTACATGTTTGAGGTTTCTGAATGTTCTTCCATACTCTCATTTCTATGTTTGAAGTATCTGAATTTTTTTCCATGCTCTCATTTACATGTTTGACGTACCTGAATGTTCTTCCATGCTCTCATTTCTCTGTTTGATGTATCTGAATGTTCTTCCATGCACTCATTTCTATGACTGAGGAATCTTAATGATTTTCTTTGCTCCCATTTCTATGTTTAAGGTATCTGAGTATTCTTCCATGCTCTCATTTCTATGTTTATGTTACTGAGTATTCATCCATGCTCGCATTTCTATGTTTATTTATCTGAATGTCCTTCAATGCTCTCATTTCTATGTTTATGTACCTGAATGTTCTTCCATGCTCTCATCTCTATGTTTGATGTATCTGAATGTTATTCCATGCTCTCATATCTATGACTGTGGTATCGTAATGTTCTTCCATGCTCTCATTTCTATGTTTGATGTATCTGAATGATTTGTCATGCTCTCATTTCTATGTTTGAGGTGTCTGAATGCTCTTTCTTGCTCTCCTTTCTATGTTTGAGGTATCTGAATGATTTGTCATGCTCTCATTTCTATGTTTGAGATGTCTGAATGTTCTTCCGTGCTCTCATTTCTATGTTTGCGGTATCTGAATGTTCTTCCATGCTCTCATTTCTATGTTGGAGGTAACTGAATGTTCTTCCATGCTCTCATTTCTATGATTGAGGTAACTGAATGTTCTTCCATGCTCTCATTTACATCTTTGAGGTATCTGAATGTTCTTCCATGTTCTCATTTCTATGTTTGAGGTACATGCATGTTCTTCCGTGCTCTCATTTCTCTGTTTGAAAAATCTGAATGTTCTTCCATGCTCTCATTAAAAGGTTTCAGGTAACTGAATGTTCTTCCATGCTCTCAAATCTATGTTTGAGGTGTTTGTATGTTCTTCCATGCTCTCATTTCTATGATTGAGGTATCTTAATGTTCTTCCATGCTCCCATTTCTATGTTTGAGGTATCTGAATATTCTTCCATGCTCTCATTTCTATGTTTATGTATCTGAGTTTTCATCCATGCTCGCATTTCTATTTTTATGTATCTGAATGTTCCTCCATGCTCTCATTTCTATGTTTGATGTACCTGAATGTTATTCCATGCTCTCATTTCTATGATTGAGGTATCTGAATGTACTTCCATGCTCCCATCTCTATGTTAGATGTATCAGAATGTTCTTCCATGCTCTCATTTCTATGACTGTGGTATCTTAATGTTATACCATGATCTCATTTCTATGTTTGAGGTATCTGAATGATTTGTCATGCTCTCATTTCTATGTTTGAGATGTCTGAATGTGCTTCCGTGCTCTCCTTTCTATGCTTGCGGTATCTGAACGTTCTTCCATGCTCTCATTTCTATGTTTGAGGTACATGCATGTTCTTCCGTGCTCTCATTTCTCTGTTTAAAAAATCTGAATGTTCTTCCATGCTCTCATTTAAATGTTTGAGGTATCTGAATGATCTTCCATGCTCTCATTTCTATGTTTAAGTTATCCGAATGTTCTGTCATGCTCTCAATTCTATGTTTGAGGTATCTGAATGTTCTTCCATGCTCTCATTTCTATGTTTGAGGTATCTGAACGTTCTTCCATGCTCTCATTTCTATGTTTGAGGTACATGCATGTTCTTCCGTGCTCTCATTTCTCTGTTTGAAAAATCTGAATGTTCTTCCATGCTCTCATTTAAATGTTTGAGGTATCTGAATGATCTTCCATGCTCTCATATTTATGTTTAAGTTATCTGAATGTTCTGTCATGCTCTCAATTCTATGTTTGAGGTGTCTGAATGTGTTTCCTTGCTGTCATTTCTATGTTTGAGGTGTCTGTATGTTATATCATGCTCTTATTTCTATGTCTGAATGTTCTGTCATGACAGGTAAACTGAAGACCAGTACAAGTGACATGCTGCCCGAGAATGCCAACACTGTATGCGATGAGACAGGACCAGAAACAGATAATGGATTTATGTGTTTGAAAGCAGGTTTGTTACACAGTTGGCGAAATACCATACATATAAAAGTAAATAGTCTAAAACAGGGTCGATGCATTAAGTGGTACACTACACCAGGGTCGATGCATTAAGTGGTACACTACACCAGGGTCGATGCATTAAGTGGTACACTACACCAGGGTCGATGCATTAAGTGGTACACTACACCAGGGTCGATGCATTAAGTGGTACACTACACCAGAATATGGCAGTATCCTAACAGTCCCTATCCAGCCATCAACAGGCAAATCTTACTACAGATTTACACCAATTCTAAACCTACTGATGAGGAGGTGTATATATATAACTTAAATATTTCCAGTATCCAAACTCTGTAGACACAATATAAATAGCTTTGACCAAGTCAAACCCCAAAACTGGAACGTCGAATTAAGAGTTTCCAACTAAGTAATTTGACGCATATTCAAATCACGGATATATTAAGAACTGTGAATAAACATATACTTTTAATCAGGACATATACCTTATTGTATGACTTGAACACCTGGATACAGTTTTGATAATTTGCGGGTTAATTTCTTTGATGTGATTTCTATAGGTGGAGAGTAAACTATATCAATTATATGATGGATGGGTATGTGAACTGAACCAAATATGACAGTATTCTAAACAGGGTTGTAACGTGTTTGGGTGGTGAAATACACCAGATATGACATACTTCTACACCAGTGTTTTAACATGGTTGTGTTGTGAAATACACCGCATATGACATAATTCTATTCTAATATTGTTACATGGTAGGGTGGTAAAATACAGCGCATATGACATAATTCTATGTCAGTGTTTTAACATTGTTGTGTGGTAACATACACCACATATGACATAATTCTATACCAGTGTTGTTACATGGTTGGGTGGTAACACACCACATATAACATAATTCTATACCAGTGTTGTTACATGGTTGAGTGGTAAAATACACAGCATATGACATAATTCTATACCAGTGCTGTAACATGGTTGGGTGGTAAAATACAGCGCATTGGATATAATTCTATACCAGTGTTGTTGCATGGTTGGGTGGTAAAATACATCGCATATGACATAATTCTATACCAGTGTTGTTAAATGGTTTGGTGGTAACATACACCACATATGACATAATTCTATACCAGTGTTGTTACATGGTTGGGTGGTAACATACACCACATATAACATAATTCTATACCAGTGTTGTTACATGGTTGAGTGGTAAAATACACAGCATATGACATAATTCTATACCAGTGCTGTAACATGGTTGGGTGGTAAAATACAGCGCATTGGATATAATTCTATACCAGTGTTGTTGCATGGTTGGGTGGTAAAATACATCGCATATGACATAATTCTATACCAGTGTTGTTACATGGTTTGGTGGTAAAATACAGCGCAAATGACATAATTCTATACCAGTGTCGTAACATGGTTGGGAGGTAAAATACACCATATATGACATAATTCTATACCAGTTTTGTTACATGGTTGGGTGGTAAAATACACCGCATAATGACATAATTCTATAACATTGCATGTGACATAATTCTATACCAGTGTACGTTGTTGCATGGTTGGGTGGTGAAATACACTGCATAACGACATAATTCTATAACATTGTTGTTACATAGTTGGGTGGTAAAATACACCGCATTTGACATAATTCTATAACAGTGTTGTTGCATGGTTGGGTGGTAAAATACACCGCATATGACATATTTTATACCAGTGTTGTAACATGGTTGGGAGGTAAAATACAACGTATATGACATAATTCTATACCAATGTTGTTGCATTGTTGGGTGATAAAATACACCGCATATGACATAATTCTATACCAGTGTTGTAACATCGTTTTTCTATACCAGTGTTGTAACATCGTTGTGTGGTAAAATACAGCGCATATGACATAATTCTATACCAGTGTTTTTAAATGTTTGGGAGGTAAAATACACCCCATATGACATAATTCTATAACAGTGTTGTCGCATGGTTGGGTGGTAAAATACACCGCATATGACATAATTCTATACCAGTGTCGTAACATGGTTGGAAGGTTAAATACAGCGCATATGACATAATTATACACCAGTGTTGTTACATGGTTGGGTGGTATAATACAGCACATATGACATAATTCTAAACCAGTGTTCTTACATGGTTGGGAGGTAAAATACAGCGCATTTGACATAATTCTAAACCAGTGTTGTAACATGGTTGGTAGGTAATATACACCGCATAAGACATAATTCTATACCAGTGTTGTAACATGGTTGGGTGGTAAAATACAGCGCATATGACATAATTCTATACCAGTGTTGTTACATGGTTGGGAGGTAAAATACACCGCATATGACATAATTGTATAACAGTATTGTCGCATGGTTGGGTGGTAAAATACACCGCATATGACATAATTCTATACCAGTGTTGTAACATGGTTGGGAGGTAAAATACAGCGCATATGACATAATTCTACACCCGTGTTTTTACATGGTTGGGTGGTATAATACAGAACATATGACATAATTCTAAACCAGTGTTCTTACATGGTTATGAGGTAAAATACAGCGCATATGACATAACTTCTAAACCATTTTTCTTACATGGTTGGGTGGTGAAATACACCACATACAGGCGCGTAGCTGCTTATAGACTATATGCAAACGTTGTAAAAGTGAAGTAGAAGTATTGTTTAGCTATACCCTATATACTTTTCAATATAGCAATGCCACACAAATAACATACTATAATCGGGTCTCAATTTATATTCCTGGGCTAATCGGTCATGTACCAAGTTAGCATTACGTGGTCCGAGTATTAACTTTCATACCCCAACCAACCCCTTCTCCAAGAAGAGAAAAGGGAGTTTATTTGGGTATGAAATAACCACTTATTTTCTACTTAAAAAATTGCATATGGTAAAATTAAAACATTTAATAGGTCATTTTAAACAGCTTATCGCTTTTTTTTCAGAAAAAAATGTTTTTAAACGTGTTTTAATGTCGAAATATCCGTTATAAAATGCTGCTAATATAAGTCGCTTAATGGAATTAAGGCAGGACCACGTAATTAATGCAATAAATAAATAAGCTTTCCATGTAGCTTTGCTAAGTAGGTCCTTAATCAGATGTTTATCAACTAGAATAATGATTAAAAAAGAAGACAATGCATTGTATGAGAAATTGAAAATAACCAATAACTAAGGTTTACTCGATGATGCACCTTACTTATATATGTTTTAACTTGTTTCATTTAAAAAATGATTCGTAAATTGTCGGATTTCAGTGTATGGTTTCAAACGCATGAGGTATAAGTATTAAATGGCTTCTTGAATTCCATGGAATGCGTTCATTTTCGGGGCTTATGTGGTTTTGAACGTCAGTAGTAAATGGCAAATTCGACAAAGCGCGTTTATTTTCTACGTGTATGATTTTAAAAGCTGGTAATGAATGGGTTTGTGCTTCATGAAATTTGACATTCATATGCTGCAGTTCAAAACCACATAAATGCCGAAAATTCTTAAATTTACATTATTTCCCCGTTGTTATAGTAACAATAACGTGCCTTGGAAAAATGATAATGATAAAAAAAAACGTGCAAGAGAGACAACTACCGTCAGTGTATAGTCATGCAGTGGAATAGCCATTTGCTACTGAGACACATTGGATGCTTACGCGTTAGCACCGCCTCCTTGAAAAATGAAGTTTATTTGAAATAGATGCTCTTTTTTCAACAGTTTGTTTATTTGTATGTATGGTGTTTTGCGTCATTTTCAACACATGTAAGGTTATATATGACAGTTGATTTTTTGTTGGTGGAGGCAGACTACCCACTTTTCCTGGGTAGAACCAGTACTGTACACCTACCGCCATCCGTAAGAATAGATAGTATCAAGTGATATCAAAATACGCTTGTTATACATACTCAATAAACATAACGTCTAAGAATGAAGACAATAAAAGACAGCATACAACTGAAAAATATACTGAACAAAAAAAGAAACGTCCGACTTTTTTGCTGGTATTTCCCTAGGCCAGTTTTTTGAGGGCGTATAAAATCTTAAACAGCGTTTTAATATGTTTGATATTTGCAAGCACACTTAAGTGAGTACTAAATATCTCATTAAACAGTTTCAAATTTGCCAAGCAATACTTTTTATCGATGATATGGAAATGTTAAAGTGAGGTAATTTCGTGAATGTTGATAATCAAAAGCTGTCATCTACAAATCTGTATTATGTTCCTTTGTGTTTTTTTTGGTAAAAAGAATATTGTCTTGGACAAATTTCAGTAATTTTCGTAGATTTAATTTGTTTTTTGTGGCCAAAATGCACGTTTTAGATCTACTGAACTTTTCAAAATCATCTTTGTTTGGACTGTTGTTGGCGGTCTTCTAATTATTCTTAACATCATTATTTTTTCCTGTTTCGCTGTCTAGACAATCAACATCAACATCAGCGGAAGTTTCTTTTGTTATTCAATATAGTTTTTAAATGTAACATGTAATTCAAATGTAAACTAACGTCACATGTAATGCATGCAATTACTTTTATACAAAATAAATATACGTATGATGAGCATCACTTAATTGATGCAAAACATACTGCATTAATATTCATACTTTTCCAGTTTACTGTTTGTAATACACACGTTTTCAGGTGATACTCGTGCCAATGTGTTCCCTCCTCTGACAACGTTACACACCGTTTTTGTCAGAATGCATAACAATATCGCCAAAGAACTGGGTGCAAACAACGATGCATGGACTGATACGCGAATCTTCCAGGAAACAAGGAAAATCATTGGTGCTTTAATGCAGAAGATTACATACTCGTAAGGTTTATTTCCCTTATTAGCCAGATTGCGTAGATAATCCAGGCTGATAGTTTGGTGATTTCCGTCTGTCTGCCTGTCCGTCTATGCGTCTTGACGTTCTGGTTAAAGTTTTTGGTTTTTCTTCAGTTCTCAAAAACAAATTGTCGGAAAGCTTTGGAACTTGGCACACATGTTCATTATCATAACACAATGTTGTAGGACAAGAACCGTAACTATGTTATGTATTTCACATGAATTATCCCCCTTTTTTACTTAGATTTTTCAGTTAAAATTTTGGATTTGCAATCTGGCGTTCGCACCACTGTTGGTGCTTTGCTTGTTTTAAATACTGACGACGCCGTATATATAACTTGTAGTCACAATTTAAACGGCTTTAACCAGCCAGGCCAAACCCAAAAACTGGAGTGTCAAATTAAGGTAAGAGTTATATACCAATTCATAATTCATTTTACACATATTCAATCACGGTTATTCTAAGAACACTTTTCATCGGCATGTATACATTATTGTATGACCAGAACTCCTGGGTAGATTTTTGATAAACAGTTTCGAGGTGTTATTTTGCCGTTATTTTGCGGGTTATTTTCTTAAAGTTATGGCACACACAAAAATTTAAATATACATATCCTGACTGCTGAGATGTATCATAACCCGAAAGTTTTCATATAATTTACTTTTCTAGACACACATGAATGAATAAAGGAATGAATGCATGGCGTTTTACGGCACGTCGACACATAAATAGGTCATATTGCGCGCAAAACTGATGAAAGATGAAGAAATGAAGTAGTAACTAAAAATTAATATCTAAAGATAAAACTATTTACAAATAAGGGATGATATGGTAGTAATATAAACTATGTATAAATGTAAATCAACAAATGCCCGTCAACGGTTGTGTAAACAAGTAAATATATATAAGAACATATAATAATGATTTATATAGCCTCAATTCTTTCAGGAAATCTAAAACAAGACTAAAATCTATAGTATCAAATAACAAAGTCTATACATTTCAACAAATATGTTTCACCGTTAACGGTGCAAAACAGAGTATACAGTCTGGTAATTGCTCATATTGTAATACATATGAATGAGTATAATGTGTATGCCCTATCCTGCACCATAGACACACATTAGCTAGGCTGTGGACCCTATGATGACGCCTACCTAAAGCCCATTGGGACGGTGGCGTTTGATGTTTTTCCTGTCGTGCCCTTAATGGTTTATTCTCTTGTTGCTCTGGCTTCTGCCAAGTCATTGAGTACCTCCATTGTGGCTTTCTAGGCTGTTGTTTTTTTTTTGTATTATATTTACACGAGCATATTTGTGTTTTACTTATATTGCCTACTGATGCTGCCATGTTGGTTAGAGATAAGATAGGGCGGGGATTTCTTTATTTACACTGTCCTGTTTTAAAGGGATGACAGGGGGGTAAGTGTGAGGTTTGGTGCACCCTAGAACCGGTTTAAACCCCCCAGTGACCTTTGTTGCCACTGACCGTTCCAAGGCGGTAGCCCTATTGTCAACCCTTTTTTATTTGTGATGTCGTTTGCATTTTTTATTACTTTTGCCTTCTCTTTTGTCTGTTTGCGAGTTTGTTTTTGTGTTTTGTGGTTGACTGTCGTCCTTGAATGCTGCTTTCCCTGTCCGATATTTTTATATTTCTTGTAAGTGAAAAAGTGTCGAGGTATACAGTACTGGTTCTACCCAGGAAAAAGATGGCGGTCTGCCTCCACCACGAAAAAATCGACCACCATATAAAGCCTAAATTGTGCTGAAAATGACGTAAAAAAACATTCAACCAACCATCGATATAGACTTTCATACATGTCAATAGCTTACATATACGGATTTTTTTTCACACTTTTGGGAATGGTACCGGTACCCATTCAATTGGGAAATTTTGCGTTGTTTTGCCTTAAATTGGGATTTTTTCACTATCAAAGAAAAGCAATATTTTATGCTTAAATACTTTGCAAACATATTATCATGTATACATTCTCTTGTAATATTTCATTACCCTCGACTAAAATAGTATAGTTTCCCATTATATAAAGGAAAAAAACACGGCATACACTAAATGAAAATTGCATTTAATGAGAACAAGTATTTCGATTTAGTGAAGTGGTAGGAATGCCAGTAATGACCCCTAGTATGTTTGGTTGTTCGTAGAACCAGGTTGAAAATCACATTTGTTACCTTTGCAGGGAATGGTTGCCTAAAATTATGTCTGCGGCTCAACTTTCGACACACGGAGTGACTACTGAGTACGTTTATGATAATCAGATAAATGCCGATATATTCCAGGCTTTCTCCTTGGCATTCAGGTAAGATTCAATTTTGAGAACGATGAAAGTTGTAATTTGAAAAAAATAACCTGTTTCAGTTACTCCAAGACGAGCCAGAAGACTCTGAAGACAACATTTCCGGCGGGTGTGTCGATCGGCGGTTAGATGTTTTTTTCAGTAGATACATAAGAGGGTTTTTCAATAAGTAGGGTTACCAATTTGCAGTTACGAGGGTCATTTAATAAATAACCATGTCGATTGGTTTTTAGAGGACCTCGTCGTAATAAGTATTTATAAGAAAAGGAAAGTTGTCGATACGTATATATTTTGAATATACAGTTGACTTTCCATGAAACCTTTCTCAAAAACATATTGTTAGATGTGGAAACATGGAACACTTGTTCGTTATAATTACACAATGTTATATTACAAGAACCGTAACTCTGTCTTTTACTTGACATAGATTGTTCAGTTAAAATGTTGAATGTTGTCATATTCCAAATAACATTTGACCAAAAGCTTTTTATTTTGGGATACATATGCATCATCATTACAAAACCACATGTGACAAGCACCATAACTCTGTTATGCATTTTATATTGATATATTGATATGTCCAGCCATATTCCAGAAAATGATTGACAGAATCTTTGAAACTGGGCATGCATGTTCATCATCAGTACACAAGCATAAGTGACAAGAACCATAACTCCTTCTGCATATTATCAGAATTATCCACCATAACTCCTTCTGCATATTATCAGAATTATCCACCATAACTCCTTCTGCATATAATCAGAACTATACACCATAACTTCTTCTGCATATTATGTACAATCATAATTACAAAAACATGTTAACAAAGAACTTTGAAACTCGGCATACATGTTCATCATCTGTGTTACAAGCACCATAACTTTCATGTCTTTTATCAAATAAATTCCCATTTTCATCTTAGATTTTTGTGTTAAAAGATAAAAGTTAGCAATTAGCAATCTGGCGTTCACACCTCTATTGGTGCTTCTTGTTAGTTGTATATCTTATTGAGAACATTAACGTTTAGGGTTGTTACGTTCATCTCTAAAAGTCCATATGATAATCAAAGCACTGAAAGTTCTGTTGGACGGTGCAATTCAGAAAGTATTGATTCCGGAAAAAAACAGGTTTGCGTACTAAGGTGTTGAACATTTGTGCAAAATATTATTGAAATCGGATGAGACGGACAACGGCAATTCTATATCCCTCCGCCTAATCGGCGGGGGATACAAAGTGAAGTTATGTAGAAATGTTTAAATTGTATAAGTGTCAAAGGGGAAAAATTGTTAAATGAAAATGTCAGAGAAAGTTGGTCACAACGTACGTATACATGAGATCTCGATTCCTTTCGAAAACCAATCAGATTCAATCATGCATGACAGAGGTATCGCCACTTGGATGTCTGAAAAATAGGATTTCTGCAAAAACGTTTTCGGTGGCAATATGGCTAAAACAAAACAAACTTCATTGAATTAGGATAAGTATTAAACATTAATTAATTAACGGCTCATCAATACAGCATATGTTATTTAGAGCCGCCCAGAGAGCGGGGAAGGATACATAGGGATCCGGGAACCGTGCCCTATAGTTCTTGAGCTGGCTGTAGACCCCCCTCCCCCCCCCCCCCCCCCCCCCCCCCAGGGGGAATTTTGTAGGCTATGATTTTCTGAAAGAACATACATTAAGCTTCAAAATGAGACATGTGTGCCATCTGAGCGTTGGGGCTTTAATGAGTTTTGGGGGAAAACGTTGCGTTTTTAGACGAAAATCGCCGAAATCTGGAATTATTTTTTAGAAAAAGAATGGAATATATTAGAACCAATTTGAATTGATGGAATCTTTCTCGGAATGCACCTCTACGTGTTCCACCATATAATTTATGGATCCGATACTTAAATATTGAGATTTTGGGTAAAAATGTTAAAAAATTGAATAAAATCGCTGATTTCTGTAATACATTGGGGGTATTTAACTAAAATTAGAAATATATCTAATACAATAGAAAAAAGAAATATTATAACCTTTTTGGGCAGGGTAAGTTCCAGTGATTAAACAGAAAAAAGTTCCAAACCGCATGATGTTTGGAAATGCCTTAATTTTGGGGTGAAAAATGTGTATTTTTGTCAAAAATCGCCGGAATCTGGAATTATTTTTTAAAATTAGTTTGAACATAACCTTATCAAATTGAAGCAATGGAATGTTGCATAGCATACACATTCAAGTTTTTCCTGGCATCATATATAACATATGTGCTCAAATATTGGCATTTTAGGGCAAAATGTTGGAAAAAATAACAAAAATCACTGATTTCTGTAATCCATTGGGGTATTGGGTTAAAATTTAGAAAAAATATTTATTGCAATATAATAAAAACATATTGTAACATTTTGGATAGACAAAGGTCCAATAATTCAGTAGAAAAAAATCCTGAACCATATGATGCTTAAAATATTGCCTTAATTTTCAGGCGAAAAATGTGTATTTCCGTCAAAAATCGACGGAATCTGGAGTTATCTTTTGAAAATAGTTTGAACATAAACTTATCAAATTGAAGCAATAAATGTTGCACACTATACATATCCAAGTCATTTATTGTATCAGATATAACATATATGCTCAAGTATTTATATTTTAGGGCAAAATGTTGAAAAAATGACTAAAATCGTTGATTACTGTAATACATTGAGGTTTTGGAAAGAAAGAAAAAAGTGCATTATAAGAAAGAACGGATTTTTTTTTTATAACATTTCTGCAGTCCAATGTGCAATAATATACCAGAAAACCTTCTTTTTCTATGGAAAATTCCTACTCTCACCTGGTGATGTTGCCATTGACCCATCATATGTTTCCAAGGAGTGCATGGCACGCTGACATTTTATTTGCTAAAGCCTGCTCTAGCTGATACCTTACGGGATTTTTTTATAAAAAGAACCTCCCTAACAAATACAACACATCATGTACTAGTTCTTGAGCTGGCTGTAGACTCCCCCACCCCCCACCCAGCCCCCACACTCTCCCCCATGGGGGATTTTGTAGGGTATGATTTTCTGAAAGAACATATAATAAGTTTCAAAATGAGACAGGTGTGCCATCAATTATGAGCGTTGGGCTTTAGTGAGTAACGTGCATGTAAACTATGTTACCTTACATAACAATTAAAATGTGTACATTAAAAATGTTGAATATAAATTAAATCAAAACCATGTAAAAAACATAATACATGTACTTTTATTAATATAAGTTGAGAAGCGCTTCAAACTTAATGAAACTATTCTGTAATTTACGTTACACCACATTCATTACCAAAAACAAACTTATTTTTAGTGCAAATAGGTGGCTGTAAAAACTGGTGTTCGTCTGTTTTAGACTATGTATAATATGCATATGTATACTAGCTGAAATTTATGTGTAACACAATAAAAATAAATCAAACATGGCGTCCAAGATGGTCCCGTTGTGTCACAAGATCTGTAGGTCGGCCCAGCAGGTATTTCTCTATAACTATACTGTATATAGCTCTAGGTGTCATGTTCGAGGCCCGAACTCAGGTAGCCCTCCCCCTGATACGGTCTAGCGACCGAGTGCCACGCGTAGCGGGGACCTTTGCCGAGGCTGGCCACCGTTCCCGTTGAGTCAACAAAACCTGTTGGTCGGCCCAGCGGCCGTCGGCTGTGGGTCGCTCAAGGCTATTTCTCTCTATATAACTATACTGTATATAGCTCTAGGTGCCATGTTCGAGACCCGGAAGTCTTCCCCCTGTTACGACCTAGGGACTGAGTGCCACGCGTAGCGAAGACCGTTGCCGATGGCTGACCAGCGTTCCCGTTGTGTCACAAAACCTCTGGGTTGGCCCTGCGGCCGTCGGCTGCAGGTCGCTCAAAGCTATTTACTATATAGCTCTAGGTGGCATGTTCGAGACGCAAACTCAGGTAGCCTTTCCCCTGATACGACCTAGGTACCGAGTGCCACGCGTAGCGAGGACCGTTGCCGACGGCTGGCCACCGGTCCCGTTATGTCACAAAATATGTGGGTCGGCTATCGGCTGAGCGGCTATCGGCAGAAGGTCGTTCAAGGCTATTTCCCTCTATATAACTGTATATAGCTCTATGTGCCTTGTTCGAGACTCAAACTCGGGTAGCCCTCACCCTGATAAGCCCTAGGGACCGAGTACCACGCATAGCGGGGACCTTTGCCGACGGCTGGCCACCGGTCCCGTTGTGTCACAAAATATGTGGATCGGTCCAGCGGCCATCGACCGAAGATCGCTCAACGCTATTTCCCTCTATACATATATAACTATACTGTATAAAGCTCTAGGTGAGTTACGAGGTTCGAGACCCGAACTCGGGTAGCCTCCCCCCTGATACAGCCTAGCGATTGAATGCCACGCGTTGCCGGGACCTTTGCCGATGGCTGCCCACTAGTCTCGTTTTGTCACCCTATCTGTAAGTCGGCCCAGCGGCCGTCGGCCGAAGGTCGTTCAACGCTATATCCTTCTATATAACTGTATATAGCTCTATGTCCCATGTTCGAAACTCGAACTCGGGTAGCCTTTCCCCTAATATGGACTACTGACCGAGTGCCACATGTACTGGGGACCTTTGCTGACAGCTGGCCCCCGGTCCCGTTGTGTTGCAAAATATGTGGGTCGGCCCAGTGGCCGTATGCAGAGGGTCGCTCAACGCTATTTCTCTGTTTATAACTTATACTGTATCTAGCTCTATGTACCATGTTCGAAATGCCGGTAACGTGGTAAAGTCCAAGTCGCCAGTTGGTACATGACATGTTCCAGAATGCTCTACACATAATGGGCTTTCAGAAAAATAGGGGGTACAAAATTCCCCCTGGGGTGAGGGTTACTCCTACTAGCTTACAGTCTATTTTTCTATTGTACCGGTATTATATATTTTTCTAGATTTTAACCAAATACCCCCAATGGATTGCAGAAATAAGTGATTTTTGTCCTTTTTTCCAACATATTTCAGCAGATATGTTATACATGATGCCAGGAAACACTTGAATATGTATGCTGTGCAACATTATATTAATTCAATTTGATAAGTTTATGTTAAAACTATTTTCAAAAATAATTTCAGATTTCGTCGATTTTTGACAAAAATACACATTTTCGCCTAAACATTAAGGCATTTTCAAGCATCATACGGTTCGGGACTTTTTTTTACTTAATTATTGGACCTTTGTCTATTCCAAAAATATTACAATGTGTCCTTATTCAATTGTATTAAATTTGTTTCTAGATTTTAACCTAATACCCCCAATGGATTACAGAAAGCAGTGATTTTTGTCATTTTTTCCAACATTTTGCCCTAAAATGCCAATATTTGAGCACATATGTTATATATGATACAAAGAAAAACTAGAATATGCATGCTGTGCAACATTCTATTGCTTCAATTTGATAAGTTTATGTTGAAACTAATTTTAAAAAATAATTCCAGATTCCGACGATTTTTGACAAAAATGCACATTTTTCACCTCAAAATTAAGGCATTTCCAAACATCATGCGGTTTGGAACTTTTTTCTGTTTAATCACTGGACCTTACCCTGCCCAAAAAGGTTACAATATTTCTTTTTTCTATTGTATTAGATATTTTTCTATTTTTTAGTTAAATACCCCCAATGTATTACAGAAATCAGCGATTTTATTCATTTTTTTAACATTTTTACCCAAAATCTCAATATTTAAGTATCGGATCCATAAATTTTATGGTGGGACACGTAGAGATACGTTCCGAGAAAGATTCCATAAATTCAAATTGGTTCTAATATATTCCATTCTTTTTCTAAAAAATAATTCCAGATTTCGGCGATTTTCGTCTAAAAACGCAACGTTTTACCCCAAAACTCACTAAAGCCCCAACGCTCACATGGCACACATGTCTCATTTTAAAACTTACTGTATGTTCTTTCAGAAAATCATACTGTACAAAATTCCCCCTGGGGGGGGAGGGTTTCTCCTATTAGCTCACAGCCTACTACTCTTATTATCGAATATATTCCTATGGTTCTTTAACGAGTTCGGTGGATAGACCGATACACGGGACCACCCGGTTTACGTCCCCATCCGACGGACGAGGATAAGGGAAAGTGTCTTGCCCAAAAACACACCGACGAAACTCAGTGGCAACACGGAGGATTGAACCCGGGGCCTCCGGTTATAAATCCGCCGTGCTACCGACTGCGCATGTAGTCTGATTAAACGGTAATCAGAGTTTCTATGTATTGTTCTAAATTCCTTAAATATAAATGCTTTTTGTACACAATATTGATAATTGTAATAACAAATGTGATAAAATGCCATTGATAGAACTATTCCACTGTAATATGTGTATTCATCTCTAATGAAGTATGTTTGTTTGTACTCTTCTCTGAAATATTGTCGTATTCCGCTTTGTTTAGGCAATAAACATGTTAATGTTATGCCAATACAATATTGAAATGAATGGAATTGAATTGATGAAAACAATTGCATGGTTTGATAGAGATGTCTGTGGTACAGAGTTATGTATATCTCTTCTACTCGCGAATTTATGAACGGCCTTTATTAGTTACCATGATGTAATGTGATAAAATTGTTTCAATTTAATATCATGGTAATCGAATTACTTACTCTTCAACTGTACGTACGGCACGGATTGTATTTATCCAATTACATTTAATATATACAGTATATATCTATTTCATGTATGCATGCTTATTATTTTAATATATGATATAAATAAATTAATAAACATTATTGTGTGTCGTTAACTACATACTTCATAACCTGATAATATACCGATAATCTCTATTAGATTTGTTACTAAACTATTAATTGCTATTTTCGTTATTCTCCGTATTTAGGTTACATTGCACCATTGATTTTCCTTCTTTAATTGCTTTATATATATCAAGAGATAAAAAAAATGCGCATTTTTAGCCGTAGAAAATTTTAAAACACATATCAATCCAACGATCGAGCGTCAGCCAATATAAAAATGCAATAAAAACAGGGGGTCATGTATCATGTAAGAACAAGCCAATCTGTTGAATGACGTCACGTTCTATTTTGACACGTCACAGATAGATTTACCCCATTTCTACTTTCGCTTTACTGTCTATGTCAATTATAATTAAATATCTCAAACAAACACTAATCAATGTTCACAATACATCATTTGGCTGAATTATAGTTAATAATAACAAAAAGCAATCAAAGTATGCATTTTGTATCACTAGTAAGGAAACGTTTTTTATTAGGCACTATTTGACCATACACCACGGAAGCACAAACGCAATGGTGCAAAGTAACCTAATACGCACCCGCTGTTTTCGTTATATTTCGGAATGTACTTACTCCCAACCTCATGTAGACGCTTGTTTACGTTATAAGAGATACGCATTAATTTGTACAGGATCAAATCCCTTCAAAAAAAGCCTGCGTCGCGGAGAGTCCTGATGGATATTTAGGGAATTCTTTACAAAATCTGCTCAGTAAATGCTTAGCCAATAGCAGTTATATTTTTCACTTAGCATCTAACTTACATGAACAATCATTAAAATGAGTACAAGTAAAGTCACTAAGGCCCTTGATCCTTTTGTTTCAATTTTCGAACCAACATGAAATATGGAGAGTTACCTATAACAATATATATAGATCTATATAATCTGTAGCATTTACATTTAAGTTCTACATAACCACCGCAGCTGTGACGTACGGTAGAGTGTCCACCTCGCATGGTGGGTTCATCTCACATCGTGTTTTTTCCCCCGGCCGGGGCATACCAAAGACTTCATAAAAATGGTACTAGTAGCTCCCTTGCTTTACGTTCAGCATATAAAGCATATACATGGTAGTTCTAGGACTGGTCTGTCCAGTGTCACCGCCCCTGTCAGTATTTAATGCGACTGGGTGGTGTATCATGTCATGTGTCTACGGCGGTGTATTCCATTGGGGCATCACTATGAAGTTGAGCAATGAGCTAACTGCTATTTGTAGACACCATTTTATCACGTCGATCTGCATAAATCTGCCGAGATACAGGATGCCTGAGATAAAACCTTATCTCGGCAGTTACGTTCCTATCCCGCACCTTTTCCAGTGATGTCAGCACGTCTTTTGATGACGTTAGGGTATATTTGATGACGTCTGGGTATTTTTGAACGGAAAAAAATTGGAAGAAAATGTAAAAAAGGTGGATCTAAATTAAATGATTTTAAACGATCAACATGATAAATAGAATATCATGTTAGTGCCTGATCGTATCCAGTTTATCAGGTTCGGCACGAAAAAAATGAAGCCCTCGGCTAAATGAAGCCCTCGGCACAGCCTCGGACTTCATTTTTTTCTTGCAATTAAATACCGACAGAGGTTATTGTATTCAAGGGGTTAAACTAAATTTATTTCTACTTTAGGATTGGACACTCCATGATTCCAGGAAAAATCGGTTTCTTGAAAGCCGGTGCCAGCTCAACATTTGCAGCCGAAAATAGTGAAGATGTGTGGAATAAACCATCATATATGATGAAGTATAATTATAACGCCATTACCGAACTATCCCGGTGGATGCACAGTAGCCCATGCGGACATGCTGACAGGTAGAACCCTCAAACATGTTAAAAACGTGCTTCGATTTATTTGATTTAAAAAGGTTTGAAAAGTATGCAAAATGTGTCTTTGTTTCCACATTTCATGAATACATATGTTTATACTGCGGTGTAAATTAAACTAGGTTTATACTGTGGTGTAAACTAGGTTTATACTGTGGTGTAAACTAGGTGTATAATAGCTGTGAGAGTCGTACTGCTTATCATATTATGGGTTTATATACCGTACCTGCCATAGAGCTATGACACCGCCTATAGAAAATCTAGGAAAGCGTGCGGAACTTCATCTGCACTTCCGGTGAAGTTTCTGAATACACTGCGCAATAATGACAGGCCATTTAATTCAACACGGAGTCATTTGATGACGTACATATTGATTCGATGCGACGTGTAAACTCGGTTCATTCGTTACAAAGTGAATTGATACGGTTCAAAGTGAAATGATACGGTGTAAAATTTCAAACCATACGACGCAAAGTCATTTGATGACGTACATATTGATTCGATGCGACGTGTAAACTCGGTTCATTCGTTACAAAGTGAATTGATACGGTTCGAAGTGAAATGATACGGTATAAACTCGGTTCATTCGTTACAAAGTGAATTGATACAGTTCGAAGTGAAATGATACGGTGTAAAATTTCAAACCATACGACGCCAAAGTCATTTGATGACGTACATATTGATTCGATGCGATGCAAACGCAATCCGTTCGACAGAAACTGATTTCATTACGTGCAAAGTGAAACGGTGCGACATCTGGCGGCGATATTTGCCACATCACTTGCAGGGTTATTTCCCCTATATAATATATGATAAATCAAAGTACTGAAAGCACGATCAAATTTCCATAAATTTTACATAGTTTTAGCCAACTTGGCGATCTTTGACGACCTAGCAAAATCTTAGAGGGTCAATCCATTCCAAATATATTGTGATCAATTGTCATTAAACTGTTTCAAATCTAGACTGGAATATTTTTTTATGAAATTGCTGATGGATAGACAGATTTGTGTTCATGGCCAAACTGTCACTCAAGATGACCTCCATGTCTAAAATTGTCATTTACAGAGTGGCGTGTATTAAATAGTCTTCCAAAAACAAGATGCACAAGAGGGCCTGTGTCACTCTACTGGCATGAATAGTCTAAGGTCTACCGAAAAACTGTGTTTTTTTTAAATCAAAGGCTATAACTCTGATGTGTCTAGTCTGATGCAACTGGTTTTGAACTTGTCCAAGTTCAGTGGCGTAACCTAGAAAACGTATTCTGCTGCAGGGACAAATAACTTAACAAGAGGCACTACCCGTTGATTCAACTTCCCTATGTCTGCCCCACACATTGAAAAGAAACTTTACTGTAGTATTTACTAAAAAAATAAAATACAAATTTATTGGTGGAAAGAACAATTGAAATTGACTATAAGTAAACGTGACCATAATTTTGATAAATAAACAACAAGAAGAAGAAACAGAACAGAACCTTGCTGGACGAAGTAGGTTAAAATCCTGCAGCCATGTGCTGTTTCAAACGGTGTCCGTTTGGGGCCAGATACATTGTCGTGGGCAACAATGCGACACCCGACAATGCGACATCTCGACTTTGCGATATGACAATGCGACATTGCGATACGACAACTCGACATTGAGATACGACAACGATACATTGCAATACGACATCGCGACATAAATGTCGCGATGTAATATTGCAATGTCGCGACAACGCAATGCAATGTCATGACAACGTGACATTGCAATACAATTATGTGGCGATGTCGTGTTGCAATGTAGCGTTGTTGTGACATTGTATTGCGTTGTCGTGACATTGCAATATAACATCGTGACATAATTGTCGATATGTCGTGACATTGCATTGCGTTGTCGCGACATTGCAATGTAACGTTGTGGTATCTCAACGTGATGTTGCGTTGTCGTGACATTGCATTGCGTTATCGCGACATTGCAGTATGACATCGCGATAATTATGTCGCGATGTCGTATTGCTATGTAGCGTTGTCGTATCTCAATGTCGAGTATGTTAAAGTTTTGTAAAGATCGGATGAAAAATGAAGGCCCTTGGCCAGTAGAGCTAAAAATCATCAGCTCCAGAAAGTAGGTCAAGATCATAGATGAAATCCATGCATCCAAAAAGATGCACTACCCAAGACACAACTATGTCAAAATAGAATATGTTTTCTTTCAAAGATTAAGCTAAAGATTAGGTTTAAAACATCTAGTGCATAATTATAGTTCATGAGAGAGTGATGTAAATATAACAATTAACGTTATCTGCCCTTTACTTGGATGGTGAAGGTCACATCCACATTTGCTTTGTCACGTTGCAATGTACTACTCAAGATACAACTATAAGCAAAGTTTGAAAGGTCTTAGTGCATACAGATTGTGAAAAAGTGACCTAAACGCAAAAGTTGAAGGTAGCAATTAAGTTAACTGCCCTTTGCTTGGAGAGTCAAGGTCACTTTCACATTTGCTTTGTCACGTTGTGATGTACCACTCAAGATACAACTATAAGCAAAGTTTTAAAGGTCTAGTGCATACAGTTTGTGAACATATGGAAGAATCTTCCTCAAACGGGTTATCGATGAGTCGCCATATTTTTACATGGAGCGTATAGGGGGAAATTTCATTATTGTTTAATATTAGAAATTCTATAAATATGATCGCTTAGGTGCAAACGGTTTCCTAAGATACAATTTATTATCTTTAATTTGATATAAGTTTCATATTGTTATGTTAAAAGGATCTTGGTCTGTTTTCGAGTTTAAATACACCATCTAGTGTCCTTATATGTTCTATATAAAATTCTTAAAATATGTCGAACATGTGTTTTTTAATTGTAAATATATCGCATAATGACGAAACTGAAGCCTTAGGTGCAAACGGTTCTAAGTAGGTTAAACACTTAGATCTTTATTTTGATATATTTTTGTTAATGACACTAGTTATAGATGGTCTGTTTTACAAGCAAAGATAGAGATTTTTTTTTAATTATTAATTGTTGTTGTTGTTGTTGTTTGCTATAATCACATTAAGCAGACGACGCTGAGAAATATATATCATGAAGAGTTGTATGCATAAATGTTTAATTCATGCAAAAACCCATTACACATGTATTTCTCTGTCCAGTGATGGTATTTCCATTTTAGGTAAAACAGGAGTCCATTTTAGGCAAAACAGGAGTCAAAACGAATTTTTAACTTTTAAACAGCTTTTTATAGAATTTCTTCCTATTATAATGCCATTTTAATAAAAATACACTTAAAAAAACTATTCTCAGTTCATTGTATTTATAGTATCACTCCATATGGTCGCTATAGATACATAATGATTCCCAATGTTTTATGGCCCCCATAAAGTGTGCAAGTGTGACTGCCGACACGCTAAATTACATAACGCCCGAGGCGGCTTTATCGATATCTGCGGGAGATAAATCAGTACTAAACTATCACCAAGAGTTACATTGCCTAAAATTATTGTTTTTTTTCAGTCGATATCGATTTGAGGAAGATTCTTCCATATGAAAATGACCTAAATGCAAAAGTTGAACCTAAAAATTATTAAGTTATCTGCCCTTTGTTTGGAGGGTCAACGTCACTTCCACATTTGCTTTGTCACGTTGCGATGTAAGAAAATGACCTAAACGCAAAACTTGAATGTTGACGCCGCCGCCGCCGCCGCCGCCGCCGCCGCCGCCGTCGGAAAAGCAACACCTTTTTTTCTTCGAAAAGGCGAGACAAAAACTGTTTTCCGGCCTTAGACTATTCAAGCCAGTAGAGTGATACAGGCTCTCTTGTGCATCTTGTTCCCGGAAGACTACTTAATACACGCCACTCTGTAAATGACACAATTTTAGACATGGGGGTCATCTTGAGTGACAGTTTGGCTATGAACACAAATCACAAATCTGTCTATCCATCAGCAATTTCATAAAATAATATTCTAGTCTAGATTTGAAACAGTTTAATGACAATTGATCACAATATATTTGGAATGGATTGACCCTCTAAGATTTTGGTTGGTCGCCAAAGATCGCCAAGTTGGCTAAAACTATGTAAAATTTATGGAAATTTGATCGTGCAAATATTCATACAGTCTTTCCTATCAAAACTTGCATTCTCAGTACTTTCAGTACTTTGATTTATCATAATATATATGTTATTTAGGGGAAATAACCCTACAAGTGATGTGGCAAGTATCGCCGCCAGATATCGCACCGTTTCACTTTGCACGTAATGAAATCAGTTTCTGTCGAACGGATTGCGTTTGCATCGCATCGAATCAATATGTACGTCATCAAATGATTATACCGTATCATTTCACTTCGAACCGTATCAATTCACTTTGTATCGAATGAACCGAGTTTATACGTCGCATCGAATCAATATGTACGTCATCAAATGACTTTGCGTCGTATTGTTTGAAATTTTACACCGTATCAATTCACTTTGTAACGAATGAACCGAGTTTACACGTCGCATCGAATCAATATGTACGTCATCAAATGACTTTGCGTCGTATGGTTTGAAATTTTACACCGTATCATTTCACTTTGAACCGTATCAATTCACTTTGCAACGAATGAACCGAGTTTACACGTCGCATCGAATCAATATGTACGTCATCGAATGACTTCATGTTGAATTAAATGGCCTGTCATTGAATGGTTTGTAAATATCCACATTTTGACGGTTATGGCTTCCCATACATACCGTATTTTAATTGACGAAAACTTAAATACCGCAAGTCCATGTATAAAACTCATCAAAGAGAAATATAGTCATTATTTTGTAAAGACAGTACATTGTCAGATGTGTTTTTGTTTTCCTTTCGAAATATCTTGCTCTTGTCTGAAATCTCGTCCCGTATTTGGAAACTCAGTTTTTTGCATGGCGGTGGTATTGAAAGGGACACACGGCAATCTTGATTTTTTAAAAACTCACGGCGTCCCGTTAGTTTTTCTCGTAACTTGCATTTGTTCAGTCATTAATATTAATTGTTAGAATAGTTCAAAGCAAACTGTTTTTACATATTATTGACTTTTGATAATATTGCACCAATAATACACTCAAGTGATATGAAAACGCAACACGGGAATTTCCACTATATATTGTATATACATACCCATACAGGTGGTATGAGCACCGTAGATTATCTATTACTTAATTTCTCAGATTGTAGTTGTATTTCAAACTTTAAGATATTAGATTTTAACGAATTTTCTGATCATGCGCCAGTATATACTTGTTTTAAAACAAAACTAGCACGAAATAATGCACCTGACCCCGACATAGTAAATGAACCGATGCAAAATAAAATCGTGTGGGACGAGTCCAAGATCAACTCGTTTAGAGACGTACTCATGAATAACAATGAGCGAATTCAAAGCATGCTCGACGATGTAAACATAAACAATAATCAAATCGACGACATAGTCAATTCGTTCACAACTTACATGTATGATAGCGCATTCAGCGTATTTGGTAAATCTTATAAAAAACAAAATAAATCGGAGGAATCTGACTTTAATAATAAAGACTGGTTTAACGGAGAATGTTATCAAGCTAAACGCGATTTTAAAACAGCAAGAAATGCATTTGTAAAAGAAAAGAATGACGCAAACAAACATGTATTTATTTCAACGCGCTCTATTTATAATCGCGTGAAACGGAAATCTAGAAACAAATATAAAATAAGTGAAGGCAAACGATTACAAGCTTTAGCGAAAAAACAACCTCGAAAATTTTGGAAATCTTTAAAAAAGAAATATAAAAACAAATCAGCTGACGCAAAAAATCTAAATATCACAGATCTATTCGATCATTTTAAAAAAATGTTCGGAAACGCAAACGAGTCAGAACAACAGCCTCCGGACATAGAAGGTACATTCGATCAAGAATTAGACGCGGAGATAACAGAAAACGAACTACGAGCCGCGATTTTCCACCAGAAGAATCATAAATCTTGTGGATTGGATAATTTAAATAGCGAAATATTTCAATCATGTTATGATATAATCTCACCATTTCTATTAAAACTGTATAATCGTCTGTTAAATAACGGTGAATACCCTGTAACATGGGGCGAAGGAATTATCATTCCAGTCTTTAAAAATGGAAATAATGATGATGCAAACAATTATAGGGGAATCACACTTATAAATGTATTGGGAAAAATATATTCTCAAATTTTACTTAATCGTGTAACTATATGGTCAGACAAATACGATAAGATATCGCAAAACCAGTTTGGATTTCAAAAGGGTAAATCTACTGTAGATTGTATATTTGTATTTTATTCTATTATTGCAAAGGTGTTAAGCTTAGGAAAAAAACTGTATTGTGCTTTCATAGACTATGAAAAAGCATTCGATAGAATAGTCCGCTCACTTTTATGGCATAAGCTTCTAGCCCAAAATGTAAGTCTTAAAATTGTAAATGCCATTAAATCTATGTACACTGTGGTAAAGTCATGTATACGATATAAGTCTGCTTTATCAGACTTTGTGGAATCACATATCGGAGTGAAACAAGGAGATCCGAGCTCTCCTTTGATGTTTATGATGTTTATAAACGATATTGTATCAAATGTTAACTCTGATTTAGAAGACATTTTTACGATAGATGATCTTAAAATATTCATGCTTCTTTACGCGGACGATGCAGTAGTCTTTGCTTTATCTCCCGATACGTTACAGTCTATGTTGAACGATATACAATCATATTGTCATACATGGGGTCTGAAAATAAATACAGCAAAAACAAAAATAATGATCTTTGAAAAAGGTCGTCACACTACATATGAGTTCATACTAAATAATATAACATTAGAAGTAGTTAATTCCTTTAAATATCTTGGGATTCACTTTTTTAAAAACGGTAATTGGTTTAGAACGCAAAAAAGATTGGCACAACATGCTTCGTTTGCACTGCATAATCTTTTCTCTGTTTTTAACCGAATAGAATTACCCATTTCTGAGAAATGCAAGCTGTTTGACACTTTAGTGGTGTCTGTATTAAATTATAGTTCGGAAGTTTGGGGATCACACGATGCAAAAGACGTCGAACTTATACATACGAAATTTTGCAGGAAGATTTTATCCGTAAAAAGGTCGACAAATCTTACAGGTTTATATGGTGAACTAGGTAGAGTTCCGCTCTATGTAAAGAGAAAACTAAATATGGTAAAGTATTGGATTAAATTATTGAAATTAGGAGATAACAGTATCTGTAAGAAAATATATAAATTACAAAAAAGCGACGCAGACAATAATATATCATATAACGGGTCAAATTGGGCATTCCAAATAAAATCGATATTGGAGACGTTAGGTATGACAAATATTTGGTTACATCAATATGATATAGAACACATTAACTATGAACTCATCCAACAAAGAATATTAGACATATATCATCAAAGCTGGTATGCAAATATAAATAATTCTAACAGACTTGTTACTTACTGTCGTTTTAAGCACGATTTTAATTTGGAATATTATTTAGATATTGATATGGAGAAAAAATTTAGAATAGCTCTTTGCAGATTTAGATTGTCTTCGCATAACCTCGCGATAGAAAGCGGAAGATATGAAAATATTCATAGGGATGAAAGAAAATGCCGATTTTGCAATATGAATTTTATTGAAAACGAATACCACTTTTTGCTTGTTTGTCCAATTTATAGAGAATTAAGACATAAATATCTTAAACCTTATTATTGCCGATGGCCAAATTTGAACAAGTTTGATTCGCTTATGACATCAAAGTCAAAATGTACAGTTGTAAATTTAGCGAAATTTCTATTCTATGCTCTCAAATTAAGGAATAGGACATAAAGAAAATTTCCTGATGTTAAATTCTTATTTTTCATTACAGCGATTTTGAAATAATTTGCTTCTCAGTAAATCTGATATAATGTAAATTGTATGTTTATTTGTTTAATATGGATAAGTGTTCATGTTCTCACTATCTTCATACTTTCATGTAATTGTGTAGGCTATAAACATGTGTTGTATGTTTAATTGCTGAATAAAGATATTGTATTGTATATACTGCACACTTAATTGCACATAATATTCCAAAGAAATCCCAAGATGTTTTTTTAAAAAAAAGTTGCAGTTAACTAGAGAAAGGACACAACTGTGATGTTGTAGACGTTTAAATCACACTACACTTTGTAACAAGAACTTCATCAATGTTGAAGTTGCTCTTCGAAAAATTGAGCTAGTTCAGTACTGTATTTAACGTAAATAGTTTGCAAAATTTTGCATCCTAAGTTTACTCACATGATTGAGCCAAACGCGTACTCTGTGAATAATGAAACATTGCAGGAAAACTATTTGCTGTATTATTTGTTGTTTTAGTATTTTTTCCAAAAGGAAAGGTCTTACGTAGCCATGTACCATTCGATTAAAAGCAGCATATTGTACATACAATATATAGCGGAAATTCCCGTGTTGCGTTTTCATATCACTTGAGTGTATATTTAAAATATGTGTAGAATAATGAAGGAAATAGAATTCTCAATTTTTAATTATATGCAAGCAGTTTTAAAGTCAAAATGATACAGGATTAATAAATCGCTGTACTAACTGTAATGCCTGATATAAAACTCCAGATTGCCATGTGTCCCTTTAAAGTTGAGTTAATTGAAATGCGATGTTATGTTAGAAGCAGGGTTAGCGTGATGTCTTCGGAAACCTCGCCGGAAAGTGAAACATGGAGTCGTTCCGCAATTACCAAAGGGAACATTCTTATTTTGGTGGGAAATCCAAATAAAGATTAAAAAAAATGTTTTTGGCATGCAATTTGTGTATACTTAAAAACATGTTACTAAGATATCAGACATGTTACTGTTCATGGACATTATCAATGGCGGATCCAGTGGGAGAGGTGGACCCATCCGCCTCCGCTCACCCCTTAAATCAGGCAAGCATTGTTTTAACCTTTTAACCTTTTAGTTGGGCTTTCGCCATGTCCAACATTGTTCATCATTACAATAACGACTAAAATAATTTAAAAAGCGAATCAGAATTTTACACACGATGCCAAGCGGGAATCAAAACAGAAAACACTATCCCCGCCGCTCAAAATGTCATGTCAAACTTAACTCAAATCCTGGATCAAACATATATTGTTATTCATTGTTTGCTTTTTGACAATTCACATCGGGGAGTGTTAAAGGCATTATACAATGTACCACCAAATAACGGCAACATTACACTACACACTCATTTATTAAAACTATATTCAGGTGTTCAGGTCATGTAATAATGTATATGTGCTAGTTAAAGTATATATTTATTCATGGGTTCTTAAAATACTCATATATGAATATGCGTAAAATGAGTTGGTAACTCTTAGTTCCACTCTTCTGTCTTGGACGTTGGCCTGGCTGGTTAAAGCCGTTTATGTTGTGTCTATAGAGTTTGGATTTTTGAATTATGTAAGTTATATATTATACCTTGTAGTCAGTAGGTTTAGAAACGGTGAACATATGTTTACATAATTTGGCTGTTGTTGTGATAGCTACTTTGAATGTGTATGAATTTATTTTTAACCAATTCAGGTTTATGGACCAGTCTGCAAGAAGCAATCTATTTATAGATACAACAACCGGTACCCGTTTTGATTTGGCAACACTTAATATTATGAGAGGGCGGGATTGGGGGACACCGTCATTCACAGCGTTTAGAGATTTCTGTGGAATTCCTAGTGGGACTAATGCAACAGTAGAAGATGGTGCAGCTAAAAGCTGGGACGATCTAACGACTACTCACTCAAACGAAACAATCGTTTTGCTGAATAACACTTACATGTAAGTACTTGGTGCTGAATAACACGTACGTGTAGGTGGCTTACTTGTAAGTACTTGGCGATGGTGGATACATAGTATGTGTGATCATCACTAGCCGTAACTTTAAGTTTATAAAAAAAAAAAAAAAATTATATATAATATCTACCACCATTATTGAAGATTCACTAAACAGAAACAAGATGTTTGAATGGAATTCAATAGCGGTACAAAAAAAATACTAGCTCACACTAAAATAACACTAGCCGGTAAGACAAACGCGTGCCCGACTGAGCTAGTGATGCGATACATACTGTAGTCAAAACCTAATATCACATGAACAACAGAAATATAAATATAGCGGTCACAGTAATGTTCACAAACAATAAATATAAAAAAGATCGAATTAAAAAATCTTTATACTTTATACTTAGGTCTATGTTCATGTTTTCTTGTATAATTCCACTGAACACAAACATAGACATCAATCAGGAGATATAGAGCTAGCCGAGATCCCGCGATTTCTCGCGCTACTCTATTGTTCTCAGTCACGTGGTATCTATGTCTATGACACAAATCAGACAGTTATTTGTTTATGCTCAGTTTGTATTTACTTACGTATTCCCTTTAAGGTCAAACGCTGAACTGAAGAATATACATGTATTTACCAAATCAACTACAGAAAGCAGGCACATTACATGTTTAATTTAGTTGGACATGTTAATAATGCACCTGTCGATGTTTCCCCGCAACGGGACCGTGGCGGCATACCCCTGGGAATAAACAGAAATGGGAAAGAACCCGGCAACAACATGGGTTGTCAACAACATGGGTTGTCAACAAATATGGACGCGGTGACTAAAAAAAATAATTTTTTAACAACTTCTCATAAACTGATGAGTAGAATTTGACAAAACAGCACAGGAAGCATCCTTACCTCATCCTCTCTCAGATGTTTATAAATCATGGCGATCCGTCAACAAATATGGCTGTTGTTATTAAAATTAAAACATCTTTCAACGACTTCTCATGAACTGCTGTGTAGAATTTGACGAAATAGTACAAGAAGTATCCTTGCGTTCTTCTCATAGATTCCTAAAAATCGTCCCTATCTGTCAACAACTATGGCCGCTGTAACTTAAAATAGAAAAAGCTTTAAACTATTTCTCATGAACTGCTGGGTAGAATGGTTGAAATTCACTGGAAGCATCCTTGCGTGGTCTTCTCTCAGATTTTTTTTACAAATCAGTCCCATCCATCAATAAATAAGGCTACCGTTACTAAAAATAGAACATTTTCCAAACGATTTCTCATAAACCAATAGCCCAATTGTGGTTTTGTTTTCTCATAAAAAAAACTTGATTCATGGGTTCAAATCCCAGTGGGGCGGATTTTGTTTAATTTGAAAACTTGTTTCATTGGTTATGTTAATCATTATTTGGTTGTTTTTTTTAAATATTTATTTTGCACAAACTGTCATGGCCTATTTAGCAAGTACAGCGATACAGGCCCATACAGGCCCTCACGGACCTCTTGTTTTGTATATACTATTTGCCAAGTTTTTATATTGAACGGAAGTTTGCATTGAGGTCTGGATTTAAAATTAGTGTACATTTTATAACTAGAAATTTATCAAATGTGATTTGAAGGTTGGTTTCAATCAGATAATGGACTAATTTTACAATAAGCAAAAGAGATACATATTTTACAGAGTTACTGCCCTTGATTAGGTAACAATAAATATACTCATGTTTGGTCCATAATTTCGTAATTTCGTACTGGTATGTTTAAGGGTCAAAGTCAAAATAATGGTTTGTATAGTGTTTTACGTCATTTTCAACACATGCAAGGTTATATATGACGGTCGATTTTTTTACGCTATTATAACCTTCACACAATCCTGTTTGGCATTGATTTACCCGTCTACAGAGGAATTGAATTGAATTGAATGTTGTTTAAAGACACATTTCCCAACGGTACTTTGTCATTGAAAAAGCACGGGAAGCTTGAATATTAACAGCCAGCACGCTTCATGGCTGATCAACTCATGTATATAAATTGAGGCCCGCTCTTAGTTTTTTTATTTGTATATGCTATATTGAGGGTAAGAATAGCTTAACAACACTTTGTAATTTACTTTAATGAAGAAATATATGTTCATAATTTAGCTTTTGAATACAAAACTTATCTGGTATTACGTAATTGTTTTTAGACCAAAAATCAGAGCACAACACAATAAATATACAAAATTCTTTAATGTGTACTGGTCACAAATGCTTTATTAGTCGGGCCTCATAATCTGAAGAAAAACTGAATATCACACTTTGCTCATGAAATTGTTTGGCTAACAGTGATTTACAGTTACCTATAGAAATTCTCCCCCCCCCCCACTCCCCCCCCGCCCCCCCCCCCACCCCCACCCCCACCACCACCACCACCACCACCAAAATACCAAATACAATAGGCTCGAAATGTGTCTTAAACGGCTCATCAACACAGTATAGGTTAATTAGAGCCGCCCCAGAGAGAGGGGAAGGATACATAGGAATCCGGGAACCGTGCCCTACTCTTATTATCAAATATATTCCTATGGTTCTTTAACGTGCTCGGAGGGTAGTCCGATACAGAGGAAGTAAGGGTTAGTAATCATTAGTAAGAGACGAAAACAAGATCTCTGAATTACAATTTTTACAGATAACTGAATAGGTGATAGAATGACAACACATCCTGTCAATTGTATGAGCGTTATTTTGATAAGTAGAGCATTGTGCCTCGATCTTGATTTATACTCGCGGCAAAGTTCTTGAAACTGATTATGCCGAATCAGATAAAGGAATTAAATGAAGGTGTGGTAACGAGTCTCATTAAGTTTCTATTACTACAGAGATCCACGTGACGTGGACTTGTTTACCGGAGTTTTAACCGAGGAGCCGGAAACTGATTCTCTGGTTGGTCAAACAACGGCATGTCTTCTGGGAAAGCAATTTGCCAGCCTGAAGCACGGTGACAGATTCTGGTACGAAAACAGTCAGTTCACCACAGGTAAGTTTTTTTTTAATTAAGCACAGTAACTCATTATGTTGACCTAAAATGTTTACTTACAAATTAATGTGGCTAAATTGTGGTACGAAAAAATGCTGCCAGACTTTAATTGTTACTGCAGGGTCACAGTGTTTATAAATAAATGTGGCTAAATTGTGGTATGAGAAAACGTTGCCAGACTTTGTGACTGTGGCGCAGTGCTTGTAAATAAATGTGGCTAAATTGTAGTATTAGAAAACGTTGCAACACTTTGTGACTGTGGCGCAGTGCTTGTAAATAAATGTGGCTAAATTGTGGTATGAGAAAACGTTGCCACACTTTGTGAATGTGGCGCAATGCTTGTAAATAAATGTGGCTAAATTGTAGTATGAGAAAACGTTGCCACACTTTGTGACTGTGGCGCAGTGCTTGTAAATATGTAAATACATATGGCTAAATTGTGCTACGAAAAAACGTTGCCACACTCGTAATTGTGACTGTGGAAAAGTGTTTATAAATAAATACGGCTAAATTGTGGTAAATGTGTTTGTTTGTTTGTATGGTGTTTTACGTCATTCTCAACACATGTAAGGTTATATATGACGGTCGATTTTTTTGTGATGGAGGCAGCAGACCATCCACTTTTCTGGGTAGAACCAGTACTGTACACCTCCCGCCATCCGTAAGCATCGAAACTTCCTCACTTACAAGTCGAGCTCCCAGTGGGATTAGAACCCGCAGCGGTGAGACGTTCCTGCACTTTAATAGTGCCTGGAGCACAGTCACGTTCACTAGAAAGTGACTGACATCTCTGGGCATTAAGAGAAAAATAGGAAGAGAAAAAACATAATAATAATAAAGATTTATTTAACAGAATAACTAAGTCACAAAGTCATAATTGGTATTGAGGGTAGCTAGATTTTAATTATAATTTGAGTTTTGTTTTGTGTTTTTGGATGAGCCTTTTGTAGTGTTCTTTAATCATGGACGTTATATTATCTCCTAGATCAACTGTACCAAATCCAAACGACGAAGTTCTCCAAAATTCTCTGTGAAACCCTTGGCATTGAAACAATCCCGGAAGATGTGTTCCTTCTTTCTTCGGAAAGGTAAGTATTAACAGAGTATGCCGATAATTCCTATCTTCTCATCTAAAATATTAAGCAAAAAAGGTGCAAAAGGTAAAACACAGAGAGAGAGAGAGAGACACAGAGAGAGAGAGAGAGAGAGAGAGAGAGAGAGAGAGGGGGGATATTTCGCTGAGAACTAAATATGAAACTGTTGTCAATGTAATTCGTCTGCGTATGTTAACACTGCATTTTGTTTACGGAAAACAATTTCTTGTAATTATTTCTTTTAAACATTAGCATTGTTTACGTGTTTTGTGTGACACTTGGCCAGTATTGGTTAGTTTCTTGTTTGGCTTAATTTTAATGATGCGGAAAGTGTTCCATTTATGAGGGTACCGACCCCCTTTTCGTACGCCGGATTCCGACCAATATTAGCCAGTATTCCGTACGCCGGGTTGTGGTACGCCGTACGCCGACATCGCAGTTTTTCATACGCGTACGCCGAATTTTTTTTGGGGTCACTGGGTTAATGAGTATTCCAGATGCCATGCCCAAAAAAAACCAGTACTCCAGATGCCAGGGGGTGGGGGTTGGTACCCTCATTTATACGTGACTCTATGCGTCTGTATAAAATTCCATTAGCACTATCGGTTAATATGCCATGCACTGAGTGCAGCTCAAGTCTGTCTGACAACTTTTTTTCTCTATTTTATTCCCAAGATCTCTTAGTAAGAAATTTCTTTGTCATTTCTCCCTATATTTCTCGACGTAATACTTCGTTTGTTTATATGACGGGCTTAACATTCAAGGGAAACATCCGAGAGACAGTCTGATTTTGCATTTAAATACGAAAGTCATACTTTTTTCTTTAAAACATTTTAGATGAACTTTTGCCTGTGCAGGATTGTCATTATACATGTTTTGTGTTAAACTATTTAAAAACCAAAAAGGTAGATTTCCTAAGATTGTTTGTAGCAATAATGGAAAGGCACCATAATGCTTGTTATATTTATGTTTGAGCATAATTATTCAGAATAAAACTAGTCTGTGGAATATAAATAGGACGTCATTTTAATGTCCGGCTGCTGATCCGTCATTTCCCCCAAAACACCCCTTTGTTACATAAATGAAATGGTCTTAATTCAAAGAAAGAACAGTCCATTATACATATATAGCGGGTTAAGGTTAAATTCCACGGTTTACTAAGACAGATGTGATTGTGCATTACAGCAAAACCTGCCAGGAGCTACACACGCTGGACCTGGCTCAGTGGACGGACAGTGCCTAACGCATTGTATCAACGGCGTCTGGATTTTACAGAACATTATATTTCATGCTATACTAGTTACTAGTTACTGACAATATCATTATTAACTTTACATTCATGAGCAAGTGGAAGTTACATCTAATATTACATTTCTGTGGGTGAAAGATCAGGATTTCTCAGTGAAAGAAAATATCCAAACACACAAATAACTAACTGTGACGTTGATTCATCCACTGATAACGTTCAATAAAGTGAAACAGTTCAGTTAAAAGCATACATAAACTGATTTAAAATGTAATAAATTGACTACTTAACTGCTGGTTTCGATTATAGGAAAATCCTTCACTCGATGGTAGGCGTGCTTTGATTTTTCATTCACTCGCATCCACTCGATTGTGAAAAGAACAACACGCCTACCATCGAGAGAAATATATGCCTATAACTGATCACAGCAGTTAAAGTATCTGTATTTCTTGCCGTGCTGAAACATGTTTTCAAGGAAAAATACAATGAATAACGACTTTTAAATTTTTATCCAGGATTTTAAAAAATTTAAGATAGAGACGTGTTACAAATATGATTTGGTATATTGAATCCCATTTTAATTTGATAACACAATTGTTGAAATGAATTAAGTTGAAGTAATTGAGGTACACGAAACCGAATGGTCACAAGTTATGAAAGTATAGGTGTTATTGTTTATTCGGTCTCAGTGTTTACGAAACGTGTGTGAGGTACAATTATTAACATAAGCACACCTATTTAAATATGTACAAAACAGTCTATACTAAATTATAGGGGACTATATGTTAATTTCGCATATTTTATTAAAATGCTCAATGCCGATTGATTATTGAGGGGGTTTTAAAATTATACAAGACCTCTGATATCACGTCCTTCAACCGTTAGGACGTCATGTTAAGTGATTTTAAACGTCAGAAACATCCAACACAATGATTACGTTATTTTAAAGCAACGTTACGTCCACACATCAAATTGAAATTGTAAAAACAAAATAAAGCTGTATATTTTCTTCGTTGGTGTTGCAAGATGGATGTACAATGTAAGTTGTGAGACTTTTTTGTATTATATTCAATCTTTCAAAATATGTGTAAAGGCAACATAAAATCCATGTTAGATAAATTTCCAGCGGCTTTATATTGTGCAAGATCTAAACTTGGTATTTGGGACTTGAAACACATCGAAATCATTGGCCTACGGCTTTGGTATCGGTGCTCTTCAAGTCCTGTCCACCAGGTATTGCTCTGGGACAATATAAACCCGCTGGAAATATTTTATTTCTTAACTGTGATACACTGTCAGGCATTCCTACTTATACTTGTATACGAATTGGGATTTGAACTGTTGACCAAAATTATGTAAGAGTCTAACCAACAGGATATAGAATCCATGTTGTCGGCTTTATTTTAAAAAAACTCTGCTTTATTTCAAAAACTCGTAATAATATCTGTTTTGGCTAATAATATTCAATAGACACTTAAAACTGATACATTTTATCATTAAAAATCCAAAGTGATAATGATTTACGTCTAAGTAAAATAGAAAATTAAGAGCATTTATTCACTTTTATTTTCTATTTCTCCATACACTAGCATTTGCCACTGGTTATATGAAACTTAGTGTAAACCTTAACATTGTAATGGAAAACATATATACAAAATCAAGAAAATGTCAAAACCTAGCACCTTCACAACCGATTGAACACTTAGTAGACAATATGAAATATAACAACTTCTTTCCTTGAACATGTTCCAACAAGGCAAGAGAACGTGTTAAATTAAAAAGAGTCTGCTACCACTTGTTTCATGAGAAGATGCAGACGAACTGAATGTTGTTGAACGGCTCATCAACACAGTATAGGTTATTTAGAGCCGCCCCAGAGAGAGGGGAAGGATACATAGGAATCCGGGAACCGTGCCCTACTCTTATTATCGAATAGATTCCTATGGTTCTTTAACGTGCTCGGAGGATAGACCGATACCGGGGACCGCCCGGTTTACGTCCCCATCCGAAGGACGAGGCTAAGGGAAAGTGTCTTGCAGACGAACAAAAAGAAACCATGATTGCTAATAAAAGATAAAAGAAACCATAATTGTAAACAAAAGACACCTTTATTGTAAACAAAAAAAACATAATTGTAAACAAAAGAACCCATAATTGTAAAACAAACCAAAGCATAATTGTAAACAAAAGAACCCATAATTGTAAAACAAACCAAAGCATAATTGTAAACAAAAGAAACCATAATTGTCAATAAAATAGCTTAATTGTAAACAAAAAAACTTGAATTTTACCAAAACAAACCTTAATTGTAAACATAAGAAACCTTATTTGTAACCAAAGAAACCATAATTGTAAACAAAACAAACATTATTTATAAACAAAAGAACCATAATTGTAAACAAAAGAAACCATAATTGTACAGCTGATTGGTGTGAAGGGGTAGTCTTATAAGAAGTCTTATTTTCACAAAGCATTCTACAAAGAGGATACATGTAGGTATCCCATTTTATTTTGTAAACTTTGTTTTCATACAAATTCTTAATTATAGCTGAGTCAAAACATATTCATATTGCATTTTTGACTCAGCTATAATTAAGAGTTTGTTACGGGTATATTTGAGTGATTAACGCTTTTAAATGTTTTAAACATAAGGAGAAGCAACACATGTGATAATTTGCAATCCGTATTTTGGATAAAGCCCCTCATCTTATATGTATGCAATTAAATTTCAAATCAGTTTATTTCAATATAATTATGTAAGTCAAAACTCATGTGAACAAATTAGGATAAAGAAAATATATAAAATATTTGAAAAATGGCATTTCCCCGATATATCGTTAGTAGTTTCTATATTCCAAACAAATTGTATTCACTCTTTCTTTTTTAAAACATAAATGTTATTTGTTATACTATCTGTATCGTGTATATTCATTAGTTTTAGAACATCCTTAATGACTAGGTATATTGTTATTTGTTAAACAACCTTTATCATGTATATTCATTCGTTTTAGAACATCCTTAATGACTTCTGTCATATCTTTTATTTAGGCAAATATTGTTGTTGTTGTTTTCTAGAGTTTATTTATGCACACTTTTAGTATACATATCAATAAAGTCACATTCGCATTTCTACATTGTGTTTCATTTATATCTTATCAATGCCGCTACAATAAACCATGGAAAATAGGAATAATGTTAAATACAAATGTAACAACGAAAATATAGACGTGTTATGGCATTAAGCTTAGCCCTCTTACAAAGTGTGACTAAGTGGTGAGTTTAAGATCGTTAATCAGTGTTTGATCATCTTACAAAGTGTGACTAAATAGTGAGTTAAAGATCGTTAATCAGTGTTTGGTCCTCTTACAAAGTGTGACTAAATAGTGAGTTTAAGATTGTTAATCAGTGTTTGGTCCTCTTACAAAGTGTGACTAAATGGTGAGTTTAAGATTGTTAATCAGTGTTTGGTCCTCTTACAAAGTGTGACTAAATGGTGGGTTTAAGATTGTTAATCAGTGTTTGGTCCTCTTACAAAGTGTGACTAAATGGTGATTTAAGATTGTAAATCAGTGTTTGGTCCTCTTACAAAGTGTGACTAAATGGTGATTTTAAGATTGTTAATCAGTGTTTGGTCCTTTTACAAAGTGTGACTAAATGGTGAGTTTAAGATTGTTAATCAGTGTTTGGTCCTCCTACAAAGTGTGACTAAATGGTGAGTTTAAGATTGTGAATCAGTGTTTGGTTCTCTTACAAAGTGTGACTAAATTGTGAGTTTAAGATTGTTAATCAGTGTTTGGTCCTATTACAAACTGTGACTAAATGGTGAGTTTAAGATCGTTAATCAGTGTTTGGTCCTCTTACAAAGTGTGACTAAATGGTGAGTTTAAGACGTTAATCAGAGTTTGGTCCTCTTACAAAGTGTGACTAAATGGTGAGTTTAAGATTGTTAATCAGTGTTTGGTCCTCTTACAAAGTGTGACTAAATGGTGAGTTTAAGATCGTTAATCAGTGTTTGGTCCTCTTACAAAGTGTGACTAAATGGTGAGTTTAAGATCGTTAATCAGTGTTTGGTCCTCTTACAAAGTGTGACTAAATGGTGATTTAAGATCGTTAATCAGTGTTTCGTCCTCTTTCAAAGTGTGACTAAATGGTGAGTTTAAGATCGTTAATCAGTGTTTGGTCCTCTTACAAAGTGTGACTAAATGGTGAGTATAAGAGTGTTAATCAGTGTTTGGTCCTCTTACAAAGTGTGACTAAATGGTGAGTTTAAGATTGTTAATCAGTGTTTGGTCCTCTTACAAAGTGTGACTAAATGGTGGGTGAGTTTAAGATCGTTAATCAGAGTTTGGTCCTCTTACCAAGTGTGACTAAATGGTGAGTTTAAGATTGTTAATCAGTGTTTGGTCCTCTTACAAAGTGTGACTAAATGGTGAGTTTAAGATGTTTGGTCCTCTTACAAAGTGTGACTAAATGGTGAGTTTAAGATTGTTAATCAGTGTTTAGTCCTCTTATAAAGTATGACTAAATGGTGATTTAAGATTGTTAATCAGTGTTTGGTCCTCTTACAAAGTGTGACTAAATGGTGAGTTTAAGATTGTTAACCAGTGTTTGGTCCTCTTACAAAGTGTGACTAAATGGTGAGTTTAAGAGTGTTAATCAGTGTTTGATCCTCTTCCAAAGTGTGACTAAATGGTGATTTAAGATTGTTAATCAGTGTTTGGTCCTCTTACAAAGTGTGACTAAATAGTGAGTTTAAGATTGTTAATCAGTGTTTGGTCCTCTTACAAAGTGTGACTAAATGGTGAGTTTAAGATTGTTAATCAGTGTTTGGTCCTCTTACAAAGTGTGACTAAATGGTGGGTTTAAGATTGTTAATCAGTGTTTGGTCCTCTTACAAAGTGTGACTAAATGGTGATTTAAGATTGTAAATCAGTGTTTGGTCCTCTTACAAAGTGTGACTAAATGGTGATTTTAAGATTGTTAATCAGTGTTTGGTCCTTTTACAAAGTGTGACTAAATGGTGAGTTTAAGATTGTTAATCAGTGTTTGGTCCTCCTACAAAGTGTGACTAAATGGTGAGTTTAAGATTGTGAATCAGTGTTTGGTTCTCTTACAAAGTGTGACTAAATTGTGAGTTTAAGATTGTTAATCAGTGTTTGGTCCTATTACAAACTGTGACTAAATGGTGAGTTTAAGATTGTTAATCAGTGTTTGGTCCTCTTACAAAGTGTGACTAAATGGTGAGTTTAAGACGTTAATCAGAGTTTGGTCCTCTTACAAAGTGTGACTAAATGGTGAGTTTAAGATTGTTAATCAGTGTTTGGTCCTCTTACAAAGTGTGACTAAATGGTGAGTTTAAGATCGTTAATCAGTGTTTGGTCCTCTTACAAAGTGTGACTAAATAGTGAGTTTAAGATCGTTAATCAGTGTTTGGTCCTCTTACAAAGTGTGACTAAATGGTGATTTAAGATCGTTAATCAGTGTTTCGTCCTCTTTCAAAGTGTGACTAAATGGTGAGTTTAAGATCGTTAATCAGTGTTTGGTCCTCTTACAAAGTGTGACTAAATGGTGAGTATAAGAGTGTTAATCAGTGTTTGGTCCTCTTACAAAGTGTGACTAAATGGTGAGTTTAAGATTGTTAATCAGTGTTTGGTCCTCTTACAAAGTGTGACTAAATGGTGGGTGAGTTTAAGATCGTTAATCAGAGTTTGGTCCTCTTACCAAGTGTGACTAAATGGTGAGTTTAAGATTGTTAATCAGTGTTTGGTCCTCTTACAAAGTGTGACTAAATGGTGAGTTTAAGATGTTTGGTCCTCTTACAAAGTGTGACTAAATGGTGAGTTTAAGATTGTTAATCAGTGTTTAGTCCTCTTATAAAGTATGACTAAATGGTGATTTAAGATTGTTAATCAGTGTTTGGTCCTCTTACAAAGTGTGACTAAATGGTGAGTTTAAGATTGTTAACCAGTGTTTGGTCCTCTTACAAAGTGTGACTAAATGGTGAGTTTAAGAGTGTTAATCAGTGTTTGATCCTCTTACAAAGTGTGACTAAATGGTGATTTAAGATTGTTAATCAGTGTTTGGTCCTCTTACAAAGTGTGACTAAATGGTGAGTTTAAGATTGTTAATCAGTGTTTGGTCCTCTTACAAAGTGTGACTAAATGGTGAGTTTAAGAGTGTTAATCAGTGTTTGGTCCTCTTACAAAGTGTGACTAAATGGTGATTTAAGATTGTTAATCAGTGTTTGTTACTGTATGAAATTTGTCGAGGCCGTTTACACACAATGTCGTCCGGTTGTATGTGCGTCTGTCCTTTCGTTTGTCTGTGCCTTTGAATTTCATTTGTTTATATATTCAATACTTGCAGTATTTTCACCAAACTTCACCAAAATGTTCCTGATATGCATCTAACATCATATGCAAAATTTGGGTTGCTGTGTCCTACTTTGGACGAAATATAGGTCATGTCTGGTCTCCGCTACGACATACGTATCTTGCTCCTTTCTTGCAGGATTTTCACCAAACTCTCCCAAAATTTTCCTTAAATGCATCTAACGTCACGTGCTAAACTTTCTTTGGACGAACTATAGGTGAACGTCCGGTCATCACTACCACGTGCATATCTTGCTTCTTTCTAGGATGTTCACCAAACTTCACTACAATGTTCCTTATATGCATTTATCATCATGTGCAAAATATTGGGTCGGTGTGACCTACTTTCGACAAAATATAGGTCACGTCCAGTCTACGCTACGACATACATCCCCCACTGTTAATGCCATTAATTAAAAAAAATATTAAGTATATAAAGAATGAATATCTCATGGGCACTGGCCACTGATATTGGTTAAATAAACAAGAAAAACCGATGGATGCTCCCCAAAATATATGCTCATCTCATCGTATGGTAGTGTATGACAGGCCTGAATTATAAGTATAACATTAAAAAGGGCAATAACTACAATTTGAATTTAGATAGAGTTATGGTTATTGTGCTCTGCATTTCCTGTCATTGTGTAGAGTTTCATTGCAGTCCCATAAATAGTTTTTGAGTCATGCACAGGACAAGAATTAAAAGCATAACATTATCAAAGGGCAATAACTCTAACTAGAATGAAAACACAGTTACGGTTCTTGCCCTCTGCACTTCAACTCATTGCCCTTTATCGTTGTGTAAAGATTCATTGCAGTACCTTATGTAGTTTTGAGTTGTGTTCTGGACAAGAATTCTAAGCATAAATTACAAAGGACATAACTCTCATTGTGTGAGTTTCAAAGCAGTCCTGTAAGTAGTTTTGAAGTTATGCTCCGGTCAAGAATGGGGCAGACAGACGGAAAAAACAGACGTTAGTACGAATGGACGGACAAAGCGGCAAATATATGCTGACCGAAATATTTGGTGGAGCATACAAATCTGGACTATTTCACCATAGGGCTCGAAATGCAGGCCGTGGCCTTCTAGTTTTATATTGCTGAATAAATCCCAGACAAACTGCTACACTCAACATTGTTTTAATACAATTGAAATAAGTAAAGTAAATTAACTCCTTTTTTCAGTGATATGTACATAGTATATAAAAAAGCATTTACAAGCAAAGATATAATAAGGGTCTAATCATCAAACAACACAACAGTTGGAACAACCTTCCCTTGTAGGACATAAACATCCACATCAGTTGCAGCAACTTACCCTTGTAGGACACAATCAAACAATCAAATCAGTTGGAGCAACCTACCCATGTAGGACACAATCAAACAGCCACATCAGTTGGAGCAACCTACCCTTGTATGACACAATCAAACAACCACATCAGTTGGAGCACCATACCCCTGTAGGACACAATCAAACAACCACATAAGTTGGAGCAACCTACCCTTGTAGGACACAATCAAACAGCCACATCAGTTGGAGCAACCTACCCTTGTATGACACAATCAAACAACCACATCAGTTGGAGCACCCTACCCTTGTAGGACACAATCAAACAACCACATCAGTTGGAGCACCCTACCCTTGTAGGACGCAATCAAACAACCAAATCAGTTGGAGCACCCTACCCTTGTAGGACACAATCAAACAACCACATCAGTTGGAGCAACCTACCCTTGTATGACACAGTCAAACAGCCATATCAGTTGCAGCAACCTTCCCTTGTATGACACAGTCAAACAGTCACATCATTTAAAGCAACCTACCCTTGTATGACACAGTCAAACAGTCACAAAAGTTGGAGCAACCTACCCCTGTATGACATAATCAAACAACCACATCAGTTGGAGCAACCTACCCCTGTATGACACAATCAAACAACTAATACAGTTGTAGAACCTACCCTTGTATGACATAATCAAACAACAAAATCAATTGGAGCAACCTATCCTTGTATGACATAATCAAACAACTACATCAGTTGGAGCAACCTACTCTTGTATGACATAATCAAACAACCAAATATCTTGGAGCGACCTACCCTTGTATGACATAATCAAACAATCACATTTATGTGAGGAACCGTCCCCTTGTATGACACAGTCAAACAGACACATGAGTTGGAGCAACCTGCTTGTGTATGACAAAATCAAACAACCACATCGGTTGGAGCAACCTACCCTTGTATGACACAATCAAACAACCACATTAATTGGAGAAACCTATCCCTGTATGACATAATCAAACAACCACATCAGTTGGAGCATCCTACCCGTGTATGACACAATCAAACAACCAAATCAGTTGGAGCAACCTACCCTTGTATGACATAATCAAACAACCAAATCAGTTGGAGCAACCTACTCATGTATGACACAGTCAAACAGACACATGAGTTGGAGCAACCTTCTTGTGTATGACAAAATGAAACAACCACATCGGTTGGAGCAACCTACCCTGTATGACATAATAAAACAACCACATCAGTTGGAGCAACCTAGCCGTGTATGACACAATAAAACAACAAAAATCAGTTGGAGCAACCTACCCTTGTATGACATAATCAAACATCCAAATCAGTTGGAGCAACCTACTCTTGTATGACACAGTCAAACATACACATGAGTTGGAGCAACGTTCTTGTACATGACACAATCAAACAACCAAATCGGTTGGAGCATCCTACCCTTGTATGACACAATCAAACAACCACATCAGTTAGAGCAACCTACTCCTGTATGAAATAATCAAACAATCACATCAGTGGGAGCAACCTACCCGTGTATGACACAATCAAACAACCAAATCAGTTGGAGCAACCTACCCTTATACGACATAATCAAACAACCAAATTAGTTGGAGCAACCTACCCTTATATGACATAATCAAACAACCAAATCATTTGGAGCAACCTACCCTTGTATGGCATAATCAAACAACCAAATCAGTTGGAGCAACCTACCCTTGTATGACACAATCAAACAACCAAATCAGTTGGAGCAACCTACCCCTTGTATGACATAATCAAACAGCCAGATCAGTTGGAGCAACCTTCCTTTATATGACACAATCAAACAACCAAATCAGCTGGAGCAACCTACCCTTGTATGACATAATCAAACAACCACATCAGTTGGAGAAACCTACTCTTGTATGACATAATTAAACAACCAAATATGTTGGAGCAATCTACCCTTGTATGACATAATCAAATAACCAAATCAGTTGAAGCAACCTTCCTTTATATGACACAATCAAACAACCAAACCAGCTTGAGCAACCTACCCTTGTATGACATAATCAAACAACCACATCGGTTGGAGCAACCTACTCTTGTATGACATAATTAAACAACCAACTATGTTGGAGCAACCTACCCTTGTATGACATAATCAAATAACCAAATCAGTTGGAGCAACCTTCCTTTATATGGCACAACCAAACAACCAAATCAGTTGGAGCAACCTACCCTTGTATGACATAATAAAACAACCAAATCAGTTGGAGCAACCTACCCTTGTATGACACACTCATACAACCACATCAGTTGGAGCAACCTACCCTTGTATAAGACGCAATGGAACAATTAAATCAGTTGGAGCAACCTTCCCTTGTATGACACAATCAAACAACCAAATCAGTTGGAGCAACCTACCCTGGTAGGTTACTTTTATCTCTTGTTTGTGTTTGTTTCTTCCAAGGGATCCACTTTTCAGTATTTAATGACACAATCCAACAACCACATCAGTTGCAGCAACCTACCCTTGTATAAGACGCAAGCAAACAACCACATCAGTTGGAGCAACATACTCTTGTATGACGCAATCAAACATCCATATCAGTTGGAGCAACCAACCCTTGTATGACACAATCAAACAACCAAATCAGTTGAATAACCTACCCTTGTATAAGACGCAATCAAACGACCACATCAGTTGGAGCAACCTACCCTTGTATGACACAATCAAACAACCAAATCAGTTGGAGCAACCTACCCTTGTATGACACAATCAAACAACCAAATCAGTTGAATAACCTACCCTTGTATAAGACGCAATCAAACGACCACATCAGTTAGGGAATACTACCCTATCAAGCAACCATATGAATGCGTCCAAACCTTCCCTTGTATTACACAATCAAACAACTATAAAAGTTCGAGCAACCTACCCTTGTATAAGACGCAATCAAACAACCAAATCAGTTGGAGGTGTTTCCCTTGTAGAACATAATCAAAGTAGAACAGTAAGCCAACGGCTAACAAATACACTATATGACTGTCTAACCTAATCTTTTTAAATGTAATAATTCTTAAGTCTTCTGTGAGAGAATGATACCTTTTGCTGGGGTATAATAGTCAAATCAACAAGAAACATAGACATTTCACGGAAACTGTTTTTCTATTTTAGTAACAGTGACCTCAGTGACCCCAACTGCAATCGAAAGCTTCCTTTACATATAAGGTGCCTATATAGCAAGTTTCGTTCCAATACCTCATTCCCAACTAAAGTCATCGAGAGGAAACTGTTTTTCTATTTTTAGTGACATCGACCTTGACCCTGACCCCAGTGACCCCAAATGCAATCCTAAACTTCATTTTCATATAAGCTACCTACACATCAATTTTCATTCCAATATCTCATTCCTTACTTAAGTTATTGAGCGGACACCGTTTTTCTATTTTCAGTAACAGTTACCTTGACCTTGACCCCAGTGACTCCAAATGCAATCACAAGCTTTCTTCCATATAAGCTACCTACCCTGCAACTTTCATTGCAAGATCTTAGTCCTATTAAAAGTTATTGAGCAGAAACCGTTTTTTCTATTTTTAGTAAGAGTGACCTTGACCTCCAGTGACTCCAACTGCAATCCCAAGCTTCCTTTCAACATAAGCTACCTATCCTGCAGGTTTCATCGCAATACCTCACTCCTAACAAAAGTTATTGAGTGGAAACCGTTTTTCTATTTCAGTAAGAGTGACCTTGACCTCCAGTGACTCCAACTGCAATCCCAAGCTTCCTTTCCATATAAGCTACCTATCCTGCAGGTTTCATCGCAATATCTCACTCCTAACAAAAGTTATTGAGAACACCGTTTTTCTGTTTTAGTAACAGTGACCTTGATCTTGACCCCAGTGACCCCAACTGCATTTCCAAGCTTTCTTTCCATATAAGCTACCTACCCTGCAAGTTTCATCGCAATAACTCATTCTTAACAAACGTTATTGAGCGGAAATCGATTTTTATTTTAGTAACAGTGACCTTGATCTTGACCCTATTAACCCCAAATGCAATCCCAAGCTTTTCTTCTATGTAAGCTACCTACCCCGCAAGTTTCATCGTAATACCTCATTCCAAACAAAAATTACTGAGCGGAAACCGTTTTTCTATTTTTGTAACAGTGACCTTGACCTTGTCCCTACTGACCCCAAATGCACTTCCAAGCTTCCTTTCCCTTTCCATACAAGCTACCTACCCTGCAAGTTTCATCGCAATACCTCATTCCTAACAAAAGTTATTGAGCGGAAACCGTTTTTCTATTTTTACTAACAGTGACCTTGCCCTTAATCTTATTGACTCGAAATTCAATCCAAAGCTTCATATCCATATACGCAACCTACCCTGCAAGTTTCATCGCAATATCTCATCTTTAAAAAAAGTTATTGATCGGACAACATTGCGTATACGGACAGACGGACGGACAAGCCGAATCCAGTATACCTCCCCACCTCCACACCCACCTACAAACTTCGTTTGCGGGGGGTATAACAGCCACAATAAACAACCACATCAGTTGGAGCAACCTTCTCTTGCATAGGACACAATCAAACAACCACATCAGTTGGAGCAGCTTACTCATGTATAGGACACAATTAAACATCCACATCAGTTGGAACAGTCTACTGTTGTATAGGACACAATCAAACAACCACATCAGTTGGAGCATCCTTCTCTTGTATAGGACACAATCAAACATACAACCACATCAGTTGAAACAGCCTACTATTGTATAGGACACAATCAAACAACCACATCGGTTGGAACAGCCTACTTTTGTATAGGGCACAATCAAACAACCACATCAGTTGGAACAACCTACCCTTATACGACATAATCAAACAACCAAATTAGTTGGAGCAACCTACCCTTATATGACATAATCAAACAACCAAATCATTTGGAGCAACCTACCCTTGTATGGCATAATCAAACAACCAAATCAGTTGGAGCAACCTACCCTTGTATGACACAATCAAACAACCAAATCAGTTGGAGCAACCTACCCCTTGTATGACATAATCAAACAGCCAGATCAGTTGGAGCAACCTTCCTTTATATGACACAATCAAACAACCAAATCAGCTGGAGCAACCTACCCTTGTATGACATAATCAAACAACCACATCAGTTGGAGAAACCTACTCTTGTATGACATAATTAAACAACCAAATATGTTGGAGCAATCTACCCTTGTATGACATAATCAAATAACCAAATCAGTTGAAGCAACCTTCCTTTATATGACACAATCAAACAACCAAACCAGCTGGAGCAACCTACCCTTGTATGACATAATCAAACAACCACATCGGTTGGAGCAACCTACTCTTGTATAGGGCACAATCAAACAACCACATCAGTTGGAACAGCCTGCTCTTGTATAGGACATAAATCAAACAACCACATCAGTTGGAGCAACCTTCTCTTGTATAGGACACAATCAAACAACCACATCAGTTGGAACAACCTACCCTTGTATAAGACGCAATGGAACAACCACATCAGTTGGAGCAGCCAACCCTTGTATAAGACGCAATGGAATAACAACATCAGTTGGAGCAACCAACTCTTGTATAAGACGCAATGGAAAAACCACATCAGATGGAGCAGCTTACTCATGTATAGGACACAATCAAACAACCACATCAGTTGGAACAGTCTACTGTTGTATAGGACACAATCAAACAAACACATCAGTTGGAGCATCCTTCTCTTGTATAGGACACAATCAAACAACCACATCAGTTGGAACAGCCTACTATTATATAGGACACAATCAAACAACCACATCGGTTGGAACAGCCTACTCTTGTATAGGACACAATCAAACAACCACATCAGTTGGAACAGCCTGCTCTTGTATAGGACATAAATCACACAACCACATCAGTTGGAGCAACCTTCTCTTGTAAAGGACACAATCAAACAACCACATCAGTTGGAGTTGTTTCCTTGTAGAACACAATCAAACAACCACATCAGTTGGAACAACCTACCCGTGTATAAGACGCAATAGAACAATCACATCAGTTAGAGCAGCCAACCTTGTATAAGACGCAATGGAATAACCACATCAGCTGGAGCAACCAACCTTTGTATGACACAATGAAACAACCACATCAGTTAGAGCAGCCAACCCTTAAATAAGACGCAATGGAACAACCACATCAGTTGGAGCAACCTATCCTTGTATAAGACGCAATGGAACAACCACATCAGTTGGAGCAACCTTTCCGTGTATGACACTATCAAACGACCATAACAGTTAAAGCAGCCAACCCTTGTATAAGACGCAATGGAACATCATTTAAAGCAACCTTCCCTTGGATAAGACGCAATGGAACAACCACATCAGTTACCTGAATGAAAACCTCATCATATTTTGTGTTTTTTATCTAAAATAAAACAGTACACTAATACTTCTACAGTTATCGTTTTATTTTGTTATATACTTCGTATATACAGCCTCACTTAGATTGTTGCAGTATCATATGGGGAAATACGTTCATATTGGGAGATACGACGATAGGAAACATTAAGTATTATAAAATTACAAAGAAGAGCTTGTCGTTTTATATTAGGCAAAGAATATACATGATTACATGATGCAATGAACGCTATAAATGCAATGACATTTGAAAAAATATTTGTTTTTAATAAACTAAATTATGTTTAAAATTTCTAAGCAGCATGTTCATGGATTCTTATATATTGGATATGTTTGAGTTACATAACATAAGGTCACGCAATTTACGCTCTCCTTTTCGATCCCCTATGCCAAATAAGGAGTTTTCTTTACAGGGAGTATGTCTTACTCTGGGCAGTAATTTGGAATGAAATGCCAGAACGGATCTTGCAAATGTTTTAACACACCCAATAAGCTGAAGTTGGTTTTTGAAAATCGGTCAAGTGTTTTAAAATTAACGGTGTTTTTAAGGAACTGTTGTCAATTAATTTAAACATGTATCAAAAAAAATCACTCCGTCATCTTTACGATGGAAGTTAAAACTGTGGGAGGATTCGTTATTTGCCAGAATAACTAAAGGGAGATTACTCGTATTTCGTTTTGATATAAATGTCACATCACGAGCACAAATCCGTGGAACAGTATATAAACTGGCAACTTTTCATGAACAAATTACAGATGGCAATTGTTGTATTATATACATGTAAACTGAAAACATTATTCGAGTAAACCTGAAACAAGCTTCAACAAAATATCACCTTCTTTTATAAAAGATTAATGCACGCAATGTGTACCACCATCGTGGGACAACGAGAAAATCTGTAGATTAGACATGTTCAGTACCATACACAATTCTTACACTGCACTGTTATTGTTATTTTTTTCTTTGAACTTGTAAATTGTTTACACCTATATAAATCAAACAAGAAAGAGACGTAATGTGAACTAGCTGAAAAGAGAAAATTGCCACGGACAGCTATCTCGCCCTTTTTTGAAAATGACCCAGTTATACTATTTTTATATCGCCCTAGTGCATTGTTGACACGGCAGCTTATGCACGTATGAAACTGCTTGACAATTTGATAACATTACCAGTTCATATGTTATCGCATATACCGTATTTGAACTATGATTAAGTTATTTATTCGAGTTAAATAACGACTATTTCAAAAATGTAGCATTTGTAATGCAGATGGAAATGATCTATTCAGATGTTGTCAGTTTTTGGATTCTGTGATCCAATTTGTCAAAAATAAGGTAACATTCAGTTTTTTGTAAAAATAAGGTAACATTAATTTTCATTCATAAACACTGGTAACAGTAACATCCAGGTTTTGTAATCAAAAATAAGGTAACATCCAGTTTTTGGTATCAAAAATAAAGTAGCATCCAGTTCTTGGTATCAAAAATAAGGTAACATCCAGTTTTTGGTATCAAAAATAAGGTAACATCCAGGTTTTGGTATCAAAAATAAGGTAACATCCAATTCTTGGTATCAAAAATAAGGTAACATCCAGGTGTTGGTATCAAAAATAAGGTAACGTCCAATTTTTGGTATAAAAAAAATAAGGTAACATGCAGTTTTTGGTACATCATAATTATCTCTATAAACACCCATTTATCTCTCACCTTATCAGGTGGGAAAATGGGGCTTTTTCCCCTACGCCGCTAATCTTTATAGCGGCCTCAGTAGCTAAGTGGCAAAGTATAGTTTTGTTTGTTTCCATACCTCTGTGTATATATTCTAAAAGCTGTAGGTTCGATCCCTCAGGGGCCTAGGAATCTTTATGTGAGGAAGCTATCCAGCTGGCTTGCGGAACGTCGGTGGTTCTACCCAGGTGCCCGCCCGTGCACGAAAGTTGCCCGGAGGGGCACCTGGGGTCTTCCTCTACCAGTGGAAGCTGGAAAGTCGCCATATGACCTTAGCTGTTGGTGCGACTATAAAATCCAATTCAATTCAATTCAATAAATACAATGAATATTTTGCAGCTTTTACCAGCGAGTAAATATTATAAAATGTATACATACTTTGCAGTTAATAATTGGTGTGTTTTTTTTTATTGGAATATACATAAGACAAAGTAGATATAAAAGTGGAATAGGAAATGTAGCATTCAAGGACCACAGTCAACCACAAACACGCACAGAAACAACAACAACAGGAAATGTAACATTCAAGGACCACAGGCAACCACAAACACGCACAGAAGACAAAAACTACAAAGATGATGCACGATATGACATCACAAACATGGTTGGGTTGACAATAGATATACCTCATTGGAACGGTCAGTGGCAAAAAAGGCCACTGGGGGGTTTAAACCAGGATCTAGGGTGCACCAAACCTCACTCTTACCGTATTGTCATCTCAATAAAACGGGACAGTGTAAATAAAGATGTCCCACCAAGTTACATTCTCAAACAAACAAGGCAGCATTAATAGGCAATATACCTGAAATGTAGGTTGTTCGAAAATTAAAAGACGAGTCTATCATACGGGAAATGAAATCTAATACTATCTCTGTTTGTCTGAGTATCTTCTATCTAAGTGGAGTGTGTACTCATCTATTTTATAACTATACTGAAAAAAAGTAAACTTAGCAAATATTGATGTCTCAACCTCATATGCTGGGCTGGACACTAGCCTGAGCTATCACTTAGATGACTATTATAAAACATTTGCATGACATAGGCTGATCTTCTCTTTCACTAATTAGTTGTGTAAGTATCAGAGTTATCTCCCATTTACTTACAGCGTATTTAATATTTAAAAATACCAATATGATAAAAAAAAAACATGGTTAAACGTCACTAAATAACAGTTCTGGGTTTCAAGTCATAAAAACCGCAAAATCAATGGATACTAACATTGTGATTATAATGCAATAACGAACCAATTTTTAAAAAACAATCAATTACCTCCCTTTACATTGAATAAAAGAACGCGAAAATTATAATATCTGTAAAGCAGCTAGATTACAAGATTAAAACGTTTTGTTATTTTTTTCCGCAGATATCGTTTCAAACACAATGCCCTTCATATATCTGCCAATTATGTTAATTATATTGTTAATGAATTCTGCCACGCATAGCCTAGAATATGGGCATAGTATATTATATAGAGTGGAGTCTTGGTGTGGAGTCTTGGAGTGGAGTGGAGTGAATAATTGGAGTGACCTTTGAGTCACATTTTGGAGTGACCTTGGAGTCAGATTTGGAGTGAATATTTTGGATAATTATCGATTTATAATATTTCTGAATGACCCTCACAAGGTGCACAGTTCCTAACATACTCAGTACAGCTGCATTGTCCCATGAGACATGTGCTAACCTTAATGTGAACCACAGACCATCTAAAAACAACATAAATGAACTTGGATTTTCAAACATTAACCCCAGTATTGAAGCAATGACCCTTTGGCCTGACCTAAACTAGTCCCGAGGGACCAACTAATCTTAGGTCAGGACACTGACATCCAGTGTCAGGGGTATACAGAGTTCCAATATGTCCAATATGTCCGTCATACAACAGAGACTGAAAACGAAAAGCATTAAAGTTTATGGGAACTTAGAGCTCGCTCAGCCTAACTGTTCCACAAAAATGGATTTTTCATTTAGAACATGTAGTAACAGTGCCCAAGTTAAAATAAGACGTGAAATTTGGAATTAGTTGTTGAAATTGGGAAATTTAGACTCAAAAATTGACTCCAAAATATTCACTCCAAATTTGACACCAAGGTCACTCCAAAATGTGACTCCAAGGTCACTCCAATTATTCACTCCACTCCACTCCAAGACTCCACACCAAGACTCCACTCTATATAATATACTATGCCTAGAATATGCGCAAATGAATTTGGAATTAGCCATGCAATTTATTTGCTAAACTTATTTGTATCAGTATATATTGCGTAGCATGCTTTAAACATGTTAAATATTCGAAAGTTAAAAGGGATATTGGAAACGGTAAATCGAATTATCGAAAGTTAAATCTTATGATATGTTTTGTTTGCTTCAATGAAATGAAGAAGAATATCTAAATATATTTTGCCTTTTAAACAATGGAATAGAAGGTAAATACGTGAGCAATATGTCGTAGTTGCCTTTACATTATAAGGAATTATGCGGAGACGGTTTCGGACCAATGCCCTTTGCCGGAAGATATTACAGGTATAAACAGGTAAATTAACATGTTTTCATATACACTCTGTTCTTTATGCCCACATTTCCCCAGAATTCTGCTGGACAGTATAACGGTTTATCCAATTAACACCTCTGCAAGACATTTTATATACTCAGCTCTGACCCCTAAATCTTCAAGGTTTGTTATCAATATGATTCTTATCAGATTTAAACCACATGGGCAGTCAGCAGTGGTCAGTGTGGAATTTTACAAGTACAAATCATTCATCATGGTTTTCATTCACAGAGGATAAGCAACACAATGGATACATTTACAAAACATTTATTGATAGAAAATGTTGATGACATTAGAAAATGTTAATAGCAAAAGTGTCATTAAAAGAGTATGAGAATTTTTTTACTCAGAATGTGTCTTAGAAACAAATGGAGATGTATTAGAGAGATATCTCTCAGCGCTACAGAGATATCGCTTTAACCTACATATATATCTCTGAAAACAAGATAACTTGTTTAGCAAAAGAGATATCTCTTGAAGTTAAACAGATATCTTTATAAGTTACAGAGATATATCCTGAAGTTAAAGATATATATTTATAATACCATTAAAAGAGATATTTTTCTTCCTTAAGGAGACATCTCTTTGTCTTACAAATATATCTCTTTAACTTAAGGAGATATTTCTCTAGCTTAGAAAGATATCTCTGTAAGATAAAAAAGATAGCTTGCTTTTGAATAAATTATCTTACAGAGATATCTTCTATATAAGAGAGATATCTCTATTTTTATATATATATATCTGTTCTTCGAGAGATATCTCTGTTCTTTGAGAGATCTCTCATTCTGAAGAGATATCTTTCTTTGTAATGGATATCTCTCTGTCGTATAGAGATATCGCTCAGCGCTACAGAGATATCTCTTTAACTTACAGAGATATCACTGAAAACAAGATATATTGTTTAGCAAAAGAGATATCTCTTTAAGTTAAACAGATATCTTTAAAAGTTACAGAGATATCTCCTTAAGAATGAGACATATCTCCTGAAGTTAAAGAGATATATTTATAATACCATTAAAGAGATATTTTCCTTCCTTAAGGAGACATTTCTTTGCCTTACAAATATATCTCTTAACTTAATGAGCTATCTCTCTAGCTTAGAAAGATATCACTGTAAGATAAAACAGATAGCTTGTTTTTGAATAAATAGTAGTTCAGCTTGCCATATAGGGAACTGATTAACTGGTAGCACTAATCTGAAACAGAAAATTAAATAAAATAAGATCAATATATATCATATATTCATATATAGAGGATCTTACATGAGTGACTGTGTATTATTGATTTTAATAAACGAGTTGGATAACATGATAGGATACGAGGCTCTTGCCGAGTATCTTATCTTTTTATCCAACGAGTTTATTAAAGTCAATAACACACAGTCACGAATGTAAGATTCTGTTTATCACATAACCCACCTACGACGTGATAGTTTCACTTTAATGTTGTCATTTTCCTTATATACGGCGGCAATTTGTAAGGCAAATCATGACGTGTTTTGTTGTTTACACGACGTCGCTACGTTACGCGGTTGTAAATGCGGTCGCCTTACAAATAATGCGACACCCTAAACCAAATTTAACGTTATTAACGTTCGTATTATGAAGTAAGATTTCAAATAATGATAAATAATTAAAGTGTCTGAACGTACAGTATGACATACCATGAAAACAATTGGTATTAAATGTTTTACTGTATACAAACACTGTGATTCGGTCCTCATTTGCATCTGTAATACACTAGTGTATTACGAGAAATAAGTCATGGCTTTATTGCACTCCCAGAAGCCATGTTATGTTATAAAGATTACTTTGACATTTTCTGCTTTTGGTCTCAAATACTGTCAAAATAAAGAATTAAAATTGCCTAAAGTTAGATTTTGTTCGACATTTTCATTACAATTTAAGCGTTGTTTTTTTTTGGTCATCCAGGCTCATGCGTTATTGATTGGAAGCTTTGTTCCCTTTGCACTCGCTGGATAAATGGATTTTTTATTTTATGGACCAGTTTATTTCACAGTTAAAAACAAACAACTTTGAGTAAAACTGTACCAAACTTTTCGAATATAAAGCGCACAATTTTTGTCATACAAGTATTCTTTCTAATACTATGTTCACATCAATAGTGTTGAATTACTGTCATTTATTCTATACCTAATTTATACATCCAATCGTAGACGCTCTTTCGAGTCATGTGACCGTACAATATATTTCCGTATCGGGACGCACGCGCGTACAAAATATCCCGTATTTTGTTCGTATTGTACGCTTCACAGGTTCCATGTTAAACCTATGATAAAGACCGAAACGCGTGAAAAGGTCCGAATAAAAATCAGAACCGACAGGCTTCTGTCATTACCTAACCATAAATTGTTGTCAAGTAATGAAAACCTATCTATTGCACATATTTTTATTTAATTTTCCTTTATAACAAAAAAAAACACAAAAAACTAGCATAATATATCATTGTTTGAAACTGACCTTCGGTAGTATTTAATCACTGTTGACAACGGAGAAATGGGCATTCTTTCAAGCAAATAAAGCTTGAGAGTAAGCCATGTCGAACACAATATATAAAATACATAGACCTACATGCAATTGTGCTTTCGATGTTCATAGCGACTTGCTTGAAAGCATGAAACAAACGAAAGTTATATCCGAATTATAAATGATTGGTTAAAATAAAGGTATAGAATAAAAAGGTTACTTAACATGGTTCTGTACAATACGGGATATATTTGGACTCGTACACAGCTGGAAAAAATCATATTGGACTCGCCTAACGGCTCGTCCAATATGACTTTTCCAGCTGTGTACTCGTCCAAATATATCTCCGTATTGTACAGAACCATGTTAAATAACCTATAAGTACTATATGGTTGACATTGCTCGTGCCTAAAATGCGTACATCGTTGAAAAAATCACTTGATCATATCTCATCGATTTTGGATTATTTGGATCAAGATGGCTGACCAATAATCCTTAAACGTGCACGCACAATAACGTGCATTTTAATATTTTGTTGAGTTGAATTGTCTATATTGGTAATTTTATTTTTAAAAATAAATGCTCTACTATCGTTTGACATGCGCTGAAAATATGTATATATTTACGAACTTATTAATCATTAAAAAAGTGCATAATTCCTTTTTTTGGCCCGATACAATTAATTATATATCCTCGAGCAAATTAAATTGAATAAATAACAAATAAAATGTTATGTTCTTCCCTCAGTTTTCCACTCATCTTTGCATTTTAAAGAATACCAACTCAAAAAACTTTTATCTGCATTCGAAGTATTTGAATAAAAATATTAAAATATTCTGTCACTCACAATTATTATTTTGCTATAAAAAATCTGTAGTCTCAGAAATGTGTGGCATACTAGTAACATCAATTCATTTATGTTCTCTAAATAATTTGTGCAAACATATGGGCAGCCAGAATCATGTTATCAGAGGCTTATCACAAAATAATTGCTCCCCTGCTGTGAAATTGACCACACTGACCACTTAGGCAGGAAATTATAATGTCATGGTTACTCAGAAGTAACAGTACATGCTTGCTCACTGGTGAGCTGCTTTCTGGGCTTATCTTATGCAGTGTATATCCATTTATTCGTACTTGGCATGTTCAACTTTGCACATATTCAATAAGATTTGTTAATATGTGTTGCTACAAGAACCTATCTTTAGCTGCGGTTTTTACCATTAGCGGAAGTGTTACCTTTAGTGGAATTGTTACCTGAATCATGGTTACATTAGTAACAAATGGGAGCATGCGTGTGTTTGCCACAGTCAGATGCATTGCCACTCTTGAAATATATGTTTACCAAATATTTTGTTCAAAACTCGCTTGAATACTGTACAAATAAAGGTTTAACTGATATAGTTTTATAAATTAGTATATTTTGGAAGAAACATTACACAACTTAACGCTTTAAATGTTTTAAATGTATTGTTTTAAATGTAGACGACTCATCTGCATTGGAGCTGTTCATGAGAGGTAATACAAGGTGCAACACACGGCATGGCATGCCCACTGGCACCGGCATACGCAATATTCTACTTTAAAGCCACCATGATAAAGCTTGAAGATGCAAAAGGATCAGTAAATAATAACACTATTGATTCGTAGTTGGACTTTTAAAGGAATAAACGAACGTTATGCTGTATGTTATTAACACTGACATAGGCGATCCCTTGGAAGCAACGAACACAAACAAGACAGAAAAGTAGCAGACTTTGTTTATGAGAGAAATAAAAGGTGTAATACCTCTCACGTCCAATGGTATTATACGTTAAAAGTATACGCAGATATTGTGTACTGCATTATATATAGGCTGTTTCTCCAGACCAACTATAATTTGCAATTAATTTTCATTCATAAACACTGATAACTTGAAATACTGAAACTGAAATACTTGCTGGTTGTTTAGTCACATTACATTTATTTTGGCTAAAAGTCATAGCAATTTTACTTTTTTTCTGTTATACACAGTGCAGTGGATAGTACCTTATATGACAGTAAAAGAATAAACATAGAGTAAAACATGAATAATACTGGGGAAAAATTGACACAATTCCAGTAAAATAAACGAAAATTATATAGTTTGGAGTCATTGGATTGAAAAACTTTACTCTCAGCTGATTTTTAAGAACAGTTTCCTGTCGTCTGCATGAAGAAAGAGTTGTTTACGCGAGTCATTCACTGTGAGTGACAAGCCTGTATAGCTGGTATAATTGATAAGACACACCTCCAATTTCTCCCTACCATATATAATTTATGGATCCCGATACTTAAATATTGAGATTTTGGGTAAAATTTTTAAAAAATTGAATAAAATCGCTGATTTCTGTTATACATTGGGGATATTTAACTAAAAATTAGAAATATATCTAATACAATAGAAAAAAAGAAATATGTAACCTTTTTGGGCAGGGTAAGGTTCAGTGATTAAACAGAAAAAAGTTCAACCCGCATGATGTTTGGAAATTTTGGGGCGAAAATGTGTATTTTTGTCAAAAATCGCCAGAATCTGGAATTATTTTTTAAAATTAGTTTGATCATAAACTTATAAAATTGAAGCAATAGAATGTTGAACAGCATACATATTCAAGTTTTCCTGGCATCATATATAACATATGTGCTCAAATATTGGCATTTTAGGGCAAAATGTTGGGAAAAATGGGTGGGGGGGGGGGGGGGGGGGGTGGGGGTGCGAACATTCCTACTCTCACCTGGCGATATTGCCATTGGACCCATCATATGTTTCCAAGGAGTGCATGGCACGCTGACATTTTATTTGCTTTTATAAGCAAACAAGCCCTGCTCTAGCTGATATCTTATGGGCATTTGTTAAAAAAATGACATGACAGAACCTCCCGAACAAATACAACACATCATGTACTAGTTCTTGAGCTGGCTGTAGACCCCACTTCCCCATGGGGGATTTTGAAGGGTATTGATTTTCTGAAAGAGAACATACAATTAGTTTCAAATGAGACAGGTGTGCCATCAATTCTGAGCGTTGGGCTTTAGTGAGTAACGTGCATGTAAACTATGTTACCTTACATTACAATTAAAATTCAATGTACATTAAAAACATTGAATATAAATTAAATCAAAACCATTTAAAAAAAACATAATACATGTACTTTTATTAATATAAGTTGAGCGCTTCAAACTTAATGAAACTATTCTGTAATTTACGTTACACAACATTCATTACCAAAACAACTTATTTTAGTGCAAATGATGGCTGTAAAAACTGGTGTTCGTCTGTAAGTAAGGGTTTCTATATATCAAAATATTAATTAGACTATGTATAATATGCATATGTATACTAGCCGAAATTTAGGTGTAACACAATAAAAATAAATCAAACATGGCGTCCAAGATGGTCCCGTTGTGTCTCTGTAGGTCGGCCCGGCAGCCGTCGGCCGAATGTCGCTCAACGATATTTCTCAATAACTATACTGTATATAGCTCTAGGTGCCATGTTCGAGGCCCGAACTCAGGTAGCCTTCTAGGGACCGAGTGCCACGCATAGCGGGGACCTTTGCCGAGGCTGGCCACCGTTCCCGTTGAGTCACAAAACCTGTGGGTCGACCCCTGCGGCCGTCGTTTGTGGGTCGCTCAAGGCTATTTCTCTCTATATAAACTATACTGTATATAGCTTTATGTACCATGTTCGAGACCCGAACTCGGAAGCCTTCCCCCTGAAACGACCTAGGGACTGAGTGCCACGCGTAGCGAGGACCGTTGCCGACGGCTGACCACCGTTCCCGTTGTGTCACAAAACCCTGTGGGTTGGCCCAGCGAGGATCTTTTCCGACGGCTGGGCACCGGTCACAAAATATGTGGGTCGGCCGAGCGGCTATCGGCTGAGCGGCTATCGGCCGAAGGTCGTTCAACGCTATTTCCCTCTATGTAACTGTATATAGCTCTATGTGCCATGTTCGAGACTCGAACTCGCGTAGCCCTCACACTGTTAAGGCCTAGGGACAGAGTACCACGTATAGCGGGGGACCTTTGCCGACGACTGGCCACTGGTCCCGTTGTGTCACAAAATATGTGGATCGATCCAGCGGCCATCGGCCGAGGGTCGCTCAACGCCATGTCCCTCTATACATATATAATTAATATGTATAAAGCTCTAGTTGAGTTACGATGGTGTCACCCAATCTGTAAGTCGGCCCAGCGGCCCAGCGACCGTCGGCCGGAAGGTCGTTCAACGCTATAATCCTTCTATATAACTGTATATAGCTCTATGTGCAATGTTCAAGACTCGAAACCCGGGTAGCCTTTCCCCTAATATGGACTAGCGACCGAGTGCCACATGTACTGGGGACCTTTGCCGACGGCTGGCCACCGGTCCCGTTGTGTCGCAAAATATGTGGGTCGGCCCAGTGGCCGTACGCAGAGGGTCGCTCACGCTATTTCTCTATTTATAACGTATACTGTATATAGCTCTATGTACCATGTTCGAAATGCCGGTAACGTGGTAAAGTCCAAGTCGCCAGTTGGTACATGTACATGTTCCAGAATGCTCTACACATAAGGGCTTTCAGAAAAATAGGATGTACACAATTCCCCCTGGGTGAGTTTTACTCCTACTAGCTTACTGTCTATTTTTTTATTGTACCGGTATTATATATTTTTCTAGATTTTAACCCAATACCCTCAATGATTGCAAAAATAAGTTATTTTAGTCATTTTTTCCAACATATTTCAACAGATATGTTAAATATGATGCAAGGAAACACTTGAATTTGTATGCTGTGCAACAATATATTACTTCAATTTGATAGTTTATGTTAAAAACTATTTTCAAAAATAATTCCAGATTCCGTCGATTTTTGACAAAAATACACATTTTTCGCCTAAAAGCTAAGGCATTTTCAAGCATCATATGGTTCGGGACTTTTTTATACTTAATTATTGGTCCATTTTCTATCCAAAAATTTTACAATGTTTCCTTATTCAATTGTATTAAATGTGTTTCTATATTTTAACCCAATACCCCAGTGGATTACAGAAATCAGTGATTTTTGTCCTTTTTTCAACATATAGCCCTAAAATGCCAACATTTGAGCACATATGTTATATATTGTGTCAGGAAAAACTTGAATATGTATGCTGTGCAACATTCTATTGATTCAGTTTAGATAAGTTTATGTTCAAATAATTTCAAAAAATAATTCCAGATTCCGGTGATTTTTGACAAAAATACACATTTTTCGCCCCAAACTTAAGGCATTTCCCAACATCATGCGGTTTGGTACTTTTTCCTACTTAATCACTGGACCTTACCCTGACCAAAAAGGTTACAATATTTCTTTTTCTATTGAATTAGATATATTTCTAATTTTTAGTTAAATATCCCCAATGTAATACAGAAATCAGCGATTTTATTCAATTTTACCCAAAATCTCAATATTTAAGTATCGGATCCATAAATTATATGGTGGGGCAGATTATATGGCCGAGAAAGATTCCATCAATTCAAATTGGTTCTAATATATTCCATTCTTTTTCTAAAAAATAATTCCAGATTTCGACGATTTTCGTCTAAAAACGCAGTGTTTTCCCCCCAAAACTCACTAAATCCCCAACGCTCAGATGGCACACATGTCTCATTTAGAAACTTACTGTATTTCCTTTCAGAAAATCATACCCTACAAAGTTTCTCCTACTAGCTCACAGCCTAACAGGAAGATTATGCAATCTGTAACGCCCCGTATCAATAACTCTTAACCGTATTTGAATAGCCCATTTTGATTGATGTTAATACTGATTGACAAGTACATAATACAAAAATGTATTTGGATTCGGAAGTCAGAAAAAAACAGCACCCAATCACATTGCACTAGGAACAAACATGAAAACTGTATCAAAATGCCCATCTTACGTCATTTAGAACTGTTTTGGAGTTTGCATTGGACGTTCGTGCTAATGTGGAACATAGTATAGGTATACTAAAGTTTTAATTAACCATCTCTAAGATAGCATCTAAATTCTTTTAAAAGACTAAATGTTTAAAAAGGCTAATTTAAATTGAAATATATTACTATCAAATATGATTAACTGGTGCGTTGTTGTCAACCTACGCAAGTTTTTCGAGGAATTATCAGAACCAAATTATCTTTTGAAAACATACATGTATATTTAAGTGTTGCGGCCATCTCGGATTTCCACAAGATTGTTGAAACATTATGTCTGTACCGTTATTGATACGCGATAAATTGATCGCATTTTACCCATGTTTCAAAAACACAAAACAAAAAAACTTCTTCTCTTCTTTCTCTTCTTTTCTTTCTTTCTTTCGTTCTTTCTTTCTTTCTTTCTTTATTTCTTGCTTTCTTTCTTTCTCCTGCTTGTTGTTGTTCTTGTTTTTGTTGTTGTTGTTCATCATCATCTTCTTCTTCTTCTTCTTCTTCTTCTTCCACTTCTTCTTCTTCTTCTTCTTCTTCTTCTTCTTCTTCTTCTTCTTTTCTAATTCTTCTTATTCTTCTTCTTCTTCTTCTTCTTCTTCTTCTTCTTCTTCCAATATAAGGGTTGTTTACTTCTTAGAATGGTTAAAACTGCGTTAGCCCAATATTACAACTGACCTTCACTATCGCTTATAGCCTATGATTCAATTAAAACAATTAACATATACAGTAGGCCTAGTGGTTATTTGGTGGATGGAGATGAGATTAGTGGGAAGCCTGGCTCCGAATGCCTGGTTTGGTATGGGTTGAATGAAGATTCCACTCTCTGGTCTTCGTGGGGAAAAGTAGTAGGCCTACTGGTATACAGAATATCATGTTAGTGCCTGATCTCATCCAGTTTATCAGGTGAGGCTGAGAAAAAAATGAAGCCCGAGGCTGCGTCGAGGGTTTCAATTTTGTTTCGTGCAGAACCTGATAAACATGATAATCTATTTATCATGTTGATCGTTTAAAATCATTTTAATTTACTTTTTTCCCATTACTTTCCGTTCAAGAATACCCAGACGTCATCAAATATGCCATGACGTCATCAAAAGATGTGCTGGCGTCATCAAAAGAGGTGCACCTGACGGGATAGGAAAGTAACTGCCGAGATAAAATTTTATCTAAGGCACGCTGTTTCTGGGCAGAATTATACAGATCGACATGATAAATGCCTTTCTCGTCAGTAGCAGTAGAGTCGCCGTGAATCTATGATTCGCTTGTAATTTGGCGTTACTATGTTTGTATCAACATCCACTTGTAATAGATCTACATCATAATTAGTCGATACGGTAGGGATTCCCACTGCCAAAGGCAGCTGGCACAGAGCTGGGATAGTAAAAGACTGACTAAGAGTGATTACAATATTAATTACTTGATTTATGGACCAAAAGAAAGGTTTATATATATATATATATATACTCTCCATTTACATCTAGATAACAATAAATGTGCATAGAGCCTTCTCACTTGCAGAACTGCTCTCTTGCAAACACTACATTTTTCGCTGGAGCCGCGATCATTGTTTTCTGCCACCACTCAAGTAGCACCTGAAACAATACAGGGATGACGGTGAAGACATTTAATGCAAATGGCAAATATTACAAAATGAACATGAATTCGGGGAAGATTTTACCCTTCTGTCTGGATAAGCAGTGGTCCTATTCTTGCCCGGGAACCACATGGGACACAACGACTGAAGACGGTAGAAACAATCAAAACGTGACGAATACGACGCCAACGACGATGAAGCAGAACAAAGTGATCCCTAAGTGTCTGCCATGCTACGCATGCGACACAATAACTAGTAGGGCACTGTTAATTTCCATTATTCTGAGACAACATCGTTTATCATGACTAGTGGTGCGCCGCTAATTAAGTGATACCATTTTTTTCATTAAACCTAGTGCGACAAAAATTCCGTCACATAGTTATTTATCAGACCTAGTGTGATATTGATATCTATAAAAACTTCCCTGACGCCGTTATTATAAGTAGTGTGAGACGGTAATTTTTAAAATCTAAAGCGACACCATTACTTAGCAAAATTAGTGTGACACCGTTATTTATATATAAAAAATCGTGACAGAATTATTAATAAAGATTAATGTGAAGCATTACAAGTATAACACCGTACTTAACAAAAATAGTATGAAGCGGAAATATGGAAATCGCTCAACACGATAAATATACAACATATTACAGTCTCGGTTTGATTGAGACTGTTCGTGAACGGTAGTGAAAAATGCTTGTAACCGTTCACGTCCTATAGCCCGGGTTTAGCAGAACTCAATATTTAAGATGTCTATAATACGCTAATTTGTGCCGTCCCTACAACGGTAAAAGTACATATAAAAGTCATGTAGTATTCAAGGACCCTAGTCAACCAAAAGCACGCATAGTAAAAAGAACAATTACAATGATGAACAAAAATGCATGATATGACTTCACAGACATAAAAGGGTTGACAATAGGACTACCGTCTTGGGACGGTCAGTGGCAAAAAGGGGCCGCTTTAAACCAGGTTCTAGGTTGCATCAAACCCCGCTCTTATCCTATTGTCATCCCAATAAACGGGACAGTGTAAAGAAAGAAACCCCCGTCAGGCAATATTCTCTAACAAACAATGCAGCATTACTAGGCTATATAAGTGTAACATATAAATGATCATATATATATGAATATAAAAAAATCTTCAATGTGGTATTTCATAGCATTCCATGGTCACAGTTTTCGTCAGGTTGTTGATAGTCCTATGAGTACTAACTGTACGCCACTTGTCACATAATTATTTGTTTTTATACTGTTATGAAATACAGTTCACGTTTATTATGTCACCTACTGGCCAGGGAAACATTATTGATGCGTTTAATAATACATCTCGATATCTAGACGGCATACTCAATATTCATCAATCGTTCTTTGCTCATATGGACTCTAGCATTTTTTCACCAGAGCTCACGTTGAATAAGGCCAACAGTTCGGGTACAATCGCAGCCTAACTCGATCTTCATCTCTCGATTTTAAATGATTACATACTTGTACATACTAAAATATATAAGAGAGATGCGTTTACTAGGGTTTGTAAAGATGTAAAAACGTCAATGAGCTAAATCAAGTTATTACAAGTAAACTTCTTCAGCAAGGTTTTCATTACCACAAAATACGTACAGCTTTCTAAAAAGTGCTATCGCCTCGACGAAAACCTGCTGGAGAAGTAAAACACCGACCTAAAATCATTTCTGCGACTAGGAATATCACAACCTTTATTTTATGCAGATGTGATCTATAAACTCCGAAAATTAAAACGGTCTCGGATTTCCTGATCACGTTACACAATTAACATGTCAATCATTTATCCATTTCAACCAATCAAACCAAAACGATACCTCCGACAAACAACAGCACGTGTATAAAGCACGTGCAACTATGTTATATAAACTATTGTCAATATACTCCGACATCAACAATATGGCGGAGATATCTAAGTACTGGCGACATGTCAATTAATCTTGCTATTTGCTAGAAAATGATACGACCCTTTACTATAGCAACGCACTTCATGCTTGGTGAGTTCTCTTGTGCGATGATCGGACAAACTCGTGGGACTCTATGATTGCACCATCTAAACCCTGAATGAGGAGGTTGGTGCATGAATTTCGTTCCCCGCGTTTTCTGGTCGTACTCTAAATTGTTTTTCTCTTTGATCGCAAATGCTGCGGTTGTTCAGTACAGTTCTGGATACATCCTGAGGTGTTTCTAATTATTTATTTTTTATATATTTTTACAACAACATACTTATTTCTTTGATATGGACATTATTGTTAGAGATGTCCTTGGATGTACTTTTATTTACACAGACGTGTCAATTTGGACGCTGAAAACAGGATAATAGCGAGTTTGTGTACACATAAATCGAATTAAGCTAACCAGTATTCCATATTACCTGCTGACCGTTCCAAGTCGGTAGCCCTGTTTTCACCGCTCCTTGTGTTTTCACCGCTAAATATTCATTGTATATTTAATTTGTGGTACAAAGGGGCCTACGGTACTAATGATTTTGGATGCAGTCGTTTTTATAGGACTTTTTACCTTTCATTGTTCTACTTTGTTAGAGGATATAGCCTGGAAGAAAGGATTTCGTCATTTACACTGTCCCGTTTTATTGGGATTTTACTAGGGTAAGAATGAGGTTTGTTGACCCAATAACCTGATTTAAACCCACAGCGGTCTTTTTTGCCACTGACAGTTCCAAAGAGGTAGCTCTGTTGTCAACCATTTTGTGTTTGCTCTTTTGTCAACCATTTTGTGTTTGCTCTTTTGTCAACCATTTTGTGTTTGCTCTTTTGTCAACCATTTTGTGTTTGCTCTATTGTCAACCATTTTGTGTTTGCTTTATTGTCAACCATTTTGTGTTTGTGATGTTACATATCTTACCTCTTTTTTATTTATCGTTATAATTGTTATTTGTTTCGATGCGTGATTTTGGTTGACTGTCGTTCTTTAATACTACATTTCATGTTCGACTTATATATCTACTAAATGCCTAAATTAAGGGGGCGTGAGATTTGATGCGCCATTATATTACCTCTCATGAACAGACTCAATTAAACTCAGTCAGCTACCTTTCACTCTCCTTTGTGTTTTTGGTTTCCAAGGGATTCCCTATTCAGTATTTGTTAACTGTTAAGAACTCGCAGACATCAAACATTTCGTTAGTAAATTGCCCAGTTACCTTTTCACTGTCATATAAACAAACTGTTTCATAATTGTGCTTAACAGTGAATGGCTGTGTATTATTTCAGAGATTGGGACAAAGCTGATTCCGGAAAACTGTCCATAGCAAACGCTATACATCATCTGTAAAGAGACAAATTCAAACACGATATTGAGAAAGCGCAATATGACGGGTTCGTATCAGTTCATCACGACGATGTATGCCATAATGGTGGTTTTTTCTACTTTGATGATATGCTCATGCACTAAGCAAAATAAAGGTGAAGCTCGCATACAATGTCGCAAACCCTACGCAGCATGTGGGGACAACACATGCTGTTGGTACGAGAAAACGGAAAAAGCAATGTGCAATTTTAAAGATCATCGTTCATATATACCAAAATTGCCTTCAGGAGTGCAACAATTGCAGTTTAATAACAAGTTCCTGCCAAATATCTCCAGGGAAACATTTTACAATATCAGTGAGTTAGATTTAACTAAGTTATCACTTCAATCCGATAATATTGTTCATATTTCAAGAGATGCATTCACAGGTTATCCAGATTTAGATGAACTGGACTTGAGTTTCAATAACGGAATCAATTTAACAGAATTAGCAACATCATTTGGAAGTTTACCCAAAAAGCAACAACTAACTTTGGCATTGGACGATGTAGGACTTAAAATCTTAACGGCAAAGTTTTTTGATCACCTGAATCGTTCAAACATAATAGAGGTCACATTAAACAAAAACCAAATAGTAGTTTTAAACTTTCGTGCATTTAAAGGTTTCAGTTCTTTAAAAAAGCTAGAAATTGGACAGAATTACATAAACACAATTTCAGCGCCTTGTGATCTAAAATCTCTAAAACGACTCCTGCTAAATCAAAACAAAATTGCAGGACATATACCAGCACTATGTCCCGGAAATGAAACTGAACATAAATTTCCGAACCTGCAATTATTGGATCTAAGTCAGAATTATATAAGTACACTGGAGCCAGTTGCTTGGAAGTGTCTTAAAAAGCTGAAAGAATTGAAATTGAGTCAAAACGTGTTAAAGGTGATCCCAGATAACGTATTTTCGATGCTCACGGAACTGAACGATTTGACAATTTCTAACATGCAGTGTTCGTTAAAAACATTACAGAAATTTGCATTCAACAGTTCAAGTTTAACAAAATTAGATATGAGTTCAAACAACATCATTTTTACCAACTTGCTGCATAAGTTTCCGAACATTATCAATATTTTTAAATACTGTCCAAACATTTCTTGGCTAGACATGTCTAAAAATAGTTTACACCAAGTGGACGAGAACTTGATTGTCATGTTGCTTTCGCCTCTGGTGAATTTGAATACGATGAAGTTGGTAAGAACGAGATTAACTAGTATTCCCCCAACACTACTTGGTTACTTCCCAAACTTAACAAAGCTTATTTTGGACGGAAATGGTATCCAGCATTTGGAAAATGCCTTCAATGGGGTAAAAACGCTACAAAAACTGTCTGTTCAAGGGAATAATATCCGAGTTATCCGAAAGGAAGCGTTACCTTGTAACATTTTACAGTCGCTAAAAAGCTTGAATTTAGCTGATAATCCATTTGAATGCACCTGTGACATGCTGTGGTTTAGAGATTGGGTTGCTAACAATGAGAAAAGTAAAAATATTACACTAGAAACATGGCCAAGACGGTATACTTGTCGAACTCCCACTAATATGATGGGGAAGTATTTTATCAGATATCAACCAACAGCAGACTCGTGTCGGTATCACGATCCCTTGACTATCGCGTATATAGCAACTGGTTCGTTCGTGAGTGTTTTTATTTTCGTTTCACTTATTGTATACAGAAACCGGTGGTATATCAGCTATGTATTCTACAAAGTAAAACTGAAGACACAAAAGTCCGACCCAGCAACGCGTCCGCTTCTCGGACAGAATGAGCAGAGATTCAATGGCTATGTTATATATACTGACGAAGATGGCACCTTCGTGCATCACGATTTCAGAACTATGATGGAGGAAAAGAACGACTACAAAATGCATATTTGGCATCGAGATGCTGAAAATGGATCAAAGCTTGAAGTAATGGTTGATGCAATGTATGCAAGTAACAATATAGTTGCAGTTGTATCAAAGAAATTCCTGAAAGACCCGTGGTGTCAGTTTCAACTTAGCGTAGCGCTAGATATACAGGTCGACATAAAACGGGACTGCGTGGTGTTAGTTATTCTTGAAGATATAGAATTAAAGGCACTTAGTAAGTACTGGTGTGTAGTCCTGACAAAAACACCAACGGCATATTGGTGCGTGGACGAAGAAGATATTAGGAGGAAAGTATTTGAACAGACGATAAAACGACATTTTGGGAATTCAATCCAACCGGAATCATAAATTCTGCTTAGTAAATCAGAAATCGTGTTAAAACCTTTTTTTTTTCTTTCTTTTTTTGTTTACCCTTTTATGTTTTTGACGTCATATTGCCTTTTATTTATTCTTGTAATTGTGGTTTGTTTGGATGCGTGTGTTTTTGAATGTGGTCCTTGAATGCTTCATTTCATATTCGACTTGTTTTATCTACATGCATTCTACATACACAAGGTTTTTGTCGCTCAATCTGAACATAGCCGAGTGAAAACGTGCTATTATAGTTCAGCTTGGGATGCTTTTTGTATTATAGGTCAGCTTGGGACGCTTTTTGTATTATAGGTCAGCTTGGGATGCTTTTTGTATTATAGGTCAGCTTGGGATGCTTTTTGTAGTGACGCATAGCGCCCCCGTGAACAGTCGCATTGGAGCTCTATGTGTAAGACTTCACGTATAGAATGGAGCTAAATAATGAGAGCAAATTAGACATGTATGCACCGTGACACATTATTCCGAACCCTACGCTGTGGAATGATCTAAGAAGATAGAAAAAATGCCGTTTTCCAAAGTTCATCGAATTATTGTCATCTCATTGTCATTATGTTTCTTCTCGTTTACACATTTATAGAAATATATATTGTCGTTTACTGAGTCGCCATGAGTGAGCATGGCTGACTCTTTGGAGTCGTGTATACTGCAATTTCTGACTATGGAGTTATTGGTTGAGGAGCTTTACGCAGTTGGAGAATGTAGTCCCCTTTAACTGCCTCAAATACAACTTAATTTGATAAGGTGACTGACATGAACGTTATGTATACCGAATAATATAACTACTGATTGTGAAATAATGAAATAATTGTAATTGTATACAGTATACACGTGCCTTTTTTGTAGATGTACCGAAATATTATGCGCATTAATACACCAGTTTGCGGATGAGGAGCTTTACGCACTTCGAGAATGCACTTCGAGAATGTAGTTCCTTTAACTGCCTCAAGTATAACTTAATTTCATAAGGTTACTGACATGAACGTTATATATACCGAATAATACAACTACTGATTATGAATAATTGTCATTGTATACAGTATATATGTGTCTTTTTGCAAATGTATTGCAAATGTACTGAAATACTATGCGCAATAATACACGCATAAATATTTTATGAATGGAAAGTTTCAATAGCGTAGTTACCCGGTGCAGCAGAAACTCAATAATTATCCATTAATTCAGAACCATTAATTTGAATGACGAAAAATAAGCAATCAATTAACACATTTTCCGCACCAATTTCTAAACCAGTATGCTAAACATGCCGCTCATGCGAGACCTACAGCGTGACCTAGATAATGAGCTTTACCGTCAAATTGGGAACTAAATGTCCGTAAATAGTGTAGTTATTGTGCCTAGTACTTTGAGAAATAGTATGGCATCTATTACAAATAAATACACAAGTTGATGAAAAGAATTTGTCAAGAAGTGCTCATTTCTACTACCAACAACAACAACAACAAGGTAAACAAATCAAATAGTGTAAAGGGACACACGGCAATCTTTGCATTACGGTAAAAAAAAGAAGAAAAATCCAAATGTTTTGGCATTTACCCATGTAGTGTTTATTTCCTTGATGGAATTCAATAAAAAATAATTATCTCACAGTGTAAAAATAATTACGTCCCAAGCATTTTTCGAAAATTAGAAAAAAGACCAAATTCAATTGTGTGTGCCCAGATACTTCGTCCCATTGGTGGAATGTTATGCAGAACATTTTAAATGAAGGATATCAGCAAGAAACCGTGCTTTAAAAAAAAGTGTTTTTAATAATAAAATAAAAAAAACGAGGCCTTTGAAAAAATATTACTTTCGTACCCAGGTCATTCGACCTTATTGTAGCTTTGCTCATCTTGTCTCTAACAAGCTTTTACCATGTTTTAGACATGTGTTAAGGGTCGTTATGCTGTAAATAAAGCGAATGCTATTGCGTTTTACTGCTCTTCACCACTTATTAATTAAGTTGATGCATTAATCAGAAGAAAATGCGATATACCAGATACTGACCATACTTCTTTGTTTGTTTACAGTTCATATATTTTTATTGATACATGTATATATGTTTACTGCTTTAATTGTTGATTAACTTTGCAATAACTTTTAACCTTTCGTTTTCTTGTAGGCGGATTTATATAGCTCAACTTCTCTTTCTAATAATTTTCTTTGTTTTCCTTAATATATACAACAAAATGTTTACAAACAGTATAAGCAGAGTAAGACAGATTTGAAAGGGCAGCTGAGCTATATACCAATATTCACAAGAAAACGAGAGGTTACAATATATTCTACAGTTAACAGTATATGTTTATCCACCAGTTATATTGATTTCTGCTTACAATGTGTATGCTCCAAGTACTCGTAATTAAAATAAAAAGTTGAACAACAAAACTACATTTCTGTTTCTTTTATACCACCCTGATGTCTATAGATACAAAGACAAAATGCTTCCTTGCTGGCATAATGATGATACACTAAATTCAGTATCTCTGTCAGGAATATATCACCTTGTCCAAATGAACAGCCTTACAATTTTCTACTTGAACATAAAACCAGCAGGTCCCGTGTGGTTTCGGGGCAAAGAATAGCACCACTGCAGACCCCGTTGGAGGAATAGGCAAAAGGGTAGACCCCCTCCCCAAATTCATGTTCACTTTATCATTTTTTGTTCCTGCTCATTAAAGGTCTTCATCATGACCCCTGCATTATTTCAGAAAAACAATAAACGTGGCTCCAGAATAAATGGAGTGTCTACAATAGAATTTGCAGCAACTCTGCAGTTCTACAGGAGAGAAGGTTCTAGGCCCATTCTACATATATTATCTTGATGTACATGGAGGATGAGCCAGGCATGTTCATTACTGTTAGGCGCCATATAACTTTTCATGTGTTGGTGCCCAACTTAAACCCAATTTAATTCAATACAAGAGGCCCAAGAGGGCCTGTGTATGCTCTATTTGCTCTAGATAAAGTTTATGTATAAGGGGCCATAACTCTTTCAAATATCGTTCAACCAGAACATGGTGACGATATACGCAACTAGGATTGGTACTGATTGTCCCTGACAAGTTTCGTTGAAATCCAGCCAGAGGTTCAGGAGAACTAGTATGTACAAAGTTAGTGTATTAAAACCTTTAAGGGGTCATAACTCTGCCAAAATTCATTCAACCACAACACGGCAATGACAGGTGCAACTAGGATAGGTACTGATCATCCCCATCAAGTTTCGTTGAAATTCAGCAAGGAGTTCAGAAGACACTAATCTGGACAACGTTTGGCTATTAAAACCTTTAAAGGGCCATAACTCTGCCAAAAATCATTCAACCCGAATATGGCGACGATATGCACAACTAGGCTTGATACTGATCATCCTTGTCATGTTTCGTTAACATCCAGTCAGAGGTTCAGGAGAACTAGCGCGGAAAATGTTTGTGTATCAAAAACCTTTAAAGGGCCATAACTCCACCAAAAATATGTTAACCGGAATGCCACGACGACATGCACAACTATGCTTGCTGCTGATCATCCCTGTAAAGTGTGGTTGAAATGTGGGGAGGCGTTCAGGAGAACTAGTCCAAACAAAGTTTGTGTATTAAAACCTTTAAAGGGCCATAACTCTGCCAAAAATCATTCAACCGGAACACGGCAATGATTTGCTCAACTAGACCTGAAATCTGACCAAATGAAGGCCCTTTCTTCTTAATGAGGCCAACATATAGCATATTTCAGAAAATCAAGGGCCATAACTCCGGTGTAAATGGTCCAATCTGGCTGGTTTTGAAATTTTTTGGAGCTTTCATTGATAGTAACATTCTCGTAAAGTTTGGTAAAGATCGGATGAAAAATGAAGGCCCTATCGTAGTATTAACGAGGCAAAATATAGCATATTTAACTAAATCAAGGGCCATAACTCCGCTGTTACTAGTCCGATCTGGTTGGTTTTCAAACTTGTCCGAGCTTTCATTTATATTAACAATCTGGTAAAGTTTGGTAAAGATCGGACGAAAATGATGGACCTATCGTAATATAGCCTTTTTAACTAAATCAAGGGCCATAACTCCGCTGTTGCTGGTCCGATCTGGCTGGTTTGTAAACTTGTCCAAGCTTTCATTGATATTAACAATCTGGTAACGTTTGATAAAGATCGGATGAAAATTGAAGACCCTATCGTCATAACGAGGCAAAATATAGCCTTTTTTAACTAAATCAAGGGCCATAACGCCGCTGTTACTAGTCCGATCTGGCTGGTTTTTAATTATCCGAGCTTTCATTGATATTAACAAGATGGTAAAGTTTGGTAAAGATCGGATGAAAAATGAAGGCCCTATCGTCTTAACGAGGCAAAATATAGAATTTTTAACTAAATCAAGGGCTATAACTCTGCTGTTGCTGGTCCGAACTGGCTGGTTTTCAAACTTGTCCAAGCTTTCATTGATAGTAACAATCTGGTACAGTTTGGTAAAGATCGGATGAAAAGTGAAGGCCCTATCTTCTATCTAACAAGGCAAAATATAGCTGTTTTTTAACTTGTCCGAGCTTTCATTGATATTAACAATCTGGTAAAGTTTGGTAAAGATCGGATGAAAAATAAAGGCCCTATCGTCTTAACGAGGCAAAATATAGAATTTTTAACTAAATCAAGGGCTATAGCTCTGCTGTTGCTGGTCCGAACTGGCTGGTTTTCAAACTTGTCCAAGCTTTCATTGATAGTAACAATCTGGTACAGTTTGGTAAAGATCGGATGAAAAATAAAGGCCCTATCTTCTATCTAACAAGGCAAAATATAGCTGGTTTTTAAACTTGTCCGAGCTTTCATTGATATTAACAATCTGGTAAAGTTTGATAAAGATCGGATGAAAATTGAAGACCCTATCGTCATAACGAGGCAAAATATAGCCTTTTTTAACTAAATCAAGGGCCATAACGCCGCTGTTACTAGTCCGATCTGGCTGGTTTTTAATTATCCGAGCTTTCAATGATATTAACAAGATGGTAAAGTTTGGTAAAGATCGGATGAAAAATGAAGGCCCTATCGTCTTAACGAGGCAAAATATAGAATTTTTAACTAAATCAAGGGCTATAACTCTGCTGTTGCTGGTCCGAACTGGCTGGTTTTCAAACTTGTCCAAGCTTTCATTGATAGTAACAATCTGGCACAGTTTGGTAAAGATCGGATGAAAAGTGAAGGCCCTATCTTCTATCTAACAAGGCAAAATATAGCTGTTTTTTTAACTTGTCCGAGCTTTCATTGATATTAACAATCTGGTAAAGTTTGGTAAAGATCGGATGAAAAATGAAGGCCCTATCGTCTTAACGAGGCAAAATATAGAATTTTTAACTAAATCAAGGGCTATAGCTCTGCTGTTGCTGGTCCGAACTGGCTGGTTTTGAAACTTGTCCAAGCTTTCATTGATAGTAACAATCTGGTACAGTTTGGTAAAGATCGGATGAAAAATGAAGGCCCTATCTTCTATCTAACAAGGCAAAATATAGCTGGTTTTTAAACTTGTCCGAGCTTTCATTGATATTAACAATCTGGTAAAGTTTGGTAAAGACAGGATGAAAAATGAAGGCCCTATCGTCTTAACGAGGCAACATATAGCATTTTCAACTAAGTCAAGGGCCATAACTCCGCTGTTACTGGTTTGATCTGGCTGGTTTTCGAACCTGCCCGAGTTTTTATTGATATTAACAATCTGGTAAAGTTTGGTAAAAATCAGATGAAAAATGAAGGCCCTATCGTCTTAACGAGGCAACATATAGCATTTTTAACTAAGTCAAGGTTCATAACTCTGCTGTTACTGGTTCGATCTGGCAGGTTTTCGAACTTGTCCAATCTTTCATTGATATTAACAATCTGTTAAAGTTTGGTAAAGATCGGGGGAAAAGTGAAGGCCCTATCGTCTTAACGAGGTAAAAGTTAACGGACGGACGGACGGACGACAGAAGATGGACGACGGACGACAGAAGACGGACCATCCCATAAGCTCTGCTGGGCCTTGGCCAGTAGAGCTAAAAACCAGCAGGTCAATCGATCTGTTTTATTTCCTTTGAACAAATGCGCGAGTGTCTGATAAATCAACAGTATTTTCGTTATATACGCCAGTCAATTTAACCTAACCATGCTTTGCTGGGTTGAACCAATACAGACACAGATTCTTCACAAGTACCTAACAACGCATGTATCAATTCAGCTCGCTTACTCCAGTACAAAAAAAACATCTCATGTTCCAAGCAGCAACATTTCATTTTAATACGCCACACCTGTAAAATTTAACATAACCTTTAACCTCACCAAGAAGACAGACACTGTTCAATCTTGGCGACTCACAGGACCTTCAGTCCTTTGATATGAATTTATGAATCACGTGAAAATATAGTAGATTCTATATAGACATGCACCTACAGCCATTACCTCAGAATATAATGTACTAGTTAACATACAATGTATAGGCGCATTGCAGTGTGGGCAGCTACTAAAATATAAAACAGGTTATACAAATAGCTGTGTTTTGTTTCCATTTGTAATTTGCCTGACAAAGATGTAATACAGAGAATAACATACGTATAACGACACGTGAAATACCAAGAGGTAAAGGACGGGGTATTTTTTAACCTAAATTCTAACATGTAAATACATGGATTTACAACATTGTAATATTGTAAATGTCATTGTTTTGTTGTTTTATCAAAGATCAGTATATTAATCGATGTCATAAAACGTACATGCACAAATACTGCTTATATATCCGCCTACAACTTACTATTTATACAAGGATTACACTAAACCGTTATGTGCTAAGTATTGTATATGCATTTTTATTTCAAACACCAGTAACATAATATAACATAACTAGTTATGTTATATTGAATGTATTCACTCATGTGTTTTTTTGTGTAACAATATTGTATTTGTAACAAACACATACACTTTAAATAAAATAGTATAAAAACATGTATATATATAAAATCAAAAATACCAAGTATGGTGTTTAAAATCAAACTCAAACGATAAAAGTCTGCAGTTGTGAACAAATAAACTATTTTTTGTTCATCTGTAGCGTTATTGAAATAAGAATTTAGGCTTGTTACTTTATCATATAAATTAGCTCTGATAGTAGTATATAAAGGACATGTTATCATAACATGTAATTCATCTTCCACATGAACATTACAAAATTTCATATCTGCCAGTCTCTAGTCTGATTGGTGCTACGCCACAACGGAATCCAGAATAAGCTGACCTATGATTTCTTGGTAGTATTAGCTTACAATACGTTTCTGTTTCAAATGTAGTTTTAAATATCTTATAATAACCCGGATTATGAAGTACAGAAACGCAATAAATTTCGAGTTTAATTCACCTAAGATTCGAAAAGACAAATGTTATTTTATTTGTAAGTTCAATGTCCCTAGATGTCAAATTATTTGTAAGTTCAATGTCCCTAGATGTCAAACAGGGTTGATGTAGAAGTTAAACACTGGGCCAGACCATGGGAATCAGGGAAGATGACTCGTTACCCTCATGACTATATTGCATCCATATTGAAAAACTACGTCATTTTTTATATGAAAACAGCTTAATTGATGTTTAAATAATGAACTATTGGTATTTATTACTATGTATACAAAATGTGTAAATGAAATTTCGTAATACACACATTTATATATAGTTTAAGTGATAATTATGTCTTTATGTAACTTGATACTGTATTAAATAGCTATTTGCACAGGATTTTGTATATTTTTTAAAACATCAAAATAAGCAACCAAACTTACAACAATAACACACGGATAAGAATATGCATAATTAATATCACTAAAACCATAACGCAAGACAAAACAAGAAACAAGATGCCATAAGCAGGGTAAAACCGTTTAAACAGTAGTTGCAATACACATGCAACGGAACACACTTCTAAATCGGTCACCTTTGTCTGCATATGTATACATACTTTGGCTTACTTTGGCTTATAAAGCAACGTTTGATGTTTCAGATTGTAAAAAAAATATTCTGATCCGAAATGCTGAAATTTAATTACCTCAATTTCGCAAGATATTTGATCCAAAAGATTTGCAAGTTTCGTTTTGATATCAACATTATTTTGCTCCTTATCAATGGGTAATTTTGAAAGCATTCCTATTTAATATGGATTTACTATTGCTCTTAATATTCCGGGGGTCATACATCATCGTTTATAAAGGACACACATTATATGTTTACAAAAATAGATATCTGTAAATTTCCTGAAGAGGTGATGTAGCAATGACACAACGGGCTTACCAATCAAAAACAGGGGAGATAACTCATAACCCTCCGCATGTAAATGTGGACTATAATACATTTGGATTGACAAAATACGTCACGTTTTCCTATAAATATGCCATACTTCGTGTTTTAAATAATGAAATATTGCTGTTAAATAGATATTACTACGAATGTGAACAATACATTTCATAATTATGTATAATATAGCTAAGAGATTTCAAAATGATAGAATGTATGTAGCTACGTATACAGGAACATTTGCATTTTAAAAAATGTAAAGATATCAAAGAAACTTTCAAAAATATAACAAAAGGACAAGAATATGCAGAAATAATGTAAAATTATCAATAAAAATCATCTGACTGCCTTTGATATCCCCTCTAGAAAAGTCTAAGTTGTAACTGAAAATCAAGCATAAACTCCCTTATTATAGGGCGTTTGACTTTGAAATAATCACAAACAAGAGGTCCAAATGGCCCTGAGTCGCTCACCTGAGAATTTTTGCAACGAGAAAAAAGTAGTTAACAAGTACAATTGATTATTAGATTGAAAACTGTGTACGGCATAAGGTAAAAGATCCCCGGGGCACAGCAATCTTTGACCAGAGGAAATTTATGTGTATAACTTTTGTAGTCTAGGAGTTGGCAATCATTTATAAATAAAAAATGTCAAAATCTGTTCAGCGGTTCTTGAGAAGAAGATTTTTTAAGGTTTTGACTATATGTGACCGGCTCAATAAGCCCTTCATTATGCTATGTTTTCGATGTGGGTCGAAATAAATATATTTACAAAAGACAATTGTATGTTGTTCCTTACGCCACAATATATCAAATAAATCCTTAACATCGGGTCCTTATAAGTAATGGGTTATGTTTATAGTCTCCCTTTGACCATCTTTTACTAACATACTAATGGTACACGTGCATGCGTTCACCGCTATGCGTCAGTGCATTTTGCCGAGGCTTCAATATAGTTACACGTTGTTATACCTTGTACTGGACGATAAATATTTATGTAATATTTATATCTGGATATTTATATATTCACAGGTATGTCTATTTAATTAGTATTGTTTGTTATAAGATATGTCACCTTTCCATTAAATATGTGATGTTGTAAACGCTTATATTCGTTGTTTAAACTAATGGGACTACAAGGCCATTGTCCGTGTAAAGCATAATCTGTGTTGTTGACATGTGTTGACATATATTTACATATGTGCTTACCCTGGTATTTGTTATTGTTATTGTTTAATTCATGTAATAGAGTGCATTTTTGCCGAGGCTTCAATATAGTTACACGTTGTTATACCTTGTACTGGACGATAAATATTTATATAATATTTATATCTGGATATTTATATATTCACAGATAGAGTTTGGCGTTGTTTGACGCATCGATCCGTAGAAATAAAGATTATATTGAAAACCAACTCTGTCCTGATATATCGAACCCAGGGTAATATGGAATAGAAAGGAGATAGAACCCAAACGGTGACATTGGTGGCCATTGTGGTATCGGGCATTTCGAGTTGGACCTCATATAGTGATTTGAAAGGATGGATCGTGTGTCTTTGCCTTATGGGTGATATGGAGGTTTTGGAACGATGACGTCACGGGAGTTATGGCCGATCGGTGTTTACAATCAACATTTAGACGGAGATGACAACTGTGCACACAGCAAAATAAAAAGAACCGTACGGACGCGTGGATAATGGAAACAGACAGGACTTTACGAAGTTTCGCGGACTTCAGAAGTTGAGTGAACTAGATCATTTTTATGATCAGTGACTTGGATCATTTATATGATCGTGTGTATTGTATTTAAGTGACAGTGACAAGGATGTGTTTATAAATTTTATGTGTTATTATGTTGGATTATTAGGATTATCGGGGTAAGACCTTCATTTGTTATCTTGTAGTCTCTAAAGTATATGTAATAATTGTTTTTGTATGTTTTTGCATATATTGTCTTAAATAAGTAGTACACAAGATAAGTGACGATCTACGTGCGATCGGGTTATTTGGTACACAGCGCGTCGTGCAAAATTATCGAGGAATAGCTATCTATACGACGTACATTCTGTCAGTTATGTTGTGTGTACTTATATTATAGTAGTAGTTATACACAGTTGATACAGTGACATAGTGTTAGAGGTAAACCATTGCCGTTAAAGTGATAGCCTAGAATACATGTTCTTCCCTGCGCGGTAGCTCACGCTCATTATTGCATGCTACTAATACTTATTAACTGACAACTCCTTTTATGGTCCATATTGGGGTAAACAAATAGCCAATTTCCTAATCTTACTGGTAAAGCCGATAAGAGTTAAAATTTGACCATACAAATTGTAAAAGCGGCGTAGCGCAGTGAATAGAGCATTGGATTTGTAACCGAGGGCCCCCGGTTCAAACCCAGTCATCGGCAGTATATAAAATTCACCTCTCAGTAATATTGAGACGTTAAATTTATATTAGAAGTTTTCGTATTCGAATATATAAAAGATAAACGTGCAATGAGTATGCATGTTTATAATTTATAGGCACTGACAACACAAACACACTAGGAAAATAAGTTCTCCTGTTGTGTTTGAGTAAATTTTTTTACGGTTATCTCGGTCGTAACATAGTAAAGAAACGTAATTATCTTTGAAGCAGGCATTCCAAAGAAATTACTGTTGATACTTCGCGCCATTTGTTTTTTTTTACGGTATTTTTGTAGTCGACCATCGCGGAATTTTAGTATTTCAACAGGAACTAGTTCCCAAAATCCCATTTTTGAGCATTTTGTGTTCTAAACATGAACTTGTTCTATTTTTCTGGAAACTATTAAAGGAAAACACCGTTATACCTTATATATAGACCTGAAGTATACGTATTGGTAATGTATACGTCTACAGGTGAGATATAAGTCACTCGCGTCATTAGCGCAGTCGGTTAAGCGGTCGTCTTTTCAGCTGATAGTTTGCTGGAGTGTTGAGAGTTTTGTGGAGTGTTGTGAGTTCAAACCTCGATGGTAGAATTTTTATTTTTTTTATTTTTTTTTTTCGTTGTTCCATTTCGTTTGTGGTATATTGTGTTGTGATTTCATAGTGTTGTTTTATGTTACGGTGTTTATCGAAGTGGTGTTTGTGTTGAGTTATTTTGGTTTGATCGGTTTGGGGTTGTATTGTGGTTGTGTTGCTCTGAAATTGATTTAAAGGAACCTAGTGCCATGGCTAGACCAAAGAAATATGGGAAATACAGAGAGGGGATAGAGAAGGAGATATATGAAATAAAACAGCAACGGGAAGAAGTTCTAAAGGAAAGAAATAAGAAACGAGAAGAAAGGCTACAGTTAGAGTGTAACACATCGTTGGATAATTCTGAAATCGATATGGATGAAAATCAAGATGTTCCCGGAAGTGCAATGAGCAGAAAGAGTATGATTTTGGATCCTTTAAGTAGTACTCATGTAATAGGAGAACACGAAAAGGATCACAACAGTCCTAAGAGCATAAGTGGTTTGTCTAGTGAACCTTTATTGAAGGAATTAAAGGAATTAGAGTTGGAATTAAGGAACTTAGGATATGGTAGTGCCTACAAGGAGTCGAGAGGAAAAATACATACAACGGGAACTGAGGCAAATCCAACACGAGGCTCAGCTGAGTGTACCACTATTGCGGATAGTATACCAGCTAGAAAGTCATTAGAATTGGATGGCATTGAAGGCAGTCATAAGCAGAAAGAGACAGATACCGAATATACACAGAGGATATTAAGTAAAAGTATCAGTAGTATTGAACGGAGGCTTGGAATCCAGGGTTCAGAAAGGATATATAGGAATGGATCAATGGAGTCTCCAGTAAGAGATAACGTCATAGATAGGAGCCCTATAAGTAGAGACTTACAGGAAAGGCAGTATAGAGGATATAATGAACCTTTAGATAGATACGATACAAGAAGAAGTAGAACGATGAAAGATTGTACTGACCTAGATGAAGAGGATATGCTAGACAGGGAGTTAGATCGGGAATACTATGAAACATATAAGGGTAGTCTGACAGATGAAGGAGAGAGTATGGAAAGAAAATCTACGGAACGAAATAGTGTGACAGATAGTATATTAGATAGAGAATACACTGATCAACTACGGCTAGATAAAGAAGAGAGAAACAGAATGACGACATATGAACAAGATATGAATAGGGGAGTTGGTAGAAGAGCGGAATCACAAGCACTTATAGATGAGACCAACCACAGTAAGAGAAGAAAGGAAACTATGACACGTCAGAACAAAAGTAGAATAACAAGTAACATACGTGAGAGTCATTCAGAGCAAGACATATTGATAGATGAAGAAGAAGTAAAGAAACTCAAAAGAATTGAATACTTGAGGATACAAGAACAGAGAATGGAGCATGATAGACAGAAACACAATGAGGCAGAACGAGAGCTAAAGGAAAGAATAGAACGGATGAAGAAGCAAAACATCCTTCTAGAAGAGGAGAGAAAAAGAAAGGAAAGATTTAAGAAGATCTTAGCTGAAGAAACAAGACTGGAAGCTAGTATTTTGTTTAAAGTTAAAGAGGAAGAGAATTTTAGAGAACGATTAAAGCAGTTAGCAAAAGAGGAGGAGAGGCTTAGATACAGTTTTAGTTCCCAGAGAGGTGAATTAAAGCATATCGACAGCACAGGAGATAGTGAGATAGGGCGAGTTATAGGAGAATGCGAAAGAAGAAATACACAGATGCTGGAGAGGGATCAATATATGAGAAACACAATTAGTGATAGAGACCGTGAGCAGAATATTAGAGAGGAACACTTAGTTAAACGTGGGTATGAATTGAGACGAGGAGAGGACGCGAGTATGGCAGTAAAAGTAAAACAAGAATTAGAGGATACAAAACAAACCGTAGTTGAACAAACAGAACATGAACTGAAGTTGAAAGAAGAACAATTGGTCCAAAAGGAAATAGATCTATGTAAGAAGGAGAAACTAATTCTGGAGTCACCACGATGTGACAGTGTAAACCGAGACAAGGAACAAACAATTAGTGATAGAGAGCGTGAACTTAACATTAGAGAGGAGAACTTAGTTAAACGTGAGCATGAATTAAGACGAAGAGAGGATGCGAGTATATCAATAAAAGTGAAACAAGAATTTGAAGATACAAAACATACCGTAGCTGAAAAACAAGAACATGAACTGAAGTTGAAAGAAGAACAATTACTTCAAAAAGAAATAGAGCTGTGTAAGAAGGAGAAACTAATTCTGGAGTCACCACGATCTGATAGTGTAAACCAAGCCAAGGAACACTTAAGTGGTGCACAAGACATAACAACGGAAAGGAAGGAACAAAGTGTAGAAGATAATGCCAAAGACAATACATCTTTTAAGGATAAGCCATTCATGACAAAATTTTCCATTTTCTCGGGCGAAGAGCCCAAGCCGAAAAACGAAGTGACGTTCGAGGAATGGAAATACGAAGTGAGCTGCGTAAGAGAAGGCAAGATGTATCCAGAATATATGATTGCACAAGGAATAAGACGATCATTAAAAGGACAGGCTAAGCGGGTACTCTTACCACTTGGACCCACTGCGGGTATGGAAACGATGGTGGCCAAGTTGGAAGGAGTATTTGGAAATGTTGCAACTGGAGAAAGTGTATTGCAAGAATTTTATACGGAACGTCAAAAACAGGGAGAAAATGTAACTGCATGGGCTCTGCGCTTAGAAGAAATTATACAGAGAGCAATAGAGAAAGGTCATGTTAAAGAAGAAGCAAAGAATGATATGTTAAGAACAAAGTTTTGGAAGTTCCTCATAAACGATAGGCTAAAGAATGCTACACGAATACAATTTGAAAAGAACATAGATTTTGATTCGCTGCGGAGAGAGGTCAGAAAGGAAGAACATGAGATGAATTTAAATGCAAATGCAGGAATACATCTTAAAACGGTCTCATTCGACATAAAAGACGAGTCAAAATTTGATGCACTAATGAAAAAATTATCATCTTTAGAAAATCAAATGGAACAGTTGAAGAAAGAGAATGCATTAAGAAGGAACTGGGCTAGAGATGGCAGAGACAGAAGATCTCCATCACCAACCAGTTGGAAAGAAAAGAATGCCAATAATAATGCTAATAAGAAATCAGTGGACACAACACAAGACAGAAAAGAAAACCTTACAACAACAAAAGCAACAACTGAAAGGGCAAAGGGACCGTTAAACATGTAGATGTCTCCATTCCAGGGCAACATGGAGACAACCAAAACACACGCCCCACCCCCAAAGCACTCTTCAGTAGATTAATTGGCCATGCCAATGAGTCTTCTGTAGTTTTCTGTGGCATAGAAACACCAGCCCTTATTGACAGTGGATCGATGGTTTCGACAGTGTCGGAGGATTTGTATCGATCCATTTGTCCATTACCACCTTTAACATCATTGGATGATTTACGGTTAAATCTTCAAGGAGCCGATGGGAATAGACTTCCATATTTGGGATATATTGAAGGATATATACAGGTTCCCGCCTTAAACATTATGCATATTGAAGTACCTGTACTGGTCGTTCCGTCTACGGATTATAATTTGGCGGTTCCAATGGTTATAGGAACGAACGTCATCAGACCATATAAAGAGATATGCCAGCATGATAAGAACGTTCCCCAGGAATGGAATGATGCCTTTGTGTCTGTACAAAATGATTTCGTTGGAGTTGTCAAGTCAACAAATCATACCAGTATCAGAGTTCAACCAATGGAAGTTATCACTGTTTCCGGCTTTGTGCGAAAGAAGACTGACAGTGACACAGCGGTAACCGAGCAGACAGAAGCAGCATCTACTCGGATCGGTGTTTGTCCACGTGTTGTGTCTTTAGACAAGGCCGGAAATAGTCAACGAGTCCCGGTTCGGATTTTCAACATGTCAGCGAAGGTTCTTGAAATTAAACCGAGATCAGACCTATGCGAGCTCCGGGAGGTTAAAATTCTTAGGAATATTGATCCGATAGACGCTGGCACGAGCGCAACGATGTCTCAACATTTAGCATCAACAGATACGGAGCATCGCGACAAAGCATCAGGATTACCAAAGGACGTCTCGTTGGAGGACTCCAAGTTAACACCTGATCAGAAAACACAAGCTTTAAATTTTCTATCTAAATGGACATCAGTTTTTTCGAACAGTTTTACCGATTTAGGAACATGCAACCTCACTAAACACACAATTAAACTGGATAACGAACAGCCATTCAAAGAAGCCCATCGTCGCATACCACCAGCGTTATTCCAAGAGATCCGTGAACATCTCAATGAGATGATTGAAGCAGATGCCATACGACCAAGTCAGAGCCCATTTTCTTCAAACGTAGTTGTTGTGCGAAAGAAAGACGGTACAATACGATTTTGCGTCGACTATCGCAAACTCAACAACCGGACAGTGAAAGATGCGTATGCCATCCCAAGAGTCGAAGACACGTTACACCTTCTCGCCAAGGCTAAATACTTCTCGAAACTCGATTTGCGCAGTGGGTATTGGCAGGTTGAGATTGAAGAAAAAGACAAGCCTAAGACAGCGTTCCAGGTAGGAACTCTTGGCTTTTACGAGTTCAATCGTATGCCATTTGGTCTATGCAATGCGCCTGCGACCTTCCAAAGGGTGATGGAAAGATGTATGGGTGACCTCAATCTCCGGGATTGTTTAATCTACCTTGATGACATCATCATATTCTCCGCAACCTTTGAGGAGCATTTGACTCGGTTAGAGGCTGTGTTCCAACGGTTACAACAACATAGACTGAAGTTAAAGGCATCAAAGTGTGAATTCTTTAAGGCCAGAGTTACCTACCTGGGTCACGTGGTATCAGAAGACGGCATTGAGACAGATCCAGAGAAGATAGAATCTGTCAGAACTTGGCCTATTCCTACGTCAATAAAGGATGTTCGGGCTTTCTTGGGATTCACGGGGTATTATCGCCGATTTATAAAAGGATATGCGAGCATTGCCAGGCCCTTAAACGATCTTCTTATCGGCAACTCCGGAAAGAAAACATTAAAGAATAAGAACAAGAAAAAGCCAACAAAGTTTGTTTGGACAGAAGCTCAACAGAAGGCGTTTGAAACACTAATCTACAATTTGACGCACCCACCTGTGTTGGCATATGCAGACTATGATCGACCTTTCAAGCTACATACGGACGCTTCGAGTACCGGACTCGGAGCAGTCCTATACCAGGAGCAAGATGGTATCAGTCGTGTAGTTGCTTACGCAAGTCGAAGTTTGAAACCGGCGGAGAAGAATTACCCAGCACACAAGTTGGAATTTTTAGCCTTAAAGTGGGCTGTGGCCGACAGGTTTCACGACTATTTGTATGGGGCTACATTTGAGGTGGTTACCGATAATAACCCCCTTACCTATGTACTGACTACGGCTAAGCTCGATGCAACGAGACAACGGTGGGTATCAGACCTCTGCAGTTACAACTTCAGCATAAAGTACAGATGCGGGACAAGTAATGGCGATGCAGATGGACTATCGAGACGAAAGTCGCCTTCTTCTGATTCTTCTGAACAGTGCATATTTCCAGAGGTACTGAAGGCTATTTCTCAGGCCATTAATGCAACCTCAGAAGAGTTCTCATTTGTAGAGAATCTGGTTAGTACCGGGTCGGATGATATAGTAGCAGCTCAGGAGGATCCGCTATCAGAGGACATCGTGAGTGGGACATCGTTGACGTTACAAGACTGGATCAAAGCACAATCCATTGATCATGACATTGGTTACATTGTCAATGGTGTCGTAGACAGCCAGAAACCGACAAAGACGCAACTTGATGCACATGCTATTGATGCTAGATATCTCGGAATTTGGGACAAGTTGTCTATTCAGAAAGGGGTACTCTACCACCATGGCATAGTTAATGGTGAGGAATACCAACAACTTATGTTACCAGAATCTCTTAGAGATATCATATTCAACGCATATCATAATGACCTTGGCCACCAGGGAAGGGATCGCAGCTTATTTCTCATAAAGCAACGCTTTTACTGGCCTGGTATGGACAAGTTTATCAAGACCAAGGTACAGATGTGTGGAAGATGCATTCGGAGAAAGGTTACTCCATCAAAAGCTACAGAGCTGATAAATATTACATCCAGTGCGCCAATGGAACTTGTGTGTATCGATTACCTCTCTTTGGAACGCTCAAAAGGCGGGTACGAAAACATCCTCGTAATAACGGACCACTTTTCAAGGTATGCACAAGCCATTCCAACAAGAAACCAAACAGCAGCTACTACTGCCCGCGTATTGTATGAAAACTTTTTTGTGCATTACGGTTTCCCGGCAAGACTTCATAGCGATAAGGGACAGTGCTTTGAAGGGAAAGTCATAAAGAAACTGTGCGATATAACAGGCATAAAGAAAAGCAGAACAACCCCTTACCATCCACAGGGAAACGGAATGGTTGAACGTTTCAACCAGACACTTCTAAACATGATGGGTACAATGGATGATCAGCAGAAAGCAGATTGGAAGTCGCACGTTTCAACCCTGACACATGCATACAATGCTGCTAAGCACGAGAGTACCAACTACTCTCCATTTTATCTCATGTTTGGTAGACATCCACGACTTGCTATCGATGCATACCTTGGTTTACCATCGGACATGGGGACGCGTACCAGTCATCTAGACTACTGCGACAAACTTAAGTCAAGGCTGGCATATGCATACGACAAAGCATCTCAAGAAGCCATGAAAGCGGGTCAAAAGCAAAAGAAGTACTACGATCAGAAGGTTAGAGAGGCCGTTTTGCAACCCGGTGATCGTGTACTTATACGAAAGGTTGGCCTTAAGGGAAAACAAAAGCTGGCCGATACTTGGGACGTCCAGCCATATGTTGTCCGCCGGCAACCGATCCTTGACATTCCTGTGTTTGAGGTACAAGCCGAAAATGCTCCTCATTCCAAGTTAAAGCTTCTTCATCGGAATATGCTTCTTCCGTTCATTGGCTTGCCTTGTCCTGAGACAGAATATATGCCTGCAAGAAGGACCAGACCAAAGACAAGGTCAGCTCCACTCCAGAGTCTAGACGAAAGCCAAGATGATGGTTATTTGGACAGTTCTGACAGCAGTTCGGAAGACGATACGATGACAGAACCATCTGTAGTTCATCCATCATTGGAAGAAACGTCCAGGAAGTATGTTATCCCCATGAGGCGGAACAAAAGGGCGGAACCCAAGTCAGGTGATACGCTACCATTGCAGAGGGGTCAGCGACCCAGAAAATCACCACAACGACTTCATCAGACGGAATCCAAGTCGCCTGAAACACCACCATTGCAGAGGGGTCAGCGACCCAGAAACCCACCACAAAGACTTCATCAGACCGATTGGAGAAAGTAAGTAAATGGTAGAATTACAATTAACTGTTATTGTATATATAAAGTCAGTGTCTGTATTTGTATTCATGTTTTGTATTTCTATAATAGGTAACTGATTGAGTGATGTATATCAGTGAATACTTATTTTGTTTCTTTGTGTTTGCTTTGTAGGATATGTTTTCTTCAACAGATATTTTACTATTTCTGTTTTCTTAAGCAGGAGTCGTTTCTGGCATGCTGATTTGGAGTGCCAATATTGTATAGACGACATAAACATATTAATTCATATTTTGTTTTTATCCAGGCAAGTTGATTAAAGTCGAGGACGACTTTTCCGGAGTGGCCGAATATGTGACCGGCTCAATAAGCCCTTCATTATGCTATGTTTTCGATGTGGGTCGAAATAAATATATTTACAAAAGACAATTGTATGTTGTTCCTTACGCCACAATATATCAAATAAATCCTTAACATCGGGTCCTTATAAGTAATGGGTTATGTTTATAGTCTCCCTTTGACCATCTTTTACTAACATACTAATGGTACACGTGCATGCGTTCACCGCTATGCGTCAGTGCATTTTGCCGAGGCTTCAATAGAGTACACGTTGTTATACTTTGTACTGGACGATAAATATTTATATAATATTTATATCTGGATATTTATATATTCACAGGTATGTCTATTTAATTAGTATTGTTTGTTATAAGATGTGTCACCTTTCCATTAAATATATGATGTTGTAAACGCTTATATTCGTTGTTTAAACTAATGGGACTACAAGGCCATTGTCCGTGTAAAGCATAATCTGTGTTGTTGACATGTGTTGACATATATTTACATATGTGCTTACCCTGGTATTTGTTATTGTTATTGTTTAATTCATGTAATAGAGTGCATTTTGCCGAGGCTTCAATAGAGTACACGTTGTTATACTTTGTACTGGACGATAAATATTTATATAATATTTATATCTGGATATTTATATATTCACAGATAGAGTTTGGCGTTGTTTGACGCATCGATCCGTAGAAATAAAGATTATATAGAAAACCAACTCTGTCCTGATATTTCGAACCCAGGGTAATATGGAATAGAAAGAGATAGAACCCGAACGGTGACATTGCAACTGGAGAAAGTGTATTGCAAGAATTTTATACGGAACGTCAAAAACAGGGAGAAAATGTAACTGCATGGGCTCTGCGCTTAGAAGAAATTATACAGAGAGCAATAGAGAAAGGTCATGTTAAAGAAGAAGCAAAGAATGATATGTTAAGAACAAAGTTTTGGAAGTTCCTCATAAACGATAGGCTAAAGAATGCTACACGAATACAATTTGAAAAGAACATAGATTTTGATTCGCTGCGGAGAGAGGTCAGAAAGGAAGAACATGAGATGAATTTAAATGCAAATGCAGGAATACATCTTAAAACGGTCTCATTCGACATAAAAGACGAGTCAAAATTTGATGCACTAATGAAAAAATTATCATCTTTAGAAAATCAAATGGAACAGTTGAAGAAAGAGAATGCATTAAGAAGGAACTGGGCTAGAGATGGCAGAGACAGAAGATCTCCATCACCAACCAGTTGGAAAGAAAAGAATGCCAATAATAATGCTAATAAGAAATCAGTGGACACAACACAAGACAGAAAAGAAAACCTTACTACAACAAAAGCAACAACTGAAAGGGCAAAGGGACCGTTAAACATGTAGATGTCTCCATTCCAGGGCAACATGGAGACAACCAAAACACACGCCCCACCCCCAAAGCACTCTTCAGTAGATTAATTGGCCATGCCAATGAGTCTTCTGTAGTTTTCTGTGGCATAGAAACACCAGCCCTTATTGACAGTGGATCGATGGTTTCGACAGTGTCGGAGGATTTGTATCGATCCATTTGTCCATTACCACCTTTAACATCATTGGATGATTTACGGTTAAATCTTCAAGGAGCCGATGGGAATAGACTTCCATATTTGGGATATATTGAAGGATATATACAGGTTCCCGCCTTAAACATTATGCATATTGAAGTACCTGTACTGGTCGTTCCGTCTACGGATTATAATTTGGCGGTTCCAATGGTTATAGGAACGAACGTCATCAGACCATATAAAGAGATATGCCAGCATGATAAGAACGTTCCCCAGGAATGGAATGATGCCTTTGTGTCTGTACAAAATGATTTCGTTGGAGTTGTCAAGTCAACAAATCATACCAGTATCAGAGTTCAACCAATGGAAGTTATCACTGTTTCCGGCTTTGTGCGAAAGAAGACTGACAGTGACACAGCGGTAACCGAGCAGACAGAAGCAGCATCTACTCGGATCGGTGTTTGTCCACGTGTTGTGTCTTTAGACAAGCCCGGAAATAGTCAACGAGTCCCGGTTCGGATTTTCAACATGTCAGCGAAGGTTCTTGAAATTAAACCGAGATCAGACCTATGCGAGCTCCGGGAGGTTAAAATTCTTAGGAATATTGATCCGATAGACGCTGGCACGAGCGCAACGATGTCTCAACATTTAGCATCAACAGATACGGAGCATCGCGACAAAGCATCAGGATTACCAAAGGACGTCTCGTTGGAGGACTCCAAGTTAACACCTGATCAGAAAACACAAGCTTTAAATTTTCTATCTAAATGGACATCAATTTTTTCGAACAGTTTTACCGATTTAGGAACGTGCGACCTCACTAAACACACAATTAAACTGGATAACGAACAGCCATTCAAAGAAGCCCATCGTCGCATACCACCAGCGTTATTCCAAGAGATCCGTGAACATCTCAATGAGATGATTGAAGCAGATGCCATACGACCAAGTCAGAGCCCATTTTCTTCAAACGTAGTTGTTGTGCGAAAGAAAGACGGTACAATACGATTTTGCGTCGACTATCGCAAACTCAACAACCGGACAGTGAAAGATGCGTATGCCATCCCAAGAGTCGAAGACACGTTACACCTTCTCGCCAAGGCTAAATACTTCTCGAAACTCGATTTGCGCAGTGGGTATTGGCAGGTTGAGATTGAAGAAAAAGACAAGCCTAAGACAGCGTTCCAGGTAGGAACTCTTGGCTTTTACGAGTTCAATCGTATGCCATTTGGTCTATGTAATGCGCCTGCGACCTTCCAAAGGGTGATGGAAAGATGTATGGGTGACCTCAATCTCCGTGATTGTTTAATCTACCTTGATGACATCATCATATTCTCCGCAACCTTTGAGGATCATTTGACTCGGTTAGAGGCTGTGTTCCAACGGTTACAGCAACATAGACTGAAGTTAAAGGCATCAAAGTGCGAATTCTTTAAGGCCAGAGTTACCTACCTGGGTCACGTGGTATCAGAAGACGGCATTGAGACAGATCCAGAGAAGATAGAATCTGTCAGAACCTGGCCTATTCCTACGTCTATAAAGGATGTTCGGGCTTTCTTGGGATTCACGGGGTATTATCGCCGCTTCATAAAAGGATATGCGAGCATTGCCAGGCCTTTGAACGATCTTCTTATCGGCAACTCCGGAAAGAAAACATTAAAGAATAAGAACAAGAAAAAGCCAACAAAGTTTGTTTGGACAGAAGCTCAACAGAAGGCGTTTGAAACACTAATCTACAATTTGACACACCCACCTGTTTTGGCATATGCAGACTATGATCGACCATTCAAGCTACATACGGACGCTTCGAGTACCGGACTCGGAGCAGTCCTATACCAGGAGCAAGATGGTATCAGTCGTGTAGTTGCTTACGCAAGTCGAAGTTTGAAACCGGCGGAGAAGAATTACCCAGCACACAAGTTGGAATTTTTAGCCTTAAAGTGGGCTGTGGCCGACAGGTTTCACGACTATTTGTATGGGGCTACATTTGAGGTGGTTACCGATAATAACCCCCTTACCTATGTACTGACTACGGCTAAGCTCGATGCAACGAGACAACGGTGGGTATCAGACCTCTGCAGTTACAACTTCAGCATAAAGTACAGATGCGGGACAAGTAATGGCGATGCAGATGGACTATCGAGACGAAAGTCGCCTTCTTCTGATTCTTCTGAACAGTGCATATTTCCAGAGGTACTGAAGGCTATTTCTCAGGCCATTAATGCAACCTCCGAAGAGTTCTCATTTGTAGAGAATCTGGTTAGTACCGGGTCGGATGATATAGTAGCAGCTCAGGAGGATCCGCTATCAGAGGACATCGTGAGTGGGACATCGTTGACGTTACAAGACTGGATCAAAGCACAATCCATTGATCATGACATTGGTTACATTGTCAATGGTGTCGTAGACAGCCAGAAACCGACAAAGACGCAACTTGATGCACATGCTATTGATGCTAGATATCTCGGAATTTGGGACAAGTTGTCTATTCAGAAAGGGGTACTCTACCACCATGGCATAGTTAATGGTGAGGAATACCAACAACTTATGTTACCAGAATCTCTTAGAGATATCATATTCAACGCATATCATAATGACCTTGGCCACCAGGGAAGGGATCGCAGCTTATTTCTCATAAAGCAACGCTTTTACTGGCCTGGTATGGACAAGTTTATCAAGACCAAGGTACAGATGTGTGGAAGATGCATTCGAAGAAAGGTTACTCCATCAAAAGCTACAGAGCTGATAAATATTACATCCAGTGCGCCAATGGAACTTGTGTGTATCGATTACCTCTCTTTGGAACACTCAAAAGGCGGGTACGAAAACATCCTCGTAATAACGGACCACTTTTCAAGGTATGCACAAGCCATTCCAACAAGAAACCAAACAGCAGCTACTACTGCCCGCGTATTGTATGAAAACTTTTTTGTGCATTACGGTTTCCCGGCAAGACTTCATAGCGATAAGGGACAGTGCTTTGAAGGGAAAGTCATAAAGAAACTGTGCGATATAACAGGCATAAAGAAAAGCAGAACAACCCCTTACCATCCACAGGGAAACGGAATGGTTGAACGTTTCAACCAGACACTTCTAAACATGATGGGTACAATGGATGATCAGCAGAAAGCAGATTGGAAGTCGCACGTTTCAACCCTGACACATGCATACAATGCTGCTAAGCACGAGAGTACCAACTACTCTCCATTTTATCTCATGTTTGGTAGACATCCACGACTTGCTATCGATGCATACCTTGGTTTACCATCGGACATGGGGACGCGTACCAGTCATCTAGACTACTGCGACAAACTTAAGTCAAGGCTGGCATATGCATACGACAAAGCATCTCAAGAAGCCATGAAAGCGGGTCAAAAGCAAAAGAAGTACTACGATCAGAAGGTTAGAGAGGCCGTTTTGCAACCCGGTGATCGTGTACTTATACGAAAGGTTGGCCTTAAGGGAAAACAAAAGCTGGCCGATACTTGGGACGTCCAGCCATATGTTGTCCGCCGGCAACCGATCCTTGACATTCCTGTGTTTGAGGTACAAGCCGAAAATGCTCCTCATTCCAAGTTAAAGCTTCTTCATCGGAATATGCTTCTTCCGTTCATTGGCTTGCCTTGTCCTGAGACAGAATATATGCCTGCAAGAAGGACCAGACCAAAGACAAGGTCAGCTCCACTCCAGAGTCTAGACGAAAGCCAAGATGATGGTTATTTGGACAGTTCTGACAGCAGTTCGGAAGACGATACGATGACAGAACCATCTGTAGTTCATCCATCATTGGAAGAAACGTCCAGGAAGTATGTTATCCCCATGAGGCGGAACAAAAGGGCGGAACAGGTGGTGAAAACATCGTTCCTCAACCGGGACTCGAACCCAGGGTCTCTGGTTTACCGTACCAGGGCTCTAACCGCTGAGCTATCGAGGACACACGGTTAGGAATCGATATTTCACCATATACCTGTACCCGGTTACATATATGGTAATGGCGGCCATCTTGGATTGACCTAATATGTATAATTTTGGAATGATTTGACCTCAGTGGCCTATCATCCATGTGAAATTTGGTCAAAATTGTCCAAGGACAAGTTGTTTAAGCAAGAGCTAACGGACGACGACGTACGGACAAAAAACGGTCACAATAGCCGACTTTGAGCTCAGGTGAGCTAAAAACAATACCAACATAATTTTATTTTGTGATTTTAACAAAGATATTTGGGTTTTACCGCATACTACTATCACAGATTCACACATATGTACTAGTACAAATTCGAATGCATGAGTTCACAAGTTCAGAATCACGTATTCAGAATTGTAAGTTTGATATCACATCTTTAAATACGTAATATCACGTACTGGAATATGTGATAGCACCTATTTTAAAAGGAATTATTGCTTATTTGAATGTTTAATATCACACATTCAAAACAAATATATGATATATTCTATTCCAATACGTGTGATATCACGTATTCATTTGGTAATGTGAGTACAACAGACTGATCTCCGGATAACTAAAATTCGAGAGATGTGGTGGAGGTGGAAATTAGGGAAAATACTTGGGAGCGTTTTTGTTCAGCTGACTCTTATATAGCTTTAGAATAAGTCTATGGTTAACAGACTGTGAAATCATGTAGCCGACAATAATCATGCATTACAACTTCAATTTCTAGGGAACCCGTCTAAACAAGAGGTCAATGACCTTGAAGCTCTACTGATTGATTTTGATTTCAGGAAGTAGTCGCTACAGACTTGTTTTTTGAAAAATTATTTTTTGCCGTGGCGGCCATCTTGAATTTCCGGCCGACCTGAAATTTTGCTAGGATCAATTAGACATCAAGAGCAACATTCCTTTGAAGTTTCATGAAAAACCGCCAAGTAGTTTCAAAGGAGTAGTCGCTACAAGTGTTTACTATATAACTCTATGTAAACAAAGATGGCCGCTGGCAGCCATGTTTAACGTTGAATCAAAACAATTTTTGACAAGGACCAACATCATATCATGCTGATCATTTTAGAAAAAATTCCATTTCAATATCACTTATAGTTTTCAAGACGTAGTCGCTACAAACTTCTTGTTTAAAAATCTATTTTTAGCTGTGGCAGCCATCTTGAATTTTCGGCCGACCTGAAATTTTGCTAGGATCAATTAGACATCAAGAGCAACATTCCTGTGAAGATTCACGAAAATCTGTCAAGTAGTTTCAGAGGAGTAGTCGCTACAAGTTTTCATCATATAACTCTCTGTAAACAAAGATGGCCACTGGCAGCCATGTTTAACGTCGAATCAAAAAAATGTTTGACTCTGATAAGCATCATGTCATGCTGATCATTTTACAAAAAGTCCCATATCAATATCACTTATAGTTTTCAAGACGTAGTCGCTACAAACTTCTTTTTTAAAAATCTATTTTTAGCTGTGGCGGCCATCTTGAATTTCTGGGCGACCTGAAATATTGCTAGGATCAATTAGACATTAAGAGCAACATTCCTGTAAAGTTTCATGAAAATCCGAAAAGTAGTTTCAAAGGAGTAGTCGCTACAAGTTTTTACTATATAACTCTATGTAAATAAGATGGCCGCTGGCAGCCATGTTTAACGTTGAATCAAAACAATTTTTGACCAGGACCAACATCATATCATGCTGATCATTTTAGAAAAAGTCCCATATCAATATCACTTATAGTTTTCAAGAAGTAGTCGCTACAAACTTGTATTTTGAAAATATATTTTTAGCCGTGGTGGCCATCTTGAATTTCCGGCCGACCTGAAATTTGGCTAGGATCAATTATACATCAAGAGCAACATTCCTGTGAAGTTTCTTGAAAATCCGCCAAGTAGTTTCAAAGGAGTAGTCGCTACAAGTTTTCATTATATAACTCTATGTAAACAAAGATGGCCGCTGGCAGCCATGTTTAACGTCGAATCAAAACGATTTTCGACAACGACCAACATCCTGTCATGCTGATCATTTTAGAAAAAGTCCCATATCAATATCACTTATAGTTTTCAAGAAGTAGTCGCTACAAATTTGTTTTTTAAAAACCTATTTTTAGATCTGGCGGCCATCTTGGATTTCACATCAACATGATTTTTTTGCTAGGATCAACTAGACTTCATGGGCAACATTTCCGTAAAGTTTCATGAAAATCCATTCAGTAGTTTCAGAGGAGTAGTCGCTACAAAAAAAAGTTTACGGACAGACGGACAGACAGACGGACAGACGTACAGACAGACGGACAGACGGACGACGGACGCCGCACCACGGCATAAGCTCTGCTGATCTCTGATCAGTCGAGCTAAAAACTTGAATGGTTTAAACACATATTTTTCAATGTTCAAAGCTTGCCGTTTTATTGCCTCAAATGACGTTTTAGTAGAGCAGTCTACTAAAGTGTAGAATGCGGCAATCTTTCCGGGATCTTCACGTCCGGGATTTTTTACGGAGCATAATGAAACTGAATGAAACGCAAGTATTGCAATGGAATAAGTGCAAATCTGTATTTTAATGGAATGTAATACCTTTTTATAGAATAATACCCATTTATAATGCGGTATTCTCGTAAATACCGCCGTGTTATACACTAGTCGATGGGTTTATTCGCTGCCTATATGGTTTTCATAATTGCACATGCAATGGTAAGGTAGCAATGAACAGTTTCTTTGAGTTTTTCACTTTGATAACACAATCTTATAATTACACATGGGAGCAGTGGGACGTCTGTTGTAATGCACACGCTAACGCACACGCTATCCCTTAAGGCTTACATGTGAACACCTTTATTTCTGTGCTGATGTGTACTTCTAGCAGGTCGTGGTCCAAAGTTGAATAGTAATCAGTTTGTAAGGCAAATCACGGTATTTGAACAGAGAGAAGCGAGGTCGCCTACCAAAATGTTTGTTAGGAACAACTGATGGTAAAACTCGGGAAGAATGTGTCTGGTAAAAAGAAAAAACGGTCGTGGCGTGTTTACGCCAACATTATTTTTTTCAATATTGTTTTAACACCCGTGACTTGATATGTTATTATGTTAAACTTCGTTTCCAGTCCCTATCCAGATATATGCTATTTCCTCTCGGCAGCTATTTTACGCTTGCGTAAAACTTTGCTTGTATTCTACTTAAATTGCTTATGAGTAAGGGCCCAGAGCAATACAGAGAGTATAACTAAACGCTTATACGTGCACACGGGACATCATTTACTTGATAGCGAGTTGTGCACCTCGAACATGTAGCCATATCATTTCCAGAGGAAAAAACGTTTGCTGTTCTCGGGAGTCGCATACACGACCTTCTGATTTACAGAACAGATGTTCTATCTATAGTGACCTCTTAAAAACATGTTATAATTAGTTATATGTGTTACGCTGAAAAATGACTCGACATATTTGGAGGCACCTCAAGATGTATGAGTATATAGACTATCATGTCGCACGTGTAATACTGTCTATCATGTCGCACGTGTAATATAGTCTATCATGTCACACGTGTAATATAGTATATCATGTCGCACGTGTAATATTGTCTATCATGTCGCACATGTAATATAGTCATATCATGTCGCACGTGTAAGGTATACAGTTAGTTTACCAGCTGAAACTATAGGAATCCGTCTCAAAACAGCTACTAATAACTTTACATCGGTTGTTTAAAATGGTTGTAATGATTTTAGAAACTGCTAACAAATAACATTCCTTTAAAATCATTTTATTTTCCCATTTAGAGATCTCTTTAATAAATGTGTCCGCGCGTGTGTGCCAGTTATTGTGTGATGCCTGTGGTTCTTCAGGTATCACACAAAAAATAAGAACGCAAGATCCCTGGTTCAAATCACGTTCCGGGCAACTTTTTTTTTAATGAATATATTCGCAAGCCGAATATTTATCGATGTTATCAGAGCCGATTGACACTGATGTGATCGATTATAGCCAGGCGATGACGGATCTACAAGCGAGGCAGGATAGCAGACTGGCTACGACGACTAGAACGGAACCCGTGAAAATCTTCCTGACAGCCCTGCAAACCCAAATACTGATGGAACGTCAGAATCAGAAACTGTGCCCAAATATGTATAGGACGGTGGGGGAAACGCCCAAACAAATGTACTGCATGATAACATACACGCGAATGATCAAAGTGACAATCGGACCCACGAACACAGTTTACATAATACCGATAGACAACTTCTTAAAATCGGATCACTTAACGTGTGTTGTCTGAAAAGATGTTCAAATTTTCCGGAATTTGTTACTTTGATTAATAATTATGATATATTTCTAGTAACTGAAACTAAACTTGTTGAAACTGACATAATTTCCATTAATGGATATACATTTGTTAACATACCAAGAAAACAAAAATGTTTACGTAAATCTGGAGGGCTAGGTGCTTTTGTAAAAAATAGTATTTTCCCGTTCATAAAGGTTATCGAAACACAGTCAGATTATATCTTTTGGTTAAAAGTAGACAAACTATTTACAAAATCTTGATAATGATATCTTACTTGGAACCGTTTATGTACCGCCTATCCAGTCTAGATTTTACAGTAATGATGAATATGAGATTTTCGAAAATGAAATCACAGAAGTATGTAATAGCTATGACAATGTATATCTGGAGATTACAATGCTCAAACCGCAGAATTGTATGACTATACTATATGGGTGACTTTTTATCAGATTATTTTGATTTTGATATTGATACTATTAAATTTTTGGACCAAAAATCATCAATGGAAATAATAGGTTTATGTTTAAATAGGAATTCACAAGACAAGAAAAAGAATAATCATGGTTTTAAACTTATCGATGTATGCAAAAATAATAATATTGTTATATTAAATGGTAGATTTGGACAAGACAAAGGCATTGGTAAAATGACATTCAGAAATGTTTCAGTGATTGATTATGTACTATCTACATTAGATGGATATTTATTATTGAATGATTTTAATGTATACGAGCTTGATAGCCTATACTCTGATGGGCATGCCCTGTTAGAGTGCACATTTAAAATTAATAGTACAAATATTAAACAAACTCACTCCGCCGAAGACAACTTTGCAAAATGGGATAACAAATACGAACATGAGTTTATTAATAATATTAAACGTGAGGAAATAGATGTCATACTAAATGAAATTAATTTAGCTAGAACAAACACAGATCAAGCCCTGATAGATAGCATAGCTAATAAATTATCATCGTCCTTTATTGATAGTGCTAACAAAACATTCCCTATAAAAAAGAGACATATCGTTTTCAGCAATAAAAAGCATAAGCCATGGTTCGGTGCTGAATGTAAAAAGGCACGCAAAAAATACCAAAGATGTCCGTCAGAGGAAAATAAATATAATCTAAAAACTACATGCACAAAGTATAACAATACTATGAATAAATATATAAATAAATATAATAAAGACAACGAAGCAAAGTTAAGAATCATGCAAAGCAAAATGCCCAAAGACTATTGGAAATATCTAAATAAGGCGAAAGAAAGAAAGAAAAGTGTAGACATGCCCTCACTAGAGTCAATGTTTGAGTATTTTAAGGAGGCCAGTAATAACTCAACTCATGATAAAGATGAAACTAATATTTTAAATAATATAGACATTGCAAATGATGATAGTATCCTCAATGTGCCAATATCAATTGAGGAAGTAGAAAAATGTATAAACTCACTGAAAAATAATAAACCAGCTGGAATTGATAAGGTTATAAATGAATATATAACGTGTACTAAATTGTACATGATGCCCAAATACGTTTCCTACTTTAATATAATTCTAGACACAGGTATCCTACCCACACAGTGGTCTGAAGGTAAAACAATATCTATTTTTAAAAACAAAGGAGACTCTAAAGACCCCGAAAATTATCGTCCGATAACCCTTTAAAGCTGTATTAGTAAACTATTTACCTCATTGCTAAATAACAGATTAAATACATTTTTAGAATCAAATAATACTTGAAGAAAATCAAGCTGGGTTCCGAAAAAATTACTCCACATTGGATCATATTTTTACGTTAAATTCAATTGTCGAAATATTACGAAGTTAGAAAAAGAAGATTTGTTGTATATTTATTGATTTTTCGAAAGCATTCGACTCAGTCTGGAGAGTTGGTCTGTGGTCTAAAATAATGCAATATAATATAAATGGTAAATTTTTTAGAGTAGTAAGAAATATGTACTCAAACATAAAATCATGTGTTTCTCAAGATAACAAAAAATCTGCTTTTTTTTAAATTTAATTGTGGAGTTCGCCAAGGCGAAAGCCTTTCGCCTGTCCTCTTTTCATTATTCCTTAAAGACTTGGAAAGTTATCTGGAATCTAAAAACCACACAGGAATTCAGTTCAATGATGTAGATAATGAAATAAATATTTTCCTTAAAATTATTGTCTTACTTTACGCAGATGATACTGTCCTCATTTCGGAAGATGCAAACCACCTTCAAAACTGTCTGAATGACTTTGTAGAGTACTGTAAAATATGGAAATCTAAATATCAATACAGAAAAAACTAAAGTTGTTATATTTGGTTCAAGATCAGATCGAAATTATTCATTCACAATTAACGATCTCCAGCTAGAAATTGTGAAGTCATACAAATACCTAGGCATGTTTTTCTCAAAATCAGGAAGTTTCCTTAATACAAGAAAACACCTGGCACAACAAGCAAAGAAAGCACTGTATTTACTCTTCAGAAGAATCCATAACCTAAATTTACCACTTGACCTTATCTTCAAACTTTTTGATCACACACTATTACCAATACTAACATATTCATCAGATATTTGGGGGTATGAGGACCATATACTTTTAGAAAGAATACATTGTGAATTTATACAGAAAGTTCTAAACTTAAGGAAAAGTACTCCACTATATATGCTATATGCTGAGTCAGGAAGATACCCAATTAATATAACTATAAAATGTAGGATGATAGGATTTTGGAATAAACTTATTTTAGACAACCAAAGTAAAATATCACTTAAAATATACCAATATATGCTCAGGTTACCAAATTTCGAATCAAAATGAATAAACTATATCAAGCAAATATTAGATCAAACAGGCAGACAGGATATCTGGTTAAACCAAAATGAAATACAAAGCAAAACCCTAAAATATAAAATAAAACAAATTTTAATGGATCAAAATTATCAAAACTGGCACGATTCACTCCAAAATTCAACAAAAGGTAGAAATTACTCAATCTTTAAGGAAAGTATACAGCTTGAAAACTACTTTCTGATTTTGAATAATCCTGATTATATAAAATAAACATAGTTAAATTCAGGACCGGTAACCAATTTTTTCCGGTGGAAACCGGCCGCTGGCAGGGTATAGAAGAGTCTGAAAGAAAATGCCACCTATGCACCCTTAATGATGTTGGTGATAAATTCCATTATCTCTTAAAATGTCCCTTCTTCGATAATGAAAGGAAAAGGCTTATACAAAGATACTATTTTCAAAGACCAAGCATTTTAAAATTAAAACTTCTGCTAACGCTCTCATCAAAAACGCATTTACAAAATATCTGTAAGTTTGTAAAAATATTATTAGACACGTTCAAACGTTGAACTGTGTTTAATTTATTTAATATATCTAAAGTGACAAAACGCTTAAATGTTTCTCCTGTTATGCAATTGATGATGCCCAACATTTAACTCAGAACGCTTAATCACATACAGTGGCATATACCCACTCTATTCATTATTGTACAAAATTCACTTACCTCTTAAATGAGTATCTAGATCCAAAACAATAGTTAAATCCAACACACATTTCCTTTTTCTTATGAAATATAATATCCGAACATAAAACACACGACTTTAGAATGAACACAACACAGACTATACTGACATAATGTTACCTATTAAATCAAAGTCAAAGTGACCAGACGACAGACCATTCAAAACTGTTAGGCACGTTCCACTTAATTCTGTTTACAATTAGGCCTACTACACTAAGTACTGTCTGTTTCATAACAAAACCTGCACCGAAAAAGGTCAACACCTGTCACTACTATTTCAATGTACATTTTGATCCGTTTTATTTAAACTAACCAGCTAAAGAATTAGCAACCACGAATAGGTTAATATGTGTAAAGAATCCCCCCGCACCACCACCACCACACACATATAAACTTTTTTACTCTTTTTTTTTTGATTTTCCCAATATAAGTGATTGCATTATATTTGTTGTTCCTATTATATTTAACAATGTAAAAACTAACACCATGCCATGTGTATTATTACAAGAACGTTTGTATTGTATACTCTTGTATCACCTGTGATTTGAGTTTAATAAAGTGATGTTCTGTTCTGTTCTGTAGGAAGGCTAGATAAAAATGTGATATTTTTTCGGATCGATAATTGAATTATATACTTACCGACATTTTGGATGTTGCAGAACTGAAACTGCTCATGAGCTAGTATACCATTTAAATCATAGAGCATGTAGCTTTAAAGTGTTTTAAATGCATCCTGTTGCTGTATGCCATTATTTCCACCGTTTTTACATATTTGCGTATTGTATTTTAATAATTCCCTACTCATGCTTTGTAACATTTTACTGTTATATTTATATTTATTTTATATTATGTAATATATTTTACGAAATTCTTTCTTTTAAAGACAAACATTATTTATCATTTCCTAGACATATTGAAACGAAATGTATAAAGCTGTGTAAATATGCTAAAATGTATATTTGTAAGTTTTTGCTCGATTTTTTTTTATATTGGTATACACTGCAAACAAGGACATTATTAGTACAGAGTATTTTTTTAATTCATGTCGTGATATTGGCTGCTTGTATGTTGCATGATGTTTTTGTTTGAGAATAACAATCATTATGAACACATTTAAGCGCTTTTTAAAGAATGACAGAATGGACAATTCTTGTCAATGCCAAACATTGCATTTGTTCAAAGCAATACATTTATATCATGAAATAATTTGTTTTTAATATATGGGAGGTAATTATGGTACTTCGCATAGAAAATAATAAAATAATAATTTTTCTTGAAAATCACATCCTTACCTAGCTAATATCGTCAAACAATTATATCATTATATCAATGTTCAAATATTTAACATATGTCCCTAAAAGTCATGCTGAACTCCCTAAAAGTCATGCTGAACTCCCTAAAAGTCATGCCCTAAAAGTCATGCTGAACTCCCTAAAAGTCAAGTCATGCTGAACTCCCTAAAAGTCATGCCCTAAAAGTCATGCTGAACTCCCTAAAAGTCAAGTCATGCTGAACTCCCTAAAAGTCATGCTGAACTCCCTAAAAGTCATGCTGAACTGTTTTTGTTCAGTATACTTATGTAATTTGTTTTAGGCTACCGATGAACACGGGCCCATCGGTAGATATTTATTTATCTGAATTCCCCAATTCCCGCGTAGGCAGTTGTGGCAGACTATTACAAAAACAGCAGTTTATCACAACCAACCAGGTTAATGGCATGTTAAAAAACTAGTGCCTTGTAATTAAATAAATTGTTCATGAAATTGAATAGACGTCCCACAGAGATCTAGTTGGATTTGTAATTTGAACTTATATTTGAATTTCTAAGCGTGTGCAAGACACACATAGATGTCTTCTGAATTATTCTGAACAAATAGAAATACCGCTGTTTGCACTGTTTACCTTAAAATATATATTTATTACGATACAAATAACAAGAACTGTATTGTCAACTGCAAAAGTCAATAGCATTAAGTATGTATCTTTGGCAGTAAATTGTAAATAAAAAAATGATTCATAAACAGTTTCAATTATCTATGTTAAGCTTTGTTAATGTAAATAAAGAAATACGTACACGGGGTGTCGCTTATATAAGTGTGTCTACACTTTAAATGTGGACGGAAAAAGGATTTCTGAAAATGTGGACGTGTTTAATAATGTTTCGTTGTTTTACAGTCTGTTTTCATTACGGTGAATATTGTGATATCCATCGCAATTTACATTACGGCTCTGCTAAAACTTTTCTAGTTCGAACTTCTGTATTCATAACGATGATAATAATACCGATAATGCTCGCGTGTTTGTTTTGGGAATGTGTCACGGACACCACTACCCCAATATATACTTCTACCACTGACATCACTAGCAAAGACGCCACCAACTATGCCGGAAACCAATACTACATAGACAAAGCCACGAACTATGCCACTCTCTTGGCCATGTATACGTTCCAAAATACCACCAGTACGCTGGAAATGATTCCTCTGCAAGACCAAGGCGCCATGACAGTCAATGTCACCATGCTACTGTATGCACTTAACGACTTTGATGAAGTTGCCGGAAATATTAATTTAGCTGCAGCCTTAAATCTGATAGATAGTGTCAGCGATGACCGGACTGAACAATTCCGATAAGTATATCCTTTATCCTGGAAGTGATCTGATGAATTCATTGATGGTTCCATGCACTAAAATATGGTCTCCGAAAAGTGTGCTCTATGATTCGATAGATTCGTTCACCTCGATCGGTGATTCGGCATTTATGTGTCGCTATTATATGCGTTCCGGAGAAGTCATATGGCAATCGAAAGTTCTTGTAAACAGCGCATGCTCACCGGATGTGACTTACTACCCGTTTGATAGGCAAACGTGTTCGTTTTCCTTCGTGCCGTGGGGATTTACAACTGATGAAATAGTGTTCAGCACAGACAGATACGAATGGGATATGTCGTCATTCGAAGAAAATGGGGAATGGGAAATTATTGAGACACAATCAGCGGTGTCAATCAAGAATTCTCAATCAGCGTACAAATTGACAATTATGATTCAAAGAAAGTCTCTGTACTTTGCCTTCAATATCATTCTCCCGGTACTGACTCTGTCTATTAAATGGAATGGTGTTCTGTGTGGCAGTTGAGTCGGGTGATAGGATCGGTTTTTCAATAACGTGCTTCTTGTCTTTCACGGTGTTGCTGAACATGATCATGGACATCCTTCCACGCAGCTCTTATCCGATGTCGTACTTGTGCTACTATGTGGTACTCATGATGCTCTTTAGTGGATTTATGACGGTACTAGTCATCATCCAGATACGGTTGTATCATAAACCACAAAACGAGAAAGTGCCTAAGTTTCTTCAGAACTTTGCGAAGTTGTGTAAATTTAATAACTGCAAAACGTTCAAATCTCGTGATAATCAACCGTTGAATAAAGTTTCGGTGACAGAAAAAGATAAAATGAATACTAGTAGTACCGATTTAACACAGGATGAAGAGAGAATGGCCAATGGCGATAAAGACGTGTCACACAGCCAAGGCGACGACCAAGGCAATACGGAGAATGATATTACGTGGCAAGAGTTTGCAAATATGTTAGACAAGTTTCTTTTCCTCGGGTTTCTTATATGCCAAGCTTTCTTCTCCGTAACATACTTATTACCCCTTGGATACAGCGCTTAACACACGATATAACTGTACTTTACGGTAGATCTAATGCGATGACATAATACTTTATTCACGGTAGATCTAATGCGATGATGTAATACCTTATTCAATACATCACATGTAGTGTATTAACCAGTATGCTGGGATGACAACACATATACTAATCAAAACTCTTAAGTATCTACCTAATAATATGGCAGTAATATTCTCACTGTGTTGTGTATTTCACGCTTGATTATAGATACGGTTGGTACACATTTTAAAGCTGTCAAGTCGATGTGTTTTCTTAGAAATAAATTATAACACTTACACAAATGCGTACGTAGGATTTTGTTAAGCGTGCTTACCACTGAGCTATGGCGAATTCTTGAAAATGATGTATATTTAGTAACATATATTATGATTCAAAATAACATAACATATGTGAATGACCCTCAAGATGTATCATTATATACTCCATCATGTCGTACATGGAAATAACCATGCGTGGTGTTATACTATTTATTATCAATTTAACTAAGATTCCGTCTCAAAACGTAAGTCTTGATTTTTTTATTTAGCGGATGATAAGTTTGTGCGGGTGTATGTGCTATAGTTATTACGTAATTACTATTTTGTGTTAGAAATACTACTACATTCCAACAAGAGTCCGTGGTGTAGGGTTAAAACCGTCTTGTTGCAAATAAAACTGCAAGGTCCCTGGTTCAAATCCCGTTCTGAGCAACTTTTTTTTTATAAAATATATTCGGAAGCTGTGTATTACCTGTACGAAGGCTAGATAAAATGTGTGTGTGTGTGTGTGTGTGTGTGTGTGTGTGTGTGTGGTTCTAAGGTTTATAGTCCCTCCGCCAACAAATTCAATGCGCCTTAGGGCGCACCGAGATGGGTACAATAGAGTCTGGACTTGTGATGTTTTATGCATCGATTTCTGGCTTATATACCGACTTTTTGGCCGTTCGTCGAATTGAAACTACTTCGCCCGTGACTTATTTATATTCATGACTTAGTATCAGATTTTGTATAGCGTCTGTATCTTTAAGTAGATCATCATAACATATATACAACAATTACAAAATACATATTTAAATCACGTTTAACATACAAAGTATATGATTAATATGCAGACATATATCAGCTCTAAAGAGGATGAACTATAAAGTGTTCAAACGCGTTTTAGATATACTATGTGACATCGCACATTTGGGATATGTAGCCAATTAAAAAAGAATCATTTTGTTTTCAGTTTGCAATAATTCGATGAATTTAAACATACTTGGCATATTACGATAATTTTGTGCTATGTATTTCTTCCTTATATCGGAGTAACATGGACATTTTAGAATGAAATGAAACTCATCTTCAATATCTTGAGTATTACAATATTGACAAAAAAACGTTCATTTCTTTCAATCATATTAATATTGTAAAAAACAATCGATTATTCTTTGTTTGAATACTAATACAGATGACGTACAAACAACTGTATCGGTGTTATCCCAAACCCAATTGAAACCATATTCATACATTAATGTTGTAACATTAGATAACCAGTTCTTTTTGCCATTAACACAGTCATCATAGACCATATCATAAACATGTTTAATTATAATAGTATCAGTTGTTAACAACTTAAACCAATACTTAACAATTTTAACATATCGTGAAATATACAAAGGATAACGTCCCAGTTCACCGTAAACAGCAGCTGTACAAGTACTTACTTTAACATTTAATATTTTCTTACGTGTTTTATTTCAATTTCTTTAGACTTGTTAAAGCCCCATATTTCCGATGCATATCCCAAGACTGAACCAACAAATGCATAAAAACGTTGACAAAGTAACTTAGGTTTAAGTTTATGTTTATGACAATTTACTAATAAAACATTAAGGGACCAACTAACTGTTCTTGGTTAAATGAAAAATTACCAGTATAATTCAACACGGTACCCAAATAATTAAAATCGTCAACTACTTCTAATATAATATTATTATAAATGAATTCCTCATTTGGTAATAGTCTACCTCTTTTCATAAAGACCATAACTTTTAATAGTTTTAAGCGTATTCACGTCAAGACTCGAGATTTTACAATAACAATTTAACAAATTGCGGCTACTCTGCATTTCTTCTGGTGAATTTCCAAGGATAACCATATCATCAGAAAGAGTCACGTTAATACAACATCACCCATCGTTAAACCAGAATTTAAATCGTGTTGCAGAAACAACTCTGTCTTCAAGAAATAGAGAAAATAATATTGGAGAAATTACCTCCCCTTGGCGTAAACCTAAAGAATTCAGAATAAGTTTGACAAGACCTGACACAAGACTTTATCTTTTGGTACATATCTCTTATTATTCTACACATTTTGCCTTGAATTCCATATTCTATAGTTTTAACCACAGTGCATTTTATAAATACAGATATATGCTTTTTTAAGGTCAACAAATACACAATACCAGCTTTTATTATCTTCTTTTTTTCCCCTGAATAACGGTTAGCAACATAAATAATGCGTCAACAGTAGATCTTCCTTTTCTAAATCCAAATTGTGCATCACACATTGTATTATTTTCATCCCATCACAAAAGGTTACTATACTTTTACACCATACCGATGCAAACAGTTTAGTTAAGCAGCTGACTAATGTAATACCCCTATAGTTGTTTACATAATTTTTATCTCCGTTTTTATGTAACGGTATCAGGACACCCTCTGTCCATGTTTCTGGAAAACATTCACTGTTCAAAATGGAATTAAATATGTCACAAATATGTAAAGATAAAATATCAATAGATTCCATTAAAAAATCATTACCACTAGATTTACCACGATTAAGGGTTTTAACAGCTTCTAATATTTCAGACACAGTTATCGGTCTATGTAGCTGCTCATCTGCACCATCCAAATTATCAAAATCATGATTCAGTGCAAATGCCTCTGCATCATCATTTTTTACATTAAATATATAATTTCCAAGTCCATAAAAATAATCATAAAAACGACTAAACAGTAATATTATGACTAACCTTTTTTTTTTACTTTTTACTACTTTTAAACAATTTAAAGAATTCCTTAGGTTGTGAATGCCTAAGCTTCTCAATATCTGACAATTTCTTTAATTCAAAAGACCTACGTTTGCTCTTAATTATATCCTTATATTCCTTTATTAATATACAAAAGTGTTTCATGTTTTACTAGCATTACCACTACAAATGCGTCTGCAAAAGTAATTTTCGAAATATCTAATGTTAACACTGTATTACAGATACTTCAGATATTACAGAATTTCAAACGATGTTCAATTAAAAGGTATGTAATTTAGGATAATCCGTGTTTCATTTTATTATAGATGGAACACATGCAATAAATGAGTCAAACTGTTATGTCTTTTTATACTATTTCCTACCAATTTTAAGAAGTTTACATCTTTAAGCGGACTTCGATTCATGTTTTAAGCAAAAAATAAATATTTTACAAACTATTGGTCAAATCTAAATAATTACCACACAATTATTCTAAAATATATTTAAAATAAGAAAATGTGTTAAGATACCAAAGGAAGTAAGTAATTCGGAATTTGTTCAGTGTATAGCCTTTTTTCATAGCAAATGAAGAACTCGTTGTGGTTTGAATGTTATTTAATATATAGAGAATATCATGTTAGTGTCTGATCTTATCCAGTTAATCAGGTGAGGCTGAGAAAAAATCGAAGCCCGAGGCTGTACCGAGGGTTTCATTTTTTGTTCGTGCCGAACCTGATAAACTGGATGAGATCAGGCACTAACGTGATATTCTATTTATCATGTTGTTTGTTTAAAATCATTTAATTTACCTTTTTTACCATTTCTTTCCGTTCAAATATACCCAGACGTCATCAAATATACCATGATGTCACCAAAAGAGGTACTGACATCATCAAAAGAGGCGCGCCTGACGGGATAGGAAAGTAACTGCCGAGATAAGATTTTATCTCAGGCACCCTGTTTCTCGGCAGAATTATACAGATCGACACGATACAAATCAATGACGAGTTTATATTGTATAAAAAGTGTTAATAAAACCAGTATCACGTTTAACTTTTAGTATAGCAACATAGAAATATTCATTATTTCAAAAGATATTTTGATAAAAAAATAAAGCAATATTACCAGATGTCCATTTAAGATTCGAGAGAGTTTCATTGATTTTGAATAGAAATTAGGTTTTACTAGTGTGTTTGTTGTACGCCTATTCACGGTGTGCTACTTAGTAATTGTTATGCAACGTGTACGGTTTAAAATACATCCCTTAAGTCTGTTTAAATCCTAACAATATATACTAAAGGGAAAAAGAAACGCAACTCTGGATTTTCTGCTATATACTGTATGTGTAATATGCTGCTGTTAATCGAATGGTACGTTGCTGTAGTAGACCTTTCCTTATGGAAAAAAGACTAAAACAACACATAACACACCAAACGTTATCCCCTCAAAGTTTCGTTATTGATAGTATTCGCGTTTGGCTCAAGCAGGTGAGCAAACTTGGTATGTCAAATTTTGCAATCTCTTTACATTAAATGCTCTAAATACTATACTTGAACAAATTTTCAAAGTGGAACTTCAACATTTCTAAATGTCGTGTTACAAAGTGTACTGTGATTAAAAAGTCTACAACAGCACGTTTGTCTTTTCTCCGTGGCCGAATGGTTAACGACGTTGCGTTGTAAACCTTCGCCTCTCACCGCTGAGGGTTCAAATCCCACTGGGAGCTCGACTTGTAGGTGAGGAATTGTCGATTTTGACGGATGGCGGGAGGTGTACAGTACTGGTTCTACCCAGAAAAAGTTGTTGGTCTACCTCCACCACACAAAAAAACAACCGTCATATATAACATTGCATGCGTTGAAAATGACGTAAAACACCATACAAACAAACAAAACAAACAATCCTTTATCTCACTAGCTGCAACCCCATTTTTACAACACGTCTTAGGATGTCTATGGAATATAAAATGGAATTAAGTGTGCAGTATATAAATTATAGCGCCGAAATTTCCGAGCTGCGTTTATCGTTTTTTTTTTAGTTTATTTATAAAGCATGCTTATAAACATAGCTGTGGTCAGCTTGCTTTCTGCCAGGACAAAAAATTGTTGACCACAGTTTGGAATAGGACGAAGCTCGACAATAGCTGTCGATGTGTTTCAAGTTCTAACTGGTTTTGATCTCGCGCAATATAAACCAACTGGAAATATTTTTCTTTTACTTCAAAGTCACACGTGTAGAAAACGAAAGTTACACATTTTAATACCGAGTATGGCCAACCGTTTTACAGTTCCTATGGAATTAATTTAATACTATTTTATTGCAGATATGTTACAATACATCAATTCAACATGACAATAATCATAGCAACATATGCAAATGGATTGAACTACAAAGTATTACAATATTAGTTTCAGTTCTCTCCATTGTGGCTGAAAAAGTGTACGTGATTATCGGTTTGAAATTATAAAAATACATTTAAATATGAACGAAGAAAAAAGATCTAAAAAGTTATACTCTGACGTGCCATTTTATCCCCACGCAATCTCCATCGAAATAACACCCTATATCCCCGTTCAGGCTGATAGAAACATAGCGACAGTTGATATAGACAAAATACAACGTTATATCGATACAAAGTTAAGGATTTTGGAATCGTTTAGTGTTTTTAATATAATTTTGAACCTGAGTAAATAGAATATGATTTTCCTCGTCCGTTAGTTGGTCGATGCCGTATAAAATTGTGTGAGTACTTAAAGGATGAAATATACGAATGTCTAAAAAATAATTGCCGTCTTTCATTTCTGGAAATTACACATCTAAACAAATAATGCTCTATATCTTCAATACCACCACCACATATACAATTGGGATTATCCCTCAAATGATTAAATAGAGATCAGCGTTTAAATTGCTGCAATTGTTTCGCAAACGCGCATGTAGAACTGAAAGGTCTCTATCACCCAGTATGTAGTATTGGGGTACTATCGGTGGTTTAAAGTTTTTTAAACTCGAAATGGATGGTGCTTCGCGAATATTAATATCAAGTTCGTTCCAAAGTTTTAGAGATGACAGTAAGACTGACCTCGAAAACAATTCTGTTCTTCTAGGTAAAGTAACGAAGCTCGAACTGTTTCTAAAGTTATAAGGATTCGATTCCGAAATAGTTGCAGGGAATATTTCATTCAAGAAACTCGGTAAATCTCCATTTTTAAACTTATAGGTAAATATTAACTTTTGGATGAGTCTTCTATCGGACAGAGAGACCCAACCAATTTCAACACATTTTGTATAGAGACAGAACGAGTCAGGCCAGTAACTATTCGCACGGCTTCATATTGCGTTTTTTCTAAATGAAATCATCCCGACGTCGCTTAGAAAAAATCGGTTGTAACCGGTGACTTTTGTTTTCTACCCGTGTGACGCATACACCGTGTTTAAGACTTTTGAGAAAATCACATTCGCAACTTCTCGTACACTGCTTCAGATCCCGAGGAATGACGGGATTAACCGAGCGTTCACGATTGAGATAATCAGTGTTTGCATTTGTTAATAAATCTCCTTCAATTTCAAAATATGCACTTTTTTATTATAACTTGTTTCAGCCATAAAAGTTAACACCCATACAATCTACTGTGCGTTTTCATTGATAAATACCTCGTCGTCAGTAGGTTTAGACCAGACTACAACAATTACCAACCAATCAGCAGGCAGAGAAAATGTACCAGTTAAACTCGGAGCTATTACACAGAATCTCTTAATTTTGATTGGTTGACAAGGTAAACAAACCAAAACATGTTGATAAAAGATTAAAAAATTAACTTTTGAAGAGTACTTATGAAGGTTAAATCATACACGTGTGCAATGTATTCATAATGTGTGGCATAATAAAATAGAAGTTTGTTTTACATTTTCCTCGTGTTTCTACATGCAAGTAGGTGGGTCACCACCATCCGACCAAAACAGCTTTTTCAAAACATACTCAACGTATAGTTTGTGTACGTTCTTTTTTCTTTTTCTTTTTTTTAGTTTTGTTTTAGTTTGGTGTAGTATGACCTAAATAAACCATGTAACGGTGTACATATGTTGTAAAATGTGGCTGTTGTTGGCGGGAGAGCTACTTTAAATTGTATTGAAAAGGCCTGTTGCAAAGGCTTGTGATATTTTTTTTAAATATATGTTAAACAGATTTTTATAAACTTTACTATTTTGAAAATAAAGATATATTAGCATAAATGTGTTATTCCTTATAAATCGTTTTGAATGAATTCTCATCAAAATCAATGAATATTGGAGAGAGAGAGAGAGAGAGAGAGAGAGAGAGAGAGAGAGAGAGAGAGAGAGAGAACTGAGGGTGGGGGAATAAAGGTCCCACGTGATATTTTGGCTTCACTTTGATATGTTGGCTACTTCACTTGTTTCGTATAAGGACTGTCTGTATTTTATTTGGCCTGTCATGGAACACAGTATCTAGCAAATCCCTAAAACGTCAACATCTGTTTAAAAGTGCGTACAAGTTTAAAGGCGTTAGACTGATAAATAATTTATATTTTACAAAACTATTACACCGTGTGTAAAGGGTTAAATGGCAATAATGAAGTTGTAATCTGAATCAAACCTTCAAAGTGTGCGTGCGTGCGTGCCTGCCTGCCTGCCTGCGTGCGTGCGTGCGTGCGTGCGTGCGTGCATGCGTGTCACGCACGCACGTGCGTTCGTACTTCTAAGGTTTGTAGTTCCTCCGCCATGTCAAGAATGCAATTTAGCATATCGATTCATTAATCCAGCATCATCTTGACTTTAAATAAATATGCTTGCATATAATTAAATACAAAAAAAACTTTATTTGTTCTTCATTATTCTACCATAGGTTTAAATATAATATTAGTGCAATATAATCAACAGTAAATAATATATATAACAAATATGCTACGAACGCTTCTTATAATTAATATTAATGATTAATGATTAATGATTAAACAAATGCAAGTAGCTTAAACAAAAAAATAAGAAAAATAAAAGTGCGCCGCGAGTTTTAAAAGAATCGTGTATCCCTTTAAGGGTTCAAACTAAACACTTATGTTTTTAAAATTTGAATAGTTTAATATATATACTGTATATGTCCACTGTTTAATCATGCATTCATCAATGTATGAATTGAATATGTGAAATGCATAACAACAAACTGTGGTGCAATATCGTTAATTTGAAATTATGCAGAATACCTTTAAAACGAAATTATGTCTTTGCATCAGTCATATATACATATTCTCACTATGTATAAATTGAGCGAATACAAAACTCTGTGAAAATCTGCAAATACCTAAAAATATGTGTAGTGTATGTCTGGGATACAAGATAAAAGGACTGTTATAATTATTGTGAACATAACAAGCTTAATTTTCACACATCTTTTCTTGTGTTGATAGCGATTGATAAAACGTCTCATCAGATACTAGACATAAATTAAAAACACGTGTGCTAACACCGACCCCCTGTCTACACGCGTAATTACTGACCGTTCAAACAATTAGTACCTTCAGTGTACCGCAATTAATTATGATTATTATCTTTAACGATATCATAATTGCCGTGTTTTTGTAATCAGACATAGAAATGTGTCATGATCCCATAGTACAGCTCGTTGAGACGAGTATCTCTACTACTTCATGCCTGAGTACTGTTTCTAGTTTTTGATTCTGGATAAATATATAAAGACGACACAGAAACTCGTAGTATCATCGTTCTTGATGAGCCCCAACAAACGATATTTCTTGTCGCTAAATTAATTAAATAAATATACAAACAAACAACGGAATCATCATTTGAAAAGAAGGAGTTGGAAGAACTGCAGAGTCGTAAAGGTGCCGTGCCAAACAGGTAAGTTATTTTGAGGTGTTTATTTAGAGAACATACAGAGTTTATTATTAAAGACACGTGTTTATATATACTCCTCAAAATAATTTAAAGACCATGTTTAGATTTTGGTCATTTTTTAAAGTGCTGTAACTTTAAACCTTTTCTCCTTTTTTTAAGTTTAGTTGAATTATTTTACAATCGTTACATTACACACATGTATAACATTGTATATGAATATGAAATCAAAATTATTAAGTAATTATTACTGTTCTGTTTTGTGGTCCTTAAATTATGTTCAGGTGTATATAATGACCTAAGAAGCTTTTGGGATGAAAATTGAGGGCCAGTGCGTCCATTATGTATATGTAGCGGGTTAAATCAGGCAGGCGTATACGTATGGTCTCGGAACTGTATATTACTAGTGACGTACCCAAATATTTCCGTATGTATGGCAATGTTAATTTTATATCTCAGACAGAGGCGTAGCCAGGCTAAAATCTTAAGTACGCACTCGTAATGTTACCCTTGGCGCGTAGCGCCGAGTTGGGGGTAGGTGGGGAGGGGGTGGCCCGCTCCTGCTGGGGGGGGGGGGTTAGGGGGAGGCCTCCCCCTAGAACATTTTAAAATATAGCAGCCTCTGGTGGTTTTTTTGGTCACATTTTGGCGGCCTTTTAGGGTAAAATAAATACTTTCAAGGTCTAACACCTCCCCCCTTCCCCTTAGGCTAGCCTTCGATTTTTATGCCATTTTTGGCCATAATTATTTTTTCACTTTTCAAATCGATGTTACGCACGTGCGTAAGTGCGTATCACTGGCTACGCCCCTGTCAGACGAGGAAGTCTATTAAACGTTCCTGCTCAGACACACAGACCAATATAATTATTAGATCTACTGAATTGAATTTAATGTTGTTTAACGGCTCATCAACACAGTATAGGTTATTAAGAGCAGCCCCAGAGAGAGGGGAAGGATACATAGGAATCCGGGAACCGTGCCCTACTATTATTATCGAATAGATTCCTATGGTTCTTCAACGTGCTCGGAGGATAGACCGATACGGTGTACGTCCCCATCCGACGGACGAGGCTAAGGAAAAGTTTCTTGCCCAAGAACACACCGACGAAACTCAGTGGCACCACGGAGGATTTTCGTCGGTGTGTTCTTGGGCAAGACACATTCCCTGCGTTGGAAAATACTTTCTTATTTATGGGTTATTATTTTTGTCACTTTTCTGATAACAATTTAATTAGTATATATGTAAATTTTTATTCCCCAAACATTCTCGAACATGGAGTAGTTTTTCATAATACCATCATTTTTAATCATAAACAGATCTAGCTATCTGCATTATCTCATTAAACATCTGCAATTTTCTTGTAAAACGCGCCATTTTGACACTTAAACTTAACATAACATTCAAATATACCCTAATTACGGTGACATCTGCACTTTTTAGCCCTCATACGAGCAGTTATTGCAGATGTTACCATACAGCCCCGGGTAACACAGTAATGCTCGGGTATTTGGCAACGCGTGTCAACGATTATCATCCTGGCATTATTGTCACGTGACACACGTCACGCTTACATACTTCCGGTGTATATTCTATTGTGACAAAATCACACCAAAATTGAAATTTCCCATATGTCACAATATTTTCTTTAAATCTTTTTGACACTTGGTCAGGGTTTAAATAGACCTGGTAGAACATTTACTCTCAGATACGAGATTCAGAAAGAAGAGTTAGGGAATGTAATTGTGCGTTAGTTTCCAATTTAAATACCGACCATACGACACTGGACATCCAAAGAACATAGCATTATTTCTTCATTTAAATATATCATAATTACCGGATACATATACGTATACATACGTACCCTCCAGTCAGAAACAGTATTTAACATCCTACCTCGCGTGTACAGGTATGTTGATTTGTATAAGCATCAGTATTTACATAACAAAATAAACATTGAATAAGAAAAATGGTCCTGTAGAAACCACGGCAACCAAACGCAATGGCGTTTCCAACCAGCGTTTTATTTAGGAAGCGGCTGCACGTGGTTTATTAGGCAGCCGATTCTTGACACGAACTCGGAACGTTACCATTTTCAAAAATGCAGACTATTTTATTAGAAAATATACTCTTTTCCTTCTTGTATTTAACCTGGGATGATAATCTTAAAGGGACATACGGTAATTTTGAAGTTGTTATCAAGCGTTTATATGTGTGTCTCGATTTATTAATCCAGTATCATTTTGTCTTTAATTAAACCTGCTTGCATATAATGAAATTACATTTTGAGTTTTCATTTTCGCTTCTTATTCTACCAGAAGTTTAAATATAATATTGGTGCAATATAATCAACAGTTAATTATATGCCAAATCAATTTGCTTTATACTTTTCTTATAATTAATATTTGCATGTTATGCTGTAAAACTATCAAGAGTTTTTAAAACAAATCAAGATTGCCATGTGTCCCTAAATATGAGCTCACCGAGTTTAACATTCAGTCAATTATTTCTGTACAAATAGTTGTTTTTATTTCCCAAGAATATGTTTTTAAAAAAATAGTCGATCAATTGTTTTTATTAGCTTTATAAGTAAGTAAGTAAGTAAATATTTTAAAAAAAGTGACATGTGTACATGTAACATAATATACAATAATAGAAATTTAAACACAACACCCGGCCCAATGGACCTATAAGTCACCTATACAATACAAGTAATATAATTTTCACGTGAAATTATGTTGGCATTTCAAACATTATCAATTAATAAATAAAACATGTTAAACTTTTGCATAATATTATATTGATTGGAATGATATCAGTTATATAATGCATTTCTTCTTCTCATATAAGCTTTAACAATGTATTTAGCTACTTTTCTTGGAACGTTTCTGACAAGATATATACGTTTATCCACATCATTTAATATATTAAACTGTCTATTTGAAAACTGATCTTTAAAAACGTCTGCTCTTACATCATTGTAAAATGTACACTGAAGTAAAAATGTCTTTTATCTTCAATCTGTATTAGATTGCAAAATGAACAAAGTCTTTGTCTATATATATATAAAAAAGAAGAAAAAAATAATCATGTCTGCCATGTCTATGCTTTTATACTCGTGGTACTGCATACCGTGTTTTTAAATGCACGAACCCGCCAAATAATATCAACTGTACATTATACAACCGTTTATCAAAATTCTATAGAGGTTCAAGTCATATTATGATGTATTTGTTCCGATTAAAGAAAACGTTTATGCACGGGTTCTTTGAAGAAGGCCCTGTAGTTACAGGAACGGGACCTAGGATCCACGTAATTGAAAAAATATCGAATCGTCGTTGGACATAAGTATGTATATTGATTTTTTTTCAACAGCAACCTGAATTTTGTAAGCATAAACTAAACTCAGTATTTGTATCCGGATATATTTCAGGAATCGTCGGACCTGTAGCTGCATTGAAAGTACACACAATGACAGTCGCGGCAACGGTGGAGCCAAATGGAGTAAAAAGTTGCGAACGTGTAGTAAACACAACGGAGTTGGATTTGATAAATCAAACGCTGCTTGAGGAAGAAATTAATTTACTGAAGGTGAATTGTATGGCGTGTAACCAGAAGTTTAGCTGCGTGGACATGCTGCTCCAGCACAGAAAGGTTTGCCAAAAGCGACGAGAAGAACCCAATGGGAAGCCACATAAGTGCGAGCAGTGCAATCGCTCCTTCAGATCTATGGTGAGTATAAAACAGGCTTTGTTTGCCTTTTAGAACATTTAATTCTGTCGATTATCATTACAATTTGTATCTTCAGCAATATTTTATGTATGTTCTTCGAGTAATATTTAGGTCACTTGTTTCCACCTAAACATTCAATGTAGACAAGTAGGTTTGTATGTAACTGCATACATATCACATGTATAAGAAAATTAAATGAAATCTTGTTTATTTGAAAGTGTAATTGAAAGTGAAGTATTTATGAAATTGATTTACGACCAAACTGGTCGTAAGTTGTTTCATAAAACGGTGCCCTGAGATCCCCAAAAGTATTTCTTGCCTGTCTTTTAGGACACTGTTCCCTTAGGCATACCTAAAATTAGGCCTTATGTCCCTGGATTCTTTAAAGTAATTGCCAAATTGCAATGTTCTTTAGATCCCTAAACATACTTGGCCATGTTTCCATGATCACCAAAACCCTGGATGGGCCTCGATATATAACACTTGATGAAGCCGATATATTTTGGCTCAGAGACGGTATTAATTTTCTTACATGAATGTTTGGATACTAGAGAACTAGTATCTACACGTTGCATGTCGCATGCCGTAACTTATTTCAGTTCCAGCTTCATTTATAGAACGCCAGACGTTTAGGTTATCAGGTTGTTTAGCATGCCAAACTTACAGGCATAGTTTATTAAATAACCGGGGCTACATGAAAAATACTATATAGATATCATTAAAATCATATCCTAATTGGAGTGCGTGGTTCAGTGGTATAGCGCCGGACTTCAGATCGAAAGGTCGTGGGTTCGATCCTCGCCATGACCATGTTATTTATCCTTGAGCAAGATAATTAATCCACATTGCTTAGTACTGGTTCTGCCCAGGAAACCTGAACATAATCTTTGAAGGGATATCTTCGAAAGGGGTTTTAGATAGATAATTACGCTTTGAGGTGTACCGGAAGTAAAACAAATCATTGAGTCCTGTGCAATATTTTCCAACCTTTCTAGTTAGCCATTAAAACTAAGATTCACTTCATGCGACATTCCTCTCTAGAAAACTGCTGAGCATAGTAGGGGTCATATGGCATATAAGAAAATAAAATTCTGATCCGTGAACAAACTGCATTCATTCGGCACCTCATAAATGTGTTCTATTTTCATTTTCAAGACTTTCAAGTTGATAAATAAAATCATCATACAACCATGCACATAGTTCTTAGCTCTCACAAACAAGTCGATAAAGTCATTTCAGCCAGAAAAAAACAGGCCTTAAATACTCAAAAATGTCTTTTATCACAAAAAAGGTTAGGGATTATATATTTTGGAACTCTTTTCAACTACAGCAGGCATGAATACCAGTGATTTACTTCCTGTATGCCTTGATACTCGCTGTCTACTTAGTAGTGTAGAGTATCGTAGCGTTAATGATATTGATGTTTAATAAGACCAGCTATTAGTGGTATATACTTATTGTAGATTGAGCATCACATTTGTTCTGAAAACACTTTTATAATTCGTCAATCGACTGATCGTCACTTCTCCTCTAGTTAATTAAAGTGGCACATGGCAATCTTGAAGATTGTATCAAGCATACAAATTAGCGTCTCGATTGTTTAATCCAGTATCATTTTGACTTTAAACCTACTTGCATATAATTAAATAACATTTTGACTTATCATTTCTTCTTCGTATTCTACCATAGGTTTAAATATATTATTGGTGCAATATAATCACCAGTTAGTGATATGCAAAAAAACAATTCGCTTTATCCCATTCTTATAATTAATATTAATGATTGAACAAATACTATTTATGCGAAAAACTAACGGGACGCCAGGAGTTTTTAAAAAATCAAGATTACCATGTGTCCCTTTAGCATTACTCCAGTTTTAAATGCATAACTTTATCATGACATCATATGTCCTCTTTATTTCAGACTGGTCTAAGGAATCACGCCCGAACTCATACAGTTTTCTTCACAGTCAATAAAGACAGTCTAAGCTTCACGCCGCGACGCGACGAGACCATCGCCTCACACACCGAACACAACACATCACAAAAGACGCAGACGGACATAAATGCTACACACAATAGTACACAACTAGACCATACGGATCTCAATAGCACATACAACATAACTACAGATAAATTTGAAACTTTTGAAAGCAGTGCTATTGAAACAGAATATAAAATGTCAAACAGATCTCGTACACGCCGAAGCGGAATCCCTGTCGCAATGTCTAGAAAAATCAACCATAAAGACACGCCGACTAAGACGACGCCGCGGGAAAAATACCACATGTCACGCATACGCAACAAGAGCGGGACACCACGTGACACAAACTTCACCGTACGAACACCAAAAACTAATATCCGTACGCCACGCAGTAGAAGCTGTACGCCAGTGAACAAGACCCCGTTAAGCAGAAACGGAACTCCTCTAGGCAAAAATCGAACACCGCGTAGCGGCAAGAAACATACACCCGTGGGAAAGATCTACCGATGTAAGAAATGCGGAAAAACTTTTCTGGAAAAGGCTCAGTTGGAAACCCACTATACCATACACACTAGGGAGACGCCAAAAAAGCCCGGAACACCACTGTGCCTGGAGAAGAAAAACACCCGTCGCTTACAGGTAAATCTATATTGCAGTAGTTTTTTTTTTTTGATTTTGTAATGCTTTTCAAAAAGTGTGAATAAAGCAATTCAAGTGCGTCAATACAAACAAATAAGTATTTCCAGAAATATAAAAAAAAATTGTTATAAATAAATGAATTTTATCACAACTAAGATATAAACAATATATTTAGATTCCATCAAATACAACCAGGGCCCATTTTACTAGTATATTTAAATAATCATGTCCGTTTCTATGATCGCCTTTTTATTTTTATTTATTGACGCTTATATAATATGGTCTATTTTTCAGTATAAAGCAGACACTCGCAGGGAAGCTATTCCAAAGCCAGCAGACGAGAAAGGTTTTGCGTGCACACAGTGTAGCAGAACATACGACAAGGAACGTTATATACTCTCACACATGAAAACGCACGTGATTGAGACGCCGTACACGTGCAACATGTGTGATAAGCGATTCAAATACGCGTCGAGCATGAAGGCGCATGCGTTCGTTCATATTGGAGAAGGAGGATCACAGACACGCCCTGGAAGAAATACATCTATGACAGAAGTGTTGGCACGTGTAGGATCAAGCAAGCAAAGTACAGAAATACCAGTTTTGAGCTCCAACATATTCTCAGTGCTGAGTGAGCAACATATAAATCGAAACTCTTCAGATGTACTGGTAGTTGGTGATTTCCCGTACTCGTGCAAGTCGTGTGATTTCAAAACACGCGCACCAGCGGAACTTCTGAAGCATATGCGCACGCATGATCCGTCTAAAAATAAACCATACAGATGCGCCATCTGTGACAAATCTTATTCTACTAAAGAGACACTGACTATGCATGGCAAGATTCACACTATAGCCCGACTGAAGAACATGTTACTGAATAATAGATGTATCAAAACATCTTTCTCATCTGAAAAACATCAGAGTTTAGGAATCCACACGAAACAATAACAGCTATACAGCCACGTCTGTGAAATTACTGTCAACCATATGAAATGAATAACAATTAAAAATATAGGAGAGCTGTTCATATATGCCCATATATGAGTCTATAAATGGGTTTTATTTTAATACATATCCCGATTTATCACAAGAGTTGGGAGCCCTGTTTTTGTGCATTTTGTCAGAATGTTATGCATGTTGTTTACGACATGTATGCATTGGTCTTTTATATTATGTGTAACTTATCCATTATTAATATGACTCTTAGAAATATTGACTTACACTGTTTAAAAAAAATACTTTTCGTTAATTCGCATTACATTATTGTGTTCTATTTAATGTCAATTAATACTGTTGATATTTCTATTGGCTTGCTAAAGCCTATAGCTAATAAAACTATAATGCCAGACTGTATGTATGTTGTCATTCCGTTTTTAAATATACTTTCTTAGAACACGTGTTTTGTGTTTGGGTGAGTTTTTGTCTTAACTGTGATCTAGCAAACTGAAGATTGTGCGGTGTTATTTCATACTACACAGTGATGTTTATAAAAAAAAAATGCTAACGTATTGAACAAAACTTGACGGTTATTTTTAAAATACCGTAAGCAGTCCCGACTTGCCCCGGTATCGGGGTAAGTTGGTATGCAGATCGGGGTAAATTGGTACAACAATTGTCAGTTTTCAACGAACAGCAATTTAACGAATTGACATGTGATACATCGTTCTAAACAAGCTATATAACTTATTAGATTTGAGCAGCTATTCCATTTTAAGTTTTATAAACACGGTCAGTAGAGCTAAACGCTGTTAGAGGTATTGGCAACAAATATAAGGAATAATCAAAATAGACGAGGCATGCAAGTGAAGGTAAAAGGAGTTGTAAATCACAACTTGCAGACAACACCACTATCTTTGTTACACCGAAAGATGAAATGGTCAAGGTAATAAATACAATTCAAATATTTAGAAAACACTCGGGGTTATTTTTAAATAAGAACAAAACCAAGGGTATGTGCACGTGGGTAGGTAAATTCAAACGATGAAGAAGGGAAAAAAATGTTGTTTATATAGCATGGTCAGACGGCTTATTAAAGCTCTTGGTGTTTATTTTGGAACTGTGCTGAGCTCAATCTAACCTCTAAGCTTGACACATGCAAACAATAGTACATAACCGGATGAAGAGAAAACGATTTTTGGTAGAGCTAAAATAATCAAAACATTGATACTTTCCAAAATTCATCTATCTATATCCCATGCACTGTTAGACCGTATAGAGCTCCTTTCGGATAGAGCTACCTTGGGAGCTTTATCCGGAGCATTCGTTCGAATAAAGCTCCCGGGGAGCTCTATTCGAACGCATGTTCCGAATAAGCTTTATTTAAATGGTAGATGCCTCTGAATTTTTGGGTAGGGACACTAGTTCCGGATAAAGCTCCCCATATTAATGTGTCTCCCGATTTGATTGATATAGATAACATTTCCTAAAAATGAGATGTGTTGTTGTTACTGCTGCTGTTGCCGCTCATGATGATAATGATGATGATGACGATGATTTTGATTAAAATGTTATGATGGTGATGGTTATGAGGATAATAGCTGAGTATAAATTACTCCACAAATAAATAGGCTATGAGCCGACATTGAAGATCGACATAGCTCACCCTTGAGTATCTACTTAAAATCACTTTCCTTCAATTCCTAAGGGAAAACATCAGACTCAAATGTTCTACTACTCAGCTTTTACTATACCAGTAGACAATAGAAGCATTGCAAATGCAATGCAAAACAAGAGCTGTCGGAGAACAGCGCAGCTCGACTATTCGATTTTTCGGAGAATAATAAATTTATAGCTAGTATGTACCATCAGAAAACAAGGCTACAACAATGTGGGGTGGGGTTGGGAGCACAACATAACTATGTGTAAGAACTGACCAAAATACACAGAAATATGTAAAAAAAAATTAAAAAATTAGAGTTTTGAGTGGGGTGCGTGGTGGGGGTGGGAGAGAGGCGGGAGTGGATGGTGGGGGGAGTGGGGGTGGTGAGGGCAACATATATGTGTAAGAAGCTATGTAATAATTCACCAAAACAACACAAAAATATGAAGAAAAGAGGCGGGAGTGAGTTGGTGGCGGGGGGAGGGTGCAACATATATGTGTAAGAATTGACTAAAACAACAAAGAAATATGTAAAAAAAAAAAATCGAGTGGGGGGGGAGGGGGGGTGCAACATATATTTGTTTTAGAATTGACAAAAGCAACACAGAAATATGTAAACAAAAAAAAAGTTTCAAATGGGGGTGGGGGGTGGGGGAGAGCGGGGGGAGAGGCGGGAGTGGGTTGGGGGCGGGGGAGGGGGCAACATATATGTGTAAGAATGGACTAAAACAACAAAGAAATATGTAAAAAATAAATAAAAAAAATTAGATTTTCAAGTGAGGGTGGGGATGGCGGGGATCGGGGGTGAGATGCGGGAGTGGGTTGGGGGTTGTGATGGGGGGAGGGGGGTTGCAACATATATGTGTAAGAATTGACAAAAGCAACACAGAAATATGTAAAAAAAATATATAATAGTTTCAAGTGGGGATGGGGTGGGGCGGGTGGGGTGGGGGTGATGTCGAGCGGGGTGAGAGGCAGGAGTGGGTTGGTGTGGGGGGGATGGCGGGGAGGGTTGCAACATATATGTGTAAGAATTGACAAAAGCTCACAGAAATATGTTAAAAAAAATATATAAAGTTTCAAGTCTGGGGCGGGGTGGGGTGGGGGAGGTGATGGGGTGAGAGGCGTGTGGGTGGGGTGGTGGGGGCGGGGAGGGTTGCAACATATATGTGTAAGAATTGACTAAAACAACACAGAAATATGTAAAAAATAAATAAATAAAAGATGTGGAGGGGAGTGGGGGTGGGGGTAGAGGGGGGAGGAGGGAGCCCATGACCCAATATGGGTGAAGTAATAAGATGCATAATGCTATAACAAATCCCAAACCAAAATTATAGATATATACATGCTTACATGCAAACCTAGATCTGCATTTATTGCACATTTTATGGGCCATCACAATTTGGGTTCCATGGGAGCCCAGAATTTGCAGAAGACAAAATTACTTATCCAACCCTTTAAAACATACTATAAGGAAACCAATTCCAAAATTTAGTTCAGCTAGGACAAAAAATGTAAGAGATATAGACCTGTAAACACAGCTGACACGCAAAATTTGATGTGAAACAGACATATTTTAAGGGCTATCAGAATTTGGGTTCCATGGGAGCCCAGGGGTTACAGGAACCAAAATTATTTAAGCAGCCCTTACGATAATGCTATAAGGAAGCTAATTGCCAAATTTGGTTGTGCTAGGGTAAGAATTGTAAGAGATATAGTCTTGTAAACACAGCTTACACGCAAAATTTGATGTGAAATGGGACACATTTTATGGGCTATCATAATTTGCGTTCCATAGGAGCCCATGGGTTACAGGAACCAAAATTGCTTATGCAGCCCTTAAGATAATGCTACAAGGAAGCCCATGAACAAATTTGGTTGTGGTAGGATAAGAAACGTAAGAGATATAGACTTGTAAACACAGCTTACACGTAAACCTTAATGTGGGACGCCAACGCCGGGGTGATTACATAAGCTCTCTTATTCTTCGAATAGTCGAGCTAAAAATCAATGAATTTGCTTGTTATCGAAGGATCCGCAGACGGGCGGACGAAAGGAAGGGTTGCAAACCTATGGTCAATTCCGGTGCACACAATTAGGGGACTACTTATCAGTGGTCTCCTTGCGTGTAACAATGAAGGATGTTGATGATGATGATAAAGCTTTTGATGTTGTTGTTATGATGGTGGTTACTTAGAATACACAAAATGTATATGTGTGTGAATATACTGCCAAACAGAATTCAAGGTGCACACCCGAATATGGACAAAATAGAAATTTACAAAACGAGGAGTTTACAGAGCACACACGCAAAGACAGTGGTAGCTAGCGACAATACTTAACGACATTGCTTCAGCATAATGCCCTGATGTGTTTTAGCAGAAGAGCTCAATACGAACTGACCATGCCTATCATTCGAAATAAAGCTACCTGTCTTTTTGGATTTCCAGGTAGCTATAAGCTCCCAGGGAAGCTCTATCCGAAGGGAGCTCTATTCGGTCCAACAATGCATGCATTATACCGAAACTTATTAGAGGAAATCTCTGATTGAAATCAACATGCCGTAATATGTTCATACTTAAAACCTACAAAGTTGTACAATCTATGTAGTATTTAGTATTAACTTACCGAACACCAATAATATTGATATAATCCACAAGTTAATCCTTTTAAATACACTATACACAGAGACACAAGTTAATCCTTTTGAATACACTATACACAGAGACACAAGTTAATCCTTTTGAATACACTATACACAGAGACAGAAGTTAATCCTTTCGAATACACTATACACAGTGACACAAGTTTTTGAATATACTATACACAGACAGAAGTTAATCCTTTTAAATACACTACATAACAGAGACTAGTTTTGCTTCGAAACAACGGCGTGTCAGTTAGTGCGTGACACGTCGTGCCATTCGTGTTTCAATATAAAACTTTCACGTGCTAGACCATCGTGACCCAGATCCCAGATATACCGATAGTAATAACCAAGCTATTAACAGGAAATGGGTGCACAGAGGCTTAGAACAAGGTGATCAGCCTATCTGACTCACCCACCACCCTCCCCTCACCCCCACCCCTCTCCACAACCGCCCCAAAATCCATATAAAGGTAAAGGGGAGGTAATCATCACATATTCCGTTACACAACTAGATTGCTCATCAATGATTGTATTTTATCTTGTACATAACTGAATAGTTTTATAAAGCAACAACTCTTTACGTTAAATACATTATCCAGTACTGAACTGGTTTAATTTTTCAAAGAGAACTAACTGCTACTTTTTTATTTACAAAACATCTTGGGATTTCCTTGGAATTTATATGGAATTAAGTGTGCAGTATATACAATATACAGCGGAAATTCCCGTGCCGCGTTTCTTTTTCCCTTCAGTATATATCTATACATACATTATACCTAACTTATTAAAAAAAACTCTGATTGAAATCAACATACCGTAATATGTGCATACTTAAACATATAAAGTTTAACAATCTGCTTTAGTATTAACTTACCGAACACCAATAATATTGATATAATCAGTGAAGTACTTCACTGATATAATCCACAAGTTAATCCTTTTGAATACGCTATACACAGAGACAGAAGTTAATCCTTTTGAATACACTATACACAGAAGTTAATCCTTTTAAATACACAGCATAACAGAGACTAGTTTTGCTTCGAAGCATCGGCGTGTCAATTAGTGCAAGATACGTCGTGACATTCGTGCTTCTATACAACGCTTTCACGTGCTAGACCATCGTGACCCAGATCCCAGACATACCGATGGTAATAGCAAAGTGGCGCACAGAGGCTTAGAAATAAAAGATGTCGCTTAACGTAAAAAAGGTGGCTAAATGTAAATGCAAAAGTCCTTAAATGTAAAAACGTTAGCGTCGCTAAAAGTAATACTAGACGTGCGTCGCCTGTCAGCTTTGTCAGTATAACAAGGTTGTTTGGACCAGATAAATGACCTTGACAAAAAAAATGAGTAATTAACCCAAATAATGACCTTCAGTGTGACCTTGACCTTTATATATATTTTAGTATGACCGATGTTGTCATGGCAAGTATATATTGAAAGTTGAAGAAATATCAAGAAATGAGAAAGTTATAGCCAACGTTAAGTTTTCGTGAAGAAAAAAACGAGTATTTAGCCCATATAATGACCTTTAGTGTGACTTTGACCTTTATATTTTAGTATGGTCATGTCGATCTTGTCATGATGGGTATATATTGAAAGTTTGATGAAGAAATATCAAGAATGAGAAAGTTATAGACAACGTTAAGTTTTCGTAAAGAAAAAAAATGAATATTTAATCCATATAATGACCTTCAGTGTGACCTTGATCTGTATATTTTAGTATGGTCATGTCGATTTGTCATGATGAGTATAGATAATAATACACATTATGAGTTATTTCCCTTGATTTAATTAAACACATGCTATAGTTTGACTTTCTAACGACTGCATTTTGCATCCGATCTTTACCAAACTTGCTTAAAGTCTTAATATTGACGAAAGATCCATAAGTTTGAAAACCACAACTAAAGGAAAATGAAAAGGAGTTATTGCCCTTCATTTATTGAAAAAAAAGTTTGCTTTGTTAATCAGTAGGTACTCATTTTCCATCCGATCTTTACAAAACAAATGGTAATAAAAGCTAATATCTATAACCCCCCCCCCCCACCCCCCCCCCCCACCCCACACACTAATATCTATACCCCTCCCTCAATATCTATAACCCCACCCCCACTCCACAGTAGAAGTAGATCGAGTTCCCCTCCACCCACACCCAATTTCCAAGTCGAAATCACAAATTAGCCATGTCAGACTAGAGACTAGAAACAGTCTTTTTTTTCTCTTTTTTTTAGTTTTTTAGTTTTGTTTTAGTTTGGTGTAATATAAAGGCTTGTGATATTTTTTTAAATATATGTTAAACAGATTTTTATAAACTTTAATATTTTGAAAATAAAGATAAATTAGCATGAATGTGTTATTCCTTATAAATCGTTTTGAATGAATTCTCATCAAAATCAACGAATATTGAAGAGAGAGAGAGAACTGGGGTTAGGGGAATAAAGGTCCCACGTGATATTTTAGCTTCACTATGATATTTTGGCTACTTCACTTGTTTCGTATAAGGACTGTCTGTATTTGGCCTGTCACGGAACACAGTATCTAGCAAATCCCTTAAACGTCAACATCTGTTTAAAAGTGCGTACAAGTTAAAAGGCGTTAGCCTGCTAAATAATTTATATTTTACAAAACTATTACACCGTGTGTAAAGGGTTAGATGGCAATAATGAAGTTGTAATCTGAATCAAACATTAAAAGGGTCTGTGCGTGCGTGCGTGCGTTCGTACTTCTAAGGTTTATAGTTCCTCCGTCATGTCAAGAATGAAATTTAGCATATCGATTTCATCTTGCATGGAATTAAATATAAAAAACATTTATTTGTTCTTCATTATTCTACCATAGGTTTAAATATAATATTAGTGCAATATAATCAACAGTAAATAATATATATAACAAATATGCTACGAACGTTTCTTATAATTAATGATTAATGATTAATGATTAATGATTAAACAAATGCAAGTAGCTTAAAAAAAAAAGAAGAAAAAGAAAAGTGCACCGCGAGTTTTAAAAGAATCATGTATCCCTTTAAGGGTTCAAACTAAACACTTTTGTTTTTAAAATTTTATAGTTTAATATATATACTGTATATGTCCACTGTTTAATCATGCATTCATCAATGTATGAATTGAATATATGAAATGCATTACAACAAACTGTGGTGCAATATCGTTAATTTGAAATTATGCAGAATACCTTTAAAATGAAATTATGTCTTTGCATCAGTCATATATACATATTCTCACTATGTATAAATTGAGCGAATACAAAACTCTGTGAAAATCTGCAAAGACCTAAAAATATGTGTAGTGTATGTCTGGGATACAAGATAAAGGTAACTGTTATAATTATTGTGAACATAACAAGCTTAATTTTCACACATCTTTTCTTGTGTTGATAGTGATTGATAAAACATCTAATCAGATACTAGACAGAAATTACAAACACGTGTGCTAACACCGACCCCCTGTCTACACGCGTAATTACTGACCGTTCAGACAATTAGTACCTTCAGTGTACCGCAATTAATTATGATTATTATCTTTAACGATATCATAATTGCCGTGTTTTTGTAATCAGACATAGAAATGTGTCATGATCACAGAGTACAGCTCGGTGAGACGAGTATCTCTACTACTTCATGCCGGAGTACTGTTTCTAGCTTTTGATTCTGGATAAATATATAAAGACGACACAGAAACTCGGAGTATCATCGTTCTTGATGAGCCCCAACAAACGATATTTCTTGTCGCTAAATTAAATAAATAAATAAATATACAAACAAACAACGGAATCATCAATTGAAAGAAGGAGTCGGAAGAATTGCGCCATCGTAAAGGTGCCGTACCAAACAGACGTAAAGGTGCCGTACGTAAAGGTGCCGTACCAAACAGACGTAAAGGTGCCGTACCAAACAGGTAAGTTATTTTGAGGTGTTTATTTACTTAACTAAGAGAACATACAGAGTTTATTATTACAGACACGTGTTTAAATATACTCCTCGAAATAATTTAAGGACCATGTTTAGATTTTGGTCATTTTTTAAAGTGCTGTAACTTTAAACCTTTTCTCCTTTTTTTAAGTTTTAATTATTTTACAATCGTTACATTACACACATGTATAACATTGTATATGAATATGAAATCCAAATTATTAAGTAATTATCACTGTTCTGTTTTGTGGTCCTTAAATTACGTTCAGGAGTATATAATGACAGAAGAAGCTTTTGGGATGAAAATTGAGGGCCAGGGCGTCAATTATGTATATGTAGCGGGTTAAATCAGGCAGGCGTAATGCGTATACGTATGGTCTCGGAACTGTATATTACTAGTGGAGTATCATAATATTTCCGTATGTTTGACAATGTTAATTTTATATCTCAGACCAGGAACGTCTATTAAACGTTCCTGTTCAGACACACAGACCAATATAATTATTAGATCTGCGTTGGAAAATACTTTCTTATTTATGGGTTATTATTTTTGTCAGTGTCTGATAACAATTTAATTGGTACCTATGGCAATTTTTATTCCCCAAACATTCTCGAACATGGAGTAGTTTTTCATGATACCATCATTTTTAATCCTAAACAGATCTAGCAATCTGCATTATCTCATTAAAAATCTGCAATTCTCTTGTAAAACGTGTCATTTTGACACTTAAACTTGACATAACATTCAAATACCCTAATTACGGTGACATCTTCACTATTCATCCCTCATACGAGCAGTTATTGCAGATGTTACCATACAGCCCCGGGCAACAACGCAATGCTCGAGTAATTGGCAACGCGTGTCAAAGGTTACCATCCTGGCATTATTGTCACGTGACACACTTCACGCTTACATACTTCCGGTGTATATCCTGTTGTGACAAAATCACACCAAAATTGAAATTTCCCATATGTCACAATATATTCTTTAAATCTTTTTGACACTTGGTCAGGGTTTAAGTAGACCTGGTAGAACATTTACTCTCAGATACGAGATTCAGAAAGAAGAGGGAATGTAGTTGTGCGTTAGTTTCCAATTTAAAAACCGACCATATGGCATTGGACATCCGAAGAACATTGCATTATATGTTCATTTAAATATATGATAATTACCGGATACATATACGTATGCATACGTACCCTCCAGTCAGAAACAGTGTTTAACATCCTACCTGGCGTGTCCATTTGTATAAACATCGAATAGAAACCGCGGCAACCAAACGCAATGGCGTTTCCAACTAGCGTTTTATTTAGAAAGCGGCTGCACGTGGTTTATTAGGCAGCCGATTCTTGACACGAACTCGGAACGTTACCATTTCCAAAATGCGATTTATTAATCCAGTATCATTTTGACTTTAATTAAAACTGCTTGCATATAATGAAATTACATTTGAGTTTTCATTTTCGCTTCTTATTCTACCAAAAGTTTAAATATAATATTGGTGCAATATAATCAACAGTTAATTATATGCCAAATTAATTTGCTTTATACTTTTCTTATAATTAATATTTGCATGTTATGCAGAAAAACTATCAGGACGCCGGGAGTTTTTAAAAGAATCAAGTTTGCCATGTGTCCCTAAATATGAGCTCAACCAGTTTAACATTCAGTCAATTATTTCTGTACAAATAGTTGTTTTTATTTCCCAAGAATATGTTTTTAAAAAAATAGTCGATCAATTGTATATTATATATAAAAAAAAAAGAAAAGAAGAAGCATGTCTATGCTTTTATACTCGTTGTACTGCAGACCGTGTTTTTAAATGGACGAACCCGCGGCCGCCAAACAGTTTCAACAGTACATATTAAAACCGTTTATCAAGACTCTAAGAAGGTTCAGGTCATAGTATGATGTATTTGTTCCGATTAAAGTAAACGTTTATGCACGGGTTCTTAAAATACCCGTGATTGAATATGCGTATTAAAATGAATTATGAGTTGGTATTTCTTAATGCGACGCTCCATTTTTGGGGTTTGGCCTGGCTTGTTAAAGCTGTTTATCATGCAGATATGCACCTTTCTGCCTAATAAACTGGTGACCTCATACATTTTGCTTTATTAGGCACTGACCAATAGAGCAAATCAATGCGGAATCCCTCGGCGTTTATTGTACGTAATGTTATCTGACGGCATGCTCGTAACGTTGCCTGACGTCATAAAACAAACAAAAACAACAACCTGGCGGCGTCCTCGATAAACGTAACATTCTGAGAAATTGGTAATAACAGTAATTCATACAGAAAATGTGGTAAATCTACATGATAAATAGAATATTATGTCAGTGCCTTTTACTATCAAGTTTATTAGGCTCGGCACGAAAACGAAGAATGGCTCGGCATTCTTCGTTTTCTAAGCCTCACCTAATAAACTTGATAGTAAAAGGCACTGACATAATATTCTCTATTTATATTGTGTCTATAGAGTTTGGATTCTCAAAATATATGTTATATATCGTCGTCAGTAGGATTAGAAACAGAGTACGTATGTTGTAACAACTGGCTGTTGTTGACAGGATAGCTACTTTAAAAGACACAATATTATGTTTACAGGTCGTACGTATTGGATCGACTTAAAATTTGAAGAAGGCTCTATAGTTACAGGAACGGAACCTAGAATCCACGTAATAGAAAAATCGAATCGTCGTTGGACATTGTATTTGATTACATACTTTTAACAGCAACCTGAATTTTGTAAGCATAAACTAAACTCAGTATTTGTATCCGGATATATTTCAGGAATCGTCGGACCTGTAGCTGCATTGAAAGTACACACAATGACAGTCGCGGCAACGGTGGAGCCAAATGGAGTAAAAAGTTGCGAACGTGTAGCAAACACAACGGAGTTGGACTTGATAAATCAAACGCTGTTGGAGGAAGAAATTAATTTACTGAAGGTGAATTGCATGGCGTGTAACCAGAAGTTTAGCTGCGTGGACATGCTACTCCAGCACAGAAAGGTTTGCCAAAATCGACGAGAAGAACCCAATGGGAAGCCACATAAGTGCGAGCAGTGTAATCGCTCCTTCAGATCTATGGTGAGTAAGAAACAGGCTTTTGTTTGCCTTTTAGATCATTTAATTCTGTCGATTATCATTAACATTTGTATCTTCAGCAATATTTTATGTATGTTCTTCGAGTAATATTTAGGTCATGTTACAGAGATCCATAATGTGTATACTAGTAGAGGCCCTGTCATGGGATCCTTGTTCCATGGATCCTTTAAAATAATGACCATTGTTCCACAGGGTCCTGTTTTAATAAACATCTTACGATAAGTCTCAAATTTTAAAATCGTTCACTTGTTTCCACCTAAGCATTCAATGTTGTAGACAAGTAGGTTTGTATGTAACTGCATACATATCACATGTATAAGAAAATGAAATGAAGTCTCGTTTATTTGAAAGTGTAATTGAAAGTTAACTAAATCACCGGGGCTACATGAAAAATACTGTATAGATATCATTAAAATCATATCCTAATTGGAGTGCGTGATTCAGTGGTATAGCGGCGGACCTTTCAGATCGAAAGGTCGTGGGTTCGATCCTCACCATGACCATGTTATTTATCCTTGAGCAAGATAATTAATCCACATTGCTTGGTACTGGTTCTTCCCAGGAAACCTGAACATAATCTTCGAAGGGTTATCTTCGAAAGGGGTTTTGAGGTGTACCGGAAGTAAAACAAATCATTGAGTCCTGTGCAATATTTTCCAAGATTTCTAGTTAGCCATTTTTCAAAATGAAGTTCAAACTAAGATTCACTTATATATTCTTAGTCATGAGACATTCCTCTCTAGAAAACTGCTGAGAATAGTAGAGGTCATGCGGCATATAAGAAAATAAATTCTGATCCGTGAACAAACTGCATTCATTCGGCACCTCTTAAATGTGTTCTATTTTCATTTTCAAAACTTTCAAGTTGATAAATAAAATCATCATACATCCATGCACATGGTTTTTAGCACTCACAAACAAGTCAATAAAGTCAGGCCTTAAATACTCAAAAATGCCTATTATCACAAAAAAGGTTAGGGATTATATATTTGGGAACTCCTTTCGACTAAACCAGGCATGAATACCACAGTGATTTACTTCCTGTATGCCTTGATACTCGCTGTCTCCTTAGTAGTGTAGCGTATCGTAGCGTTAATGATATTGATGTTTAATAAGACCAGCTATTAGTGATATATACTTATTGTAGATTAAGCATCACATTTGTTCTGAAAACACTTTTACACTTTTTCGTCAATCGACTGAATATGACAGATCGTCACTTCTCCTTTGGGGCACATGGCAGTCTTCAAGATTGTATCAGGCATTAATATTAGCGTCTCGATTGCTTAATCCAGTATCATTTTGACTTTAAACCTACTTGCATATAATTAAATAACATTTTGACTTATCATTCTTCTTCGTATTCTACCATAGGTTTAAATATGTTATTGGCGCAATATAATCACCAATTAGTGATATGCAAAAAACAATTCGCTTATCCTATTCTTATAATTCATATTAATGATTGAACAAATACAATTATGCGAAAAACCAACGGAACGCCATGAGTTTTTAAAAAATCAAGACTACCATGTTTCCCTTTAACATTACTCGTTTTAAATGCGTATTTATTTACTGATACTTTATCATGACATCATTTGTCCTCTTTATTTTCAGACTGGTCTAAGGAATCACGCCCGAACTCATACAGTTTTCTTCACAGTCAATAAAGACAGTCTAAGCTTCACGCCGCGACGCGACGAGACCATCGCCACAAACAACGAACACAACACATCACAAAAGACACAGACGGACACAAACGCTACAGATAATAGTACAAAACTAGACCAAACGGATCTCAATAGCACATACAACATAACTACAGATAATTCTGAAACTTTGGAAAGCAGTGCAAGTGAAACAGAATATAAAATTTCAAACAGATCTCGTACACGCCGTAGCGGAATCCCTGTCGCACTGTCTAGAAAAATTAACTATAAAGACACGCCGACTAAGACGACACCGCGGGAAAAATACCATATGTCACGCATGCGCAACAACAGCGGGACGCCACTTGACACAAACTTCACCGTACGAACACCAACAACTAAAATCCGAACGCCACGCAGTAGAAGCCGTACGCCAGTAAACAAGACCCCGTTAAGCAGAAACGGAACTCCTCTAGGCAAAAATCGAACACCGCGTAGCGGTAAAAAAAAACACACCCGTGGGAAAGATCTACCGATGTAAGAAATGCGGAAAAACTTTTCTGGAAAAGGCTCAGTTGGAAATCCACTATACCATACACACTAGGGAGACGCCAAAAAATCCCGGAACACCATTGTGCCTGGAAAAGAAAAACACCCGTCGCTTACAGGTAAATCTATATTTCAGTCGTTTTTTTTTTTATTTTGTAATGCTGTTCAAAAAGTGTGAATGAAGCAATTCAAGTGCCTCAATACAAACACATTGTTATAAATAAATGAATTTTATCACAACTAAGATATAAACAATATATATCTATTTCGAACTCTCTGATTCCATCAAATACAACCATGACCCATTTTACTAGTATATTTAAATAATCATGTCCGTTTCTATGACCGCCTTTTTATTTTGATTTATTGACGTTTATATGATATGGTTTATTTTTCAGTATAAAGCAGACACTCGCAGGGAAGATATCCCAAAGGCAGCCGACGAGAAAGGTTTCACGTGCACACAGTGTAACAGAACATACGACAAGGAGCGTTATTTACTCTCACACATGAAAACGCACGTGATTGAGACGCCGTACACGTGTAACATGTGTGATAAGCGATTCAAATACGCGTCGAGCATGAAGGCGCATGCGTTCGTTCATATTGGGGAAGGAGGGTCACAGCCACGCCCTGGAGGAAATACATCTATGGCAGAAGTGTTGACACGCGTAGAATCAAGCAAGCAAAGTACAGAGATACCAATTTTAAGCTCCAACATATTCTCAGTGCTGAGTGAGCAACATGTAAATCAAAACTCTTCAGATGTACTGGTAGTTGGTGATTTCCCGTACTCGTGCAAGTCGTGTGATTTCAAAACACGCGCACCAGCGGAACTTCTAAAGCATATGCGCACGCATGATCCGTCTAAAAATAAACCATACAGATGCGCCATCTGTGACAAATCTTATTCTACTAAAGATACACTGACTATGCATGGCAAGATTCACACTATAGCCCGACTGAAGAACATGTTACTGAATAATAGAAGTATCAAAACATCTTTCTCATCTGAAAAACATCAGAGTTTAGGAATCCACACGAAACAATAACAGCTATACAGACACGTCTGTGAAATTACTGTCAACCTTGTCAGAATGTTATGTGTGTTGTTTACGACATGTATGCATAGGTGTATACCTCTTTTATATTATGTGTATCTTATCTATTATTAATATGGCTCTTACAAATATTGATTTACTATTTTAGAAAAAATACTTTTCGTTAATTCGCATAACATTATTGTGTTCTATTTAATGTCAATTAATACTGTTGATATTTCTATTGGCTTGCTATAACGTATAGCTAATAAAACTATAATGCCAGACTGTATGTATGTTGTCATTCCGTTTTTAAATATACTTTCTTAGAAAACGTGTTTTGTGTTTAGGTGAGGTTTTTTCTCAAATGTGAGCTAGCAAACTGAAGATTGTGCAGTATTATTTCATACCCCACACAGCGATGTTTATAAAAAAAATCTAACGTACTGAACAAAACTCGACTCATTCGGTTATTTTTTAAAATACCGCGGACTATCCCGACTTGCCCCGGTATCGGCGTAAGTTGGTATACAGATCGGGGTAAATTGGTACAACTAAATGTCAGTTTTCAACGAACAGCAATTTAACGAATTGACTATGATTAACATATGATACATCGTTCTAAACAACCTATATAACGTATTAGATTTGAACATCTATTCCCGTTTAAGTTTTATAAACACGGTCAGTAGAGCTAAACACTGTTGTCACAGAGATATTAGCAACAAATATAAGGAATAGTCAAAATATACGAGTCACAAAGTGAAGGTAAAAGGTGTTGTAAAATTATCACAACTTGCAGACGACATCAATATCTTTGTTACATGAAAAGATGAAATGATCAAGGTAATAAATATAATTCAAATATTTAGAAAACACTCGGGGTTATTTTTCAATAAAAACAAAACTGAGGATATGTGCACGTGGGTAGGTAAATTCAAACGATGTAAAAAAAAAAAAGAAAAAAAAAAGAGTTTGTATATATAGCATGGTCAAACGGCTTATTAAAGCTCTTGATGTTTATTTTGAAACAGATACATACAATGTGCGGAGCTCAGTCTAACCTCTAAGCTTGACACGTGCAAACAGCAGTAGTACATAACTGGATGAAGAGAAAACTAACGATTGTTGGTAGAGCTCAAATAATCAAAACAGTGATACTTCCAATATTCATATACTGAAAGGAGAAAGAAACGCGACACGGGAATTTCCGCTATATATTGTATGTACAATATGCTGCTGTTAATCGAATGGTACATGGCTACGTAAGATCTTTCCTTTCGGAATAAATACTAAAACAACACATAACACAGCAAATAGTATTCCTACAATGTTTCATTATTAACAGAGGACGCGTTGGCTCAAGCCTGTGAACAAACTTATGATGCAAAATTTTGTAAACTCTTTACGTGGTAAATACATTATCCAGTACTGAACTGGTTCAATATTCAAAGAGAACTAATTGCTACTTTTTTATTTACAAAACATCTTGGGATTTCCTTGGAATTTATATGGAATTAAGTGTGCAGTATATACAATATACAGCGGAAATTCCCGTGCCGCGTTTCTTTTTCCCTTCAGTATATATCTATACATGCATTATACCTAACTTACTAAAAAAAACTGATTGAAATCAACATACCGTAATATGTGCATACTTAAACATATAAAGTTTAACAATCTGCTTTAGTATTAACTTACCGAACACCAATAATATTGATATAATCCACAAGTTAATCCTTTTGAATACGCTATACACAGAGACAGAAGTTAATCCTTTTGAATACACTATACACAGAGACAGAAGTTAATCCTTTTAAATACACAGCATAACAGAGACTAGTTTTGCTTCGAAACATCGGCGTATCAGTAAGTGCAAGACACGTCGTGACATTCGTGCTTCTATACAACGCTTTCACGTGCTAGACCATCGTGACCCAGATCCCAGACATACCGATGGTAATAGCAATGTGGCGCACTGAGGCTTAGAACAATGTGATCAGCCTATCAGACTCAACCCCCACCCCTCCACCACCACCATCCCCACCACCCCCACACACACCACCACCACCACCCCCGAAATCCATATAAAGGTAAAGGGGAGGTAATCAGCACATATTCCGTTACACAACCAGATTGCTGATCAATGATTGTATTTTATCTTGTACATAATTGAATACAGTTTCATAGAGCAATAATAAAAGATGTCGCTTAACGTAAAAAAGTGGCTAAATGTAAATGCAAAAGTCCTTAAATGTAAACACCTTGGCGTCGCTAAAAGTAATACTAGACGTGTGTCGCCTGTCAGCGCTTTGTCAGTATAACAAGGTTATTTGGACCCAGATAAATGACCTTGACAAACATGCCTGAGTAAGTTTTCGTGAAGAAAAAAATGAGTATTTAACCCAAATATTGACCTTCAGTGTGACCTTGACCATTATATTTTAGTATGGCCGGTGTTGTCATAAGTATATATTGAAAGTTTGATGAGATCAAGAAATGAGAAAGTTATAGCCAATATAATGAATGACCTTCAGTGTGACCTTGATCTTTATATTTTAGTATGGTCATGTCGATGTTGTCATGATGAGTATATATAATAATACACATAATTAGTTATGTCCCTTGATTTAATGAAACACACGCTATAGTTTGACTTTCTAACGACAGCATTTTGCATCCGATCTTTACCAAACTTGGCCAAAGTCTTAATATTGACGAAAGATCAATAAGTTTGAAAACCACATCTAAAAGAAAATGAAAAGGAGTTATTGACCTTCATTTATTGAAAAAATGTTTGCTTTGTTAATCAGTAAGTACTTCCATCCGATCTTTGCAAATGTTCAGAAAGCTAATATCTACAAAGGAAAACCAGCCATATATCTGACTCAGACCCATCTCAGGGCCCCCAATTTCCTAGACAAAATCACAAATTAGACTAGAAACAGTTTTAAAATGCTAAAGTTTACATATTTTTATCACTTTTCTATTTGATCTGTACCATCCAAACTTATTCAAGATGTACGCGTAACATGATCATAGTCCATCTCATCCCATATAAAGCTAATTAGTGACAAAGGCGTGGCATACGACCCGTTTCTTTTTCTTCATACGTGCGCATCTAAAGATAATTATCATGCAGATATGCACTTTTCTGCCTAATAAAGGGGTGACTTAATAATTTTTGCTTTATTATGCACTGACCAATAGAGCAAATCAATGCGGAATCCCTCGGCGTTTATTGTACGTAACGTTATCTGACGTCATAAAACAAACAAAGAAAACAACAACATGGCGGCGTCCTCGATAAGCGTAACATTCTGAGAAATAGGTAATAATAGTAATTTATACAAAAAATGTGGATAATCTACATGATAAATAGAATATTATGTCAGTGCCTTTTACTATCAAGTTTATTAGGCTCGGCACGAAAACGAAGAATGGCTCGGCAGAGCCTCACCATTCTTCGTTTTCTAAGCCTCGTCTAATAAACTTGATAGTAAAAGGCACTGACATAATATTCTCTATTTAGTGACAAAGGCGTGGCATACGACCCGTTTCTTTTTCTTCAAAACGTGCACATATAAAGCTAATAAGTGACAAAGGCGTGGCATACGACCCGTTTCTTTTTCTTCAAACGTGCGCGTTTCTTTTTCTTCAAAACGTGAGCATATAAAGCTAATTAGTGACAAAGGCGTGGCATACGACCCGTTTCTTTTTCTTCAAAACGTGCGCATATAAAGCTAATTAGTGACAAACTAGTAACACAATCGATATGTGACGATATTAACTATTGTTTTTACAATATTGTCTATTGTTACAGAAAGAGAAAAGGGTTGAGGAAAAGGTTTTCACGTTTAACGTTGCTATGTTTTCACGTTTACGGTAAAAACAAGTTTCACGTTTAAGGTAAAATGTTATTACATTTATCAACATATGGTAAGTTTCACGTTAATGGTAACATTTTATTACCTTTATGACCGTTTTCACGTTTAGGGTTCCTACAGCATGTTTAAATGTTTGTGCGCACCAGCAAAATAGCCTATGCAAATACATTTATAGTCTAAAGTAATGGGGGAAATTGGTTTTGGGTGTACACGTATTATAAAATAGCATATTTGTGAAAGTTACGCCCCTTGTTTGATACCGGGGATGTTGCCAGAGCCTTGGCAATTTGGAGGCCTAATTCTTACAGAATGAATGGCGAAGCCAAACATGCGGGTCTTTAAAATGTTGTTTATTAAGAACGCTGGAAATGAGCTCTCTGCCTTTATCAGTGTACATACTTTCAATAATTATTTAATAATTGAAAAGTCATATTTCCTTAGAGTACTAGTACAAAAGTTAATATTTAAACACTGCATACAAGACAGGACACACTATTTAAACACTTCATACAAGACAGGACGTTCGAATACATTGAACTGTTGTTCAAAGGCGCATTAACATAGCTGTCAATACCCAGTGGAATTGAACTGAATTTAATTGGGTTTTAAGGCACACCAACACATGAAAGGTTATATGGAGCCTAACAGGCGTGAACATGCCAGGCTCATCCTCCATGTACATCGAGATATAATATGGAAAATGGGCCTAGAACCTTCTCACCCTGAACTGCGGAGTAGCTGCAAATTCTATCGTAGAAACTCCATTTACGCTGGAGCCACGTTTATTGTTTTTCTGCCACTGCTCTTTTGATGGCACTGAAACAATGGAGGGATCATGATGAAGACCTTTAATGAACATGAACACAAAATGATAAAATGAACATGAATTTGTGTGTGTGGGTGGGGTGGGGAGTGGGGGGGGGGGGGGTTCTACCCCTCTGCCTACCCCTCCAAAGGGATCTGCAGTGACCCTTTTCTTTGCCCCGTGACCAAACGGGCCCCCGGGAACCGCACGGGGCAAGACCCAGTGGAGTCAAGAGTGAGATGGCGCCCAAGGTGTAGTTGACCCTTGTTTATAGGGTCAGTTTGGTAAAGCCCACTGAAGCCCGAGGTGGTCTTTGGTTGAATTTTATGAATTTTAGCATGGATGTTTACTGGTAATACTGTTCATCTGATCATATAATTTAATTTAATTAATTTAAGTCACACACTACCGTATATGGAGGCGATACGAAAAAAACTGGTCAAACTACCAGAATACTAAATTTTATAGAGTTTGGGTATAAAATATACTAAATTTTATTAAAAATATTGCAGACATAAAACATTTTGGTAAAATTTTGAGAATGCGTGAGAATGTATGCGTGTGAGCGTCTTGTTTGTTTGTTTGTTTGGTGTTTAACATCTCTCGATCACAGATGCCATCTATGGTTCTTGTTTGTTTGTTTGTTTGTTTGGTGTTTAACATCTCTCGATCACAGATGCCATCTATGGTTCTTGTTTGTTCGTTTGTTTGGTGTTTAACATCTCTCGATCACAGTTGCCATCTATGGTTCTTGTTTGATCGTTTGTTTGGTGTTTAACATCTCTCGATCACAGATGCCATCTATGGTTCTTGTTTGTTCGTTTGTTTGGTGTTTAACATCTCTCGATCACAGTTGCCATCTATGGTTCTTGTTTGTTTGTTTGTTTGGTGTTTAACATCTCTCGATCACAGTTGCCTCTATGGTTCTTGTTTGTTTGTTTGTTTGGTGTTTAACATCTCTCGATCACAGATGCCATCTATGGTTCTTGTTTGTTCGTTGTTTGGTGTTTAACATCTTTCGATCACAGTTGCCATCTATGGTTCTTGTTTGTTTGTTTGTTTGGTGTTCAACATCTCTCGATCACAGATGCCATCTATGGTTCTGGTTTGTTTGTTTGTTTGGTGTTTAACATCTCTCGATCACAGATGCCATCTATGGTTCTTGTTTGTTTGTTTGTTTGGTGTTTAACATCTCTCGATTACAGATGCCATCTATGGTTCTTGTTTGTTTGTTTGTTTGGTGTTTAACATCTCTCGATCACAGATGCCATCTATGGTTCTAGTTTGTTCGTTTGTTTGGTGTTTAACATCTCTCGATCACAGTTGCCATCTATGGTTCTTGTTTGTTTGTTTGTTTGGTGTTTAACATCTCTCGATCACAGTTGCCATCTATGGTTCTTGTTTGTTTGTTTGTTTGGTGTTTAACATCTCTCGATCACAGATGCCATCTATGGTTCTTGTTTGTTCGTTTGTTTGGTGTTTAACATCTCTCGATCACAGTTGCCATCTATGGTTCTTGTTTGTTTGTATGTTTGGTGTTTAACATCTCTCGATCACAGATGCCATCTATGGTTCTTGTTTGTTCGTTTGTTTGGTGTTTAACATCTCTCGATCACAGATGCCATCTATGGTTCTTGTTTGTTCGTTTGTTTGGTGTTTAACATCTCTCGATCACAGTTGCCATCTATGGTTCTTGTTTGTTCGTTTGTTTGGTGTTTAACATCTCTCGATCACAGATGCCATCTATGGTTCTTGTTTGTTCGTTTGTTTGGTGTTTAACATCTCTCGATCACAGTTGCCATCTATGGTTCTTGTTTGTTTGTTTGTTTGGTGTTTAACATCTCTCGATCACAGTTGCCTCTATGGTTCTTGTTTGTTTGTTTGTTTGGTGTTTAACATCTCTCGATCACAGATGCCATCTATGGTTCTTGTTTGTTCGTTTGTTTGGTGTTTAACATCTCTCGATCACAGTTGCCATCTATGGTTCTTGTTTGTTTGTTTGTTTGGTGTTTAACATTTCTCGATCACAGTTGCCATCTATGGTTCTTGTTTGTTTGTTTGTTTGATGTTTAACATCTCTCGATCACAGTTGCCATCTATGGTTCTTGTTTGTTTGTTAGTTTGGTGTTTAACATCTCTCGATCACAGATGCCATCTATGGTTCTTGTTTGTTCGTTTGTTTGGTGTTTAACATCTCTCGATCACAGATGCCATCTATGGTTCTTGTTTGTTTGATGTTTAACATCTCTCGATCACAGATGCCATCTATGGTTCTTGTTTGTTTGTTTGTTTGGTGTTTAACATCTCTCGATCACAGATGCCATCTATGGTTCTTGTTTGTTCGTTTGTTTGGTGTTTAACATCTCTCGATCACAGTTGCCATCTATGGTTCTTGTTTGTTTGGTGTTTAACATCTCTCGATCACAGATGCCATCTATGGTTCTTGTTTGTTTGTTAGTTTGGTGTTTAACATCTCTCGATCACAGATGCCATCTATGGTTCTTGTTTGTTCGTTTGTTTGGTGTTTAACATCTCTCGATCACAGCTGCCATCTATGGTTCTTGTTTGTTTGGTGTTTAACATCTCTCGATCACAGATGCCATCTATGGTTCTTGTTTGTTTGTTTGTTTGGTATTTAACATCTCTCGATCACAGTTGCCATCTATGGTTCTTGTTTGTTTGTTTGTTTGTTTGGTGTATAACATCTCTCGATCACAGATGCCATCTATGGTTCTTGTTTGTTTGTTCGTTTGTTTGGTGTTTAACATCTCTCGATCACAGATGCCATCTATGGTTCTTGTTTGTTTGTTTGTTTGGTGTTTAACATCTCTCGATCACAGATGCCATCTATGGTTCTTGTTTGTTTGTTTGTTTGGTGTTTAACATCTCTCGATCACAGTTGCCATCTATGGTTCTTGTTTGTTTGTTTTTTTGGTGTTTAACATCTCTCGATCACAGTTGCCATCTATGGTTCTGGTTTGTTCGTTTGTTTGGTGTTTAACATCTCTCGATCACAGATGCCATCTATGGTTCTTGTTTGTTTGTTTGTTTGGTGTTTAACATCTCTCGATCACAGTTGCCATCTATGGTTCTTGTTTGTTTGTTTGTTTGGTGTTTAACATCTCTCGATCACAGATGCCATCTATGGTTCTTCTTTGTTCGTTTGTTTGGTGTTTAACATCTCTCGATCACAGATGCCATCTATGGTTCTTGTTTGTTTGTTTGTTTGGTGTTTAACATCTCTCGATCACAGTTGCCATATATGGTTCTTGTTTGTTTGTTTTTTTGGTGTTAAACATCTCTCGATCACAGTTGCCATCTATGGTTCTTGTTTGTTTGTTTTTTTGGTGTTTAACATCTCTCGATCACAGTTGCCATCTATGGTTCTTGTTTGTTTGTTTTTTTGGTGTTTAACATCTCTCGATCACAGTTGCCATCTATGGTTCTGGTTTGTTCGTTTTGTTTGGTGTTTAACATCTCTCGATCACAGATGCCATCTATGGTTCTTGTTTGTTTGTTTGTTTGGTGTTTTACATCTCTCGATCACAGATGCCATCTATGGTTCTTGTTTGTTTGTTTGTTTGGTGTTTAACATCTCTCGATCACAGATGCCATCTATGGTTCTTGTTTGTTCGTTTGTTTGGTGTTTAACATCTCTCGATCACAGATGCCATCTATGGTTCTTGTTTGTTTGTTTGTTTGGTGTTTAACATCTCTCGATCACAGATGCCATCTATGGTTCTTGTTTGTTCGTTTGTTTGGTGTTTAACATCTCTCGATCACAGATGCCATCTATGGTTCTTGTTTGTTCGTTTGTTTGGTGTTTAACATCTCTCGATCACAGATGCCATCTATGGTTCTTGTTTGTTTGTTTGTTCGTTTGTTTGGTGTTTAACATCTCTCGATCACAGTTGCCATCTATGGTTCTTGTTTGTTCGTTTGTTTGGTGTTTAACATCTCTCGATCACAGATGCCATCTATGGTTCTTGTTTGTTTGTTTGTTTGGTGTTTAACATCTCTCGATCACAGATGCCATCTATGGTTCTTGTTTGTTCGTTTGTTTGGTGTTTAACATCTCTCGATCACAGATGCCATCTATGGTTCTTGTTTGTTCGTTTGTTTGGTGTTTAACATCTCTCGATCACAGATGCCATCTATGGTTCTTGTTTGTTTGTTTGTTTGGTGTTTAACATCTCTCGATCACAGATGCCATCTATGGTTCTTGTTTGTTCGTTTGTTTGGTGTTTAACATCTCTCGATCACAGATGCCATCTATGGTTCTTGTTTGTTTGTTTGTTCGTTTGTTTGGTGTTTAACATCTCTCGATCACAGTTGCCATCTATGGTTCTTGTTTGTTCGTTTGTTTGGTGTTTAACATCTCTCGATCACAGATGCCATCTATGGTTCTTGTTTGTTCGTTTGTTTGGTGTTTAACATCTCTCGATCACAGATGCCATCTATGGTTCTTGTTTGTTCGTTTGTTTGGTGTTTAACATCTCTCGATCACAGATGCCATCTATGGTTCTTGTTTGTTCGTTTGTTTGGTGTTTAACATCTCTCGATCACAGATGCCATCTATGGTTCTTGTTTGTTCGTTTGTTTGGTGTTTAACATCTCTCGATCACAGATGCCATCTATGGTTCTTGTTTGTTCGTTTGTTTGGTGTTTAACATCTCTCGATCACAGATGCCATCTATGGTTCTTGTTTGTTCGTTTGTTTGGTGTTTAACATCTCTCGATCACAGATGCCATCTATGGTTCTTGTTTGTTTGTTTGTTTGGTGTTTAACATCTCTCGATCACAGATGCCATCTATGGTTCTTGTTTGTTCGTTTGTATGGTGTTTAACATCTCTAGATCACAGTTGCCATCTATGGTTCTTGTTTGTTTGTTTGTTTGGTGTTTAAGATCTCTCGATCACAGTTGCCATCTATGGTTCTTGTTTGTTTGTTTGTTTGGTGTTTAAGATCTCTCGATCACAGATGCCATCTATGGTTCTTGTTTGTTCGTTTGTTTGGTGTTTAACATCTCTCGATCACAGATGCCATCTATGGTTCTTGTTTGTTCGTTTGTTTGGTGTTTAACATCTCTCGATCACAGATGCCATCTATGGTTCTTGTTTGTTCGTTTGTTTGGTGTTTAACATCTCTCGATCACAGATGCCATCTATGGTTCTTGTTTGTTCGTTTGTTTGGTGTTTAACATCTCTCGATCACAGATGCCATCTATGGTTCTTGTTTGTTTGTTTGTTTGGTGTTTAACATCTCTCGATCACAGATGCCATCTATGGTTCTTGTTTGTTCGTTTGTTTGGTGTTTAACATCTCTCGATCACAGTTGCCATCTATGGTTCTTGTTTGTTCGTTTGTTTGGTGTTTAACATCTCTCGATCACAGATGCCATCTATGGTTCTTGTTTGTTCGTTTGTTTGGTGTTTAACATCTCTCGATCACAGATGCCATCTATGGCTCTTGTTTGTTCGTTTGTTTGGTGTTTAACATCTCTCGATCACAGATGCCATCTATGGTTCTTGTTTGTTCGTTTGTTTGGTGTTTAACATCTCTCGATCACAGATGCCATCTATGGTTCTTGTTTGTTCGTTTGTTTGGTGTTTAACATCTCTCGATCACAGATGCCATCTATGGTTCTTGTTTGTTTGTTTGTTTGGTGTTTAACATCTCTCGATCACAGTTGCCTCTATGGTTCTTGTTTGTTCGTTTGTTTGGTGTTTAACATCTCTCGATCACAGATGCCATCTATGGTTCTTGTTTGTTTGTTTGTTTGGTGTTGAACATCTCTCGATCACAGATGCCATCTATGGTTCTTGTTTGTTCGTTTGTTTGGTGTTTAACATCTCTCGATCACAGTTGCCATCTATGGTTCTTGTTTGTTTGTTTGTTTGGTGTTTAACATCTCTCGATCACAGTTGCCTCTATGGTTCTTGTTTGTTCGTTTGTTTGGTGTTTAACATCTCTCGATCACAGATGCCATCTATGGTTCTTGTTTGTTTGTTTGTTCGTTTGTTTGGTGTTTAACATCTCTCGATCACAGTTGCCATCTATGGTTCTTGTTTGTTTGTTTGTTTGGTGTTTAACATCTCTCGATCACAGTTGCCATCTATGGTTCTTGTTTGTTTGTTTGTTTGTTTGGTGTTTTACATCTCTCGATCACAGTTGCCTCTATGGTTCATGTTTGTTTGTTTGTTTGTTTGGTGTTTAACATCTCTCGATCACAGATGCCATCTATGGTTCTTGTTTGTTCGTTTGTTTGGTGTTTAACATCTCTCGATCACAGTTGCCATCTATGGTTCTTGTTTGTTTGTTCGTTTGTTTGGTGTTTAACATCTCTCGATCACAGATGCCATCTATGGTTCTTGTTTGTTTGTTTGTTTGGTGTTTAACATCTCTCGATCACAGATGCCATCTATGGTTCTTTATGGCTATCTATGGTGACTGTCCGATTAAGACAGTAGTTCCAGTCAGGCTCGAACCCGTTAACCGATCCAGAGCGCCGAACTAGCTATCCAATAGGCCATAAACATAGGCCATAAACAATAGTCGTTGTACTTCTCATTTGACGTTATTCATTGTCCACACGGTACAAAAAAAAAGTCTAACATGCCTCTTGGCAGCACAGCTATAATTGTGTCCACGTCAATAGTGAAGTTATTATACCCGAGGCCGTCGAGTATTAGTCTTTAAGGAAGATGACATGCTTTTTAAATGAACAGTTTTGTCTGTTGAGACATTTAATGTACATATTAGACCACTTTGATGACTAAGAGATATATCTGAGAATCATAGCTCTTTCGGTTTAATATTCTGTAAATACCAGGTAATGTTTATTCAATGAAAATATGGCGGTTATTTATGCAGGCATTGAGTGATGTCGCCAGAAACCTCACCGGAAAGTGTGGATCGAGTCGTGCCATAAACCTACCTATATTTTCTATAGGTCATAGCTCTATGGTAGGACCATACAAATTATGTTCTCACAACTAACTTAGAGATAACTCGAAACAAGTTTATCGTAGTTGACATACGGTCAGTGTCGCAATGTTCTTCATCTTGAGAGACTGATCCAATTTAAACACACTTGGTAAGATCCATTCCAGGACGATCCATGTGAAGTATGAGTAAGCTGTTCCATAGCCTGTCTTTTAGGACACTGTTCCCTTAGGCATACCTAAAATTGCAATGTTCTTTAGATCCCTAAACATACTTGGCCATGTTTCCATGATCACCAAAACCCTGGATGGGCCTCGATATATAACACTTGATGAAGCCGATATATTTTGGCTCAGAGACGGTATTAATTTTCTTACATGAATGTTTGGATACTAGAGAACTAGTATCTACACGTTGCATGTCGCATGCCGTAACTTATTTCAGTTCCAGCTTCATTTATAGAACGCCAGACGTTTAGGTTATCAGGTTGTTTAGCATGCCAAACTTACAAGCATAGTTTATTAAATAACCGGGGCTACATGAAAAATACTATATAGATATCATTAAAATCATATCCTAATTGGAGTGCGTGGTTCAGTGGTATAGCGCCGGACTTCAGATCGAAAGGTCGTGGGTTCGATCCTCGCCATGACCATGTTATTTAACCTTGAGCAAGATAATTAATCCACATTGCTTAGTACTGGTTCTGCCAAGGAAACCTGAATATAATCTTTGAAGGGATATCTTCGAAAGGGGTTTTAGATAGATAATTACGCTTTGAGGTGTACCGGAAGTAAAACAAATCAATGAGTCCTGTGCAATATTGTCCAACCTTTCTAGTTAGCCATTAAAACTAAGATTCACTTCATGCGACATTCCTCTCTAGAAAACTGCTGAGCATAGTGGACCCACCCCCACCCCACCCCCACCACCACCCCACACACACACCACCACCACCCCCGAAATCCATATAATGGTAAAGGGGAGGAAATCAGCACATATTCCGTTACACAACTAGATTGCTGATCAATGATTGTATTTTATCTTGTACATAATTGAATACAGTTACATAGAGCAAAAATAAAAGATGTCGCTTAACGTAAAAAAGGTGGCTAAATGTAAATGCAAAAGTCCTTAAATGTAAAAACGTTAGCGTCGCTAAAAGTAATACTAGACGTGCGTCGCCTGTCAGCTTTGTCAGTATAACAAGGTTGTTTGGACCAGATAAATGACCTTGACAAAAAAATGAGTAATTAACCCAAATAATGACCTTCAGTGTGACCTTGACCTTTATATATATTTTAGTATGACCGATGTTGTCATGGCAAGTATATATTGAAAGTTGAAGAAATATCAAGAAATGAGAAAGTTATAGCCAACGTTAAGTTTTCGTGAAGAAAAAAACGAGTATTTAGCCCATATAATGACCTTCAGTGTGACTTTGACCTTTATATTTTAGTATGGTCATGTCGATCTTGTCATGATGGGTATATATTGAAAGTTTGATGAAGAAATATCAAGAATGAGAAAGTTATAGACAACGTTAAGTTTTCGTAAAGAAAAAAAATGAATATTTAATCCATATAATGACCTTCAGTGTGACCTTGATCTGTATATTTTAGTATGGTCATGTCGATGTTGTAATGATGAGTATAGATAATAATACACATTATGAGTTATTTCCCTTGATTTAATTAAACACATGCTATAGTTTGACTTTCTAACGACTGCATTTTGCATCCGATCTTTACCAAACTTGCTTAAAGTCTTAATATTGACGAAAGATCCATAAGTTTGAAAACCACAACTAAAGGAAAATGAAAAGGAGTTATTGCCCTTCATTTATTGAAAAAAAAGGTTTGCTCTGTTAATCAGTAGGTACTCATTTTCCATCCGATCTTTACAAAACAAATGTTAATAAAAGCTAATATCTATAACCCCCAACCCCCACCCCCACCCCACCCACTAATATCTATACCCCTCCCTCAATATCTATAACCCCACCCCCACTCCACAGTAGCAGTAGATCGAGTTCCCCCCACACACCCCGCCCCCCCCCCCCCCCACCCACCCACACCCAATTTCCTAGTCGAAATCACAAATTAGCCATGTCAGACTAGAGACTAGAAACAGTATTTTTTTATTTATTTTTTAGTTTTTTAGTTTTGTTTTAGTTTGGTGTAGTATGACCTAAATAAACCATGTAAACGGTGTACATATGTTGTAAAATGTGGCTGTTGTTGGCGGGAGAGCTACTTTAACTTGTATTGAAAAGACCTGTTGCAAAGACTTGTGATATTTTTTTAAATATATGTTAAACAGATTTTTATAAACTTTAATATTTTGAAAATAAAGATAAATTAGCATGAATGTGTTATTCCTTATAAATCGTTTTGAATGAATTCTCATCAAAATCAACGAATATTGAAGAGAGAGAGAACTGGGGTTAGGGGAATAAAGGTCCCACGTGATATTTTAGCTTCACTATGATATTTTGGCTACTTCACTTGTTTCGTATAAGGACTGTCTGTATTTGGCCTGTCACGGAATACAGTATCTAGCAAATCCCTTAAACGTCAACATCTGTTTAAAAGTGCGTACAAGTTTAAAGGCGTTAGCCTGCTAAATAATTTATATTTTACAAAACTATTACACCGTGTGTAAAGGGTTAGATGGCAATAATGAAGTTGTAATCTGAATCAAACCTTCAAAGTGTGCGTGCGTGTGTGCCTGCCTGCGTGCCTGCGTGCCACGCACGCACGTGCGTTCGTACTTCTTAGGTTTGTAGTTCCTCCGCCATGTCAAGAATGCAATTTAGCATATCGATTCATTAATCCAGCATCATCTTGACTTTAAATAAATATGCTTCCATATAATTAAATACAAAAAAAACTTTATTTGTTCTTCATTATTCTACCATAGGTTTAAATATAATATTAGTGCAATATAATCAACAGTAAATAATATATATAACAACTATGCTACGAACGTTTGTTAATATTAATATTAATATTCATGATTAATGATTAATGATTAATGATTAATGATTAATGATTAATGATTAAACAAATGCAAGTAGCTTAAACAAAAAAAGAAGAAAAAGAAAAGTGCACCGCGAGTTTTAAAAGAATCATGTATCCCTTTAAACTAAACACTTTTGTTTTTAAATTTTTATAGTTTAATATATATACTGTATATGTCCACTGTTTAATCATGCATTCATCAATGTATGAATTGAATATGTGAAATGCATAATTTTATAAGAATCACAACAAACTGTGGTGCAATGTCGTTAATTTGAATTTGTGCAGAATACCTTTAGAATGAAATTATGTATGTGCATGAGTCATATATACATATTCTCACTATGTATAAATTGAGCGAATACAAAGCAAATCTCTGTGAAAATCTGCAAAGACCTAAAAATATGTGTAGTGTATGTCTGGGATACAAGATAAAGGTAACTGTTATAATTATTGTGAACATAACAAGCTTAATTTTCACACATATTTTCTTGTGTTGATAGTGATTGATAAAACATCTAATCAGATACTAGACAGAAATTACAAACACGTGTGCTAACACCGACCCCCTGTCTACACGCGTAATTACTGACCGTTCAGACAATTAGTACCTTCAGTGTACCGCAATTAATTATGATTATTATCTTTAACGATATCATAATTGCCGTGTTTTTGTAATCAGACATAGAAATGTGTCATGATCACAGAGTACAGCTCGGTGAGACGAGTATCTCTACTACTTCATGCCGGAGTACTGTTTCTAGCTTTTGATTCTGGATAAATATATGAAGACGACACAGAAACTCGGAGTATCATCGTTCTTGATGAGCCCCAACAAACGATATTTCTTGTCGCTAAATTAAATAAATA